>JAVQMG010000062.1:0-600000 GCA_032878915.1 Castanopsis chinensis
AAAAAAATCACCTATAACTTACCAAACACTGGTGTCACAAATTCACAATCACAGTTGACAGTACTCACAAAACTAGTCACGTACTACTGCCCTAGTGGTCCCCTTTATTTCGTTATAGATAAAACCAAAAAAAAAAAAGTTACAAACAGTCCAACACTGAACCGGTCCACACAAAAAGCCACAAAATTACACAGTCGCTGAGAGACATAACACACCCGTTCATAAAAAGCCACAACTCACAAACACAGCAGTCAACGCACCACAGTTCATTAAAAAAAAAGCAGAGGGCGGACGGCTAACCGCCGATTGATATTTAATTTTTTAATAAAAATTTGGAAGTGTAAAGAATATAATAAAATTATGCAAATTAACCATTAAATTTTTAAAATTTACACTATAAAGAATTTAAAGAATTTATTTTTTTAATTAGTTTAAAAAGAAACTTTATTCAAGTAATATAAAAAGTTTGAATAATTTATTTTTTAACTTCTAAATTAATTTGAAAAGAAACTTTGTTCCAGTATTTCTTAGTTTTGCTTAGACAAACAGTTGAAATTATGGAAGTTTTGAGTCACTTCACAAAAAGGACATCAGCAGTAAATTTTTTGGAATAAATCTTCACCTATGTGCTAATAAAATTTAAATATAACCCTAGCCAAATATAAAATAAATTAAAAAAATATGCAATAGCCAAGAAAATTAATCACACAAGACTTAATCTACTGCAATAAAATAGAGAATGCAATGTCCAAGTTTACATCCAAAACGTAAGTTCACAACAAATTTGAAAAATATAATAAGGTCGTCTGGTGCCTTTAAACCAATGTATAATACCAAAAAATTCAGTAAAATTTATAAATAATAATAATAATTAAATAGTAAACAAATCGTTAAATAATAAAATAATTATTATTTATCTCAAACATGACGTAATACCTCTCTAGAAACTCGGTGAAACCAAGAACGCAGCAAGCTCTCCGCTCTGAAAAAGGCACTGTTTATTTTTATTTTTTTTCTTCCTCCTCTTCGTACAGCTTGCACTCTCTGCATGTTAAGCTCTATTAAGCCCTTTTTATAGACCAGCCGCGTCACTGTTCCTGAGCGTGTCTCACAAGTGACAGGGCTAAGGTAATTGCTGAGAAACTTCGTGTAGATCATAAGATGAGAGAGTATTCAAATGTGTGGCTGAAACTTAAAAGCAAAAAAGAGGTAAAAAATTAAAAATATCTAAACTCAACGAGCGGTTTCATAATTCAGTGTGCGGTTTCATAATTCGGTGGATAGCTGACGTCACTAGGGCTAACATCACAGGGATGACATGTGCTGACGTCAGTAGGGCTGACGTGGTGATGAAGCAGTGAATGGCACGTGGGTATGTGGGGGCGCGTGAAGGCACGTGAGATTGGGCAGTGGAGCATGTTGGCGCGTATTATTGCGAGCCCGAACCTTCTGGTTGCATGTGGTAGCGCGTGCAATTCCAAATGAAGTTGATTCAGGTTGGGTTTTTCTTGGAATTGTGCAATCTATGAATTTGTGCTCTTAGTTTGGCAAGGTGATGGACAGAAAGACTGGATCCGAGAGTTTTTTGGTGCCGTGGGTCTGACGGCAGTAACTTGTTTATGACAGTGAGCACTGGACAAAAACAAGGGGAGCGAAAAGACGCCGGACAAAGAAAAATGTGCAAAAGAAATGACTTCAAGGTAAAAATCGTAAATTTTTAAAAAGAAGAATTTCCCTTAGGACAATGATTAATAATTTATTTAAAGAAAATTTTTATGAAAAAAAAAACAATTAATGTTTTGATAGTTTTTTCATCTTTATATATATATATATATATATATATTTATTTATTATTATCTATATCTATATCTATATATTACTAAAAGCAGAAGCATGGCATTTATTACTGCTGAGTTCTTGTTGCGCCACCTCATCGCCACGTCATTCGCCACATAATTATTATTTATTATTTATTATTTTTTTTTTTACAAAATATATATAAATAGATTATTGATTTTACATGTTCATCTTTGTCAGTTTTTGTAACACCCCGACCCCAATTTTATAATTAACCTATGTGTTCAAGTGGTTAATTATTATTTGAATTCTTTACTTTCTAAAATTAATATAAGAGTATTTAATAAAGATATTATTTTATAGGTCATTGAATAAGAATTGTAAAGATTATAAATAATTGAAATGACTATTTGTATTATAAATATATATACTAAGTATAAGTATGTGCAAAACTATATTAAGTGGTTAAGTTATTAGATATACACAGTTGTTGGTGTTTAATTAAGTATAAAGGTAAATGTTTACATGCAAAGTTATTTTACACTTTGGGCCTTTATAGAATATAAGGTTTTGGAGGAGTGGAAAGTCTATTTTAAAAAGTATTGAGATGAGTCATCAGCCCATTTTCTTCTTAGCATACACGTCTTCCACTCAAGCCACTTTCCTTGACTTCTTGACTACACCAAAAGGGTCATCACTTATTCTTCTTTCCCATTTCTTTTTCTGTCTTATTTCTTTGTTCTTTCCTTGGACTTACATGGCTGAAACATCCTTGGTCCTTCTTGCTTTGCTTCTTTGTTTTCTTCCTTCTTTGCTCTTATTGGCTGCACATTTATCTCTTCTTTGACTATCTCAAAGAAAGAAGACTCAAGAAACTAGACTCAAGAAACTCTCTTCCTCTCATTTCTCACGGGTCCAATGAATCAGAATTTTAACTTCACTTTTCTCTCTTTTCTCTAAAGGAAAGAGCTAGAAGCTCTCTTGAGTCCACGGGTTCACACACCAAAAGAAAGAAAAGCTCTCAACTCTCCTCTCCCTTTCACACCTATGGTCCAATGAATCAGAATTTTAACTTCACTTTTCTCTCTTTTCTCTAAAGGAAAGAGCTAGAAGCTCTCTTGAGTCCACGGGTTCACACACCAAAAGAAAAAAAAGCTCTCAACTCTCCTCTTCCTTTCACACCTATGGTCCAATGAATCAGAATTTTAACTTCACTTTTCTCTCTTTTCTCTAAAGGAAAGAACTAGAAGCTCTCTTGAGTCCACAGGTTCACACACCAAAAGAAAGAAAAGCTCTCAACTCTCCTCTCCCTTTCACACCTATGGTCCAATGAATCAGAATTTTAACTTCACTTTTCTCTCTTTTCTCTAAAAGAAAGAGCTAGAAGCTCTCTTGAGTCCACGGGTTCACACACCAAAAGAAAGAAAAGCTCTCAACTCTCCTCTCCCTTTCACACCTATGGTCCAATGAATCAGAATTTTAACTTCACTTTTCTCTTTTTTCTCTAAAGGAAAGAGCTAAAAGCTCTCTTGAGTCCACGGGTTCACACACCAAAAGAAAGAAAAGCTCTCAACTCTCCTCTCCCTTTCACACCTATGGTCCAATGAATCAGAATTTTAACTTCACTTTTCTCTCTTTTCTCTAAAGGAAAGAGCTAGAAGCTCTCTTGAGTCCACGGGTTCACACACCAAAAGAAAGAAACGCTCTCAACTCTCCTCTCCCTTCCACACCTATGGTCCAGCAGCAACAAGAGGTTCTCTCCATTCCTCCCAAGCTCTTGTTCCCAAATTTAAAGCTAGAGTGAATCTAGCTCAATCACTCCAAGAACCATGCTTAGGGTAAGGGAAAAATCTAATTCTTTTAGTCTATTGCTCATTTTAAACTTAAGTGATGGTTATATGATTTTGTATATGGGTAGTTGATTTATTAATTGAAGTTGGTTGAGTGTTAGCTCATGAACTTGTTAAGAATTGCACTCACTGTTAACCTGTTTGGTTATTTTAAATTCTATATTTTTCTAGGACAGCTATGGGTGAAAGGTTTATTGGAAATTATTATATGATAAGTCTAGTATGTGTGTATTAAATTTCATAGGAAAATACCATCGTTTGGCAATTGTTTGTGAATATACAACAAAAACATTTCAGAGCTGTCACTGTGACAGATTCTGTGTTTACACATGGTAAATTATGTATTAAATTTTATATAGTGAATTTGGATGCTAGGGAGAATTCATATGAAATCTAAGACACATATAGTTGTAATGGAAGTGGTCTCACAGCATTTGGATCAATATAAAAGTAATGGTGTAATTTCTAAGTTGCATGAAATTCTGTCAGGACAGTTTTGAGTATGCTGTATTGTATGATTTTTATTAAATTATAGTTTTATGGTTTGACTCTGAAATTCATACGGTATTTACTAGACATCCAGAGGAGTTGCTCTGTAATATTTCATGACGATTGGAGGTGTTTAGATAGCCCATTTGTATTTTACAAATGAGGCATATGCTGCTGGAATAAAACATTGAACAGTAGAAGACATGCCTAATTTTGAGGATTTAATTCTAAAGTTAGGTTAAATGATTTGAGCAATAATTTACTATGCTCATCATTTAGTATGTCTAGATCATAGATAAATTTTGTATGACTTGGTTCAAGGTTTGGTACTCAAAGGAGGGGTTCTAAACCATCCGATTGTTATTTTTATGAAGTTGTATTGTTCAATGGGTTGTATATTGCCATGTGTGTGTATATGGTTACATGACTATACTTAAAGGATTTTATGTTTATGCATGCTTTATTGCCCTAATCTCAGAGAACTTTTGAAATGAAGTTGGCTCTTCTAGAGATATGATATTACTATGAGAATGATAGTTTTTCTTTAGTTTAGTACATCATTTGTTGATGTGTGCATTATATGTTTGTGGGAACCTCGTTGAGATTGGATTAAGATTTCCTTGATTTTAAGAGATAGGCTTTGAGATGAATGTGTAAGTTTATTATAAGGAGTAATTGATAGTAATAAGCTTTGATATTTGGTCTAGGTGTTACCAGTACTCAAGTCTAAGCTCCTTCGACTGTTGGCTCTCGATTCCTCTACTTTCAGGTAAGGGATAAGTTATATGGGCATTTAGTAAGTCATGAGGTTATGTTAAAGTATATGATGCATTAAAAGGTTTTTAATTAGAGATATGACATATAATCATGTTTCAGACAAAGATGTGTTCGTGAACTTTCGAAACCTTATGTATATGATTTAAGCATATTGATGCCACTACTGATTTCATGAACATGATGTTTAAAGAAAATAATGGAAATGCTTTTATTATGAAATGTTATCCAAACTATGAATTTTAGTATGATGTATAAGTATGAAATGTTTTCGGGTTATGTTCTATAATAATCTGAACTTTGCCAGTAGGGGTTAATTACTGGCTTTCCATGGAAAATGTTATCTGATTGGCCATTAAAAGTGGGACTGGCTTTGCTGTACCCGCCCTCGTTGGTTACGGCCAACTTGTGGAGGAAGTCAACCTGCCCCCATGGTTGAAAGATATGTATTATGATGTGATCCCGGGAATACCTGGCATTGTGGGGAATGCTGGATGCCTAGTACAGTGGTGTTAGAAGCCTTTCAAACAAGTACAGATTTATTAGATATGGACTAATCAATATGTTATGAACAACTATATTATTTTATTGATCATGAGAGAATGAATTTCTTAAATGCATTATAAAAAGTTAAAAGCTCTCATGAAAAGGAGTTTATGATGAAAAGAAGTTTATGATGAAAAGAAAAGCTGTTCTTTAAAGATAAAAATTTCTAAAGTTCTATTGTGCTTTAAATATAAAGAATCTGATAAAAAGGTTTTAGTATTTAGTAAAGATAAAATTTCTGATGAATGCACAAGTTTACGTTAAAAAATTTATCAGATATCTGTTCTTTACAAAACGTTAAGTTTTATGACTATGAAAGTTATAATATTTTACGAGAAGAAGTTTATAAAGAAAAGTCTTCTTATTTGTTAAAATGTTTCTAGTTCAAGACAAAGTTACCAATTACTAATTTAAGTTAAAATGATTATTTGTAAAAAGAATACACACACACACACACACACACACACACACACACACACACATATGTATATATGTATGTGATTTCTAAACAATCAATATTATATTTAGTGACTTTGTAAGAAACGAAAGAAATCCAATCCGAAAGGTTTTGGTAATATTAATCTAATAAGAAAAAGGGGACCAATTATTTTCCTACGAAGAACGTATAAGTTATTATTATAAATAGTATAAAATACTATGCATTAAAAGATGTTCTCCTATCTGATCATTTACAAAATGAAATGATTTAATTTACATGCATTCTTATTAAATTCTTATGTATCTTACCCATACTGAGCTGTGTAGCTCACCCCTTCCACCCTTTCAGTTATAGGTTTTATTTTGGAGCAGAGGGAGCCTTAGTCGAATTTTGGAAGGAGCTGGATTTAGTTTTAAAAGTAAAGACACCGAATTAGTAGTTTGATGTTTAGTTCTATAGTATTGTATATTTTAGGATTTAATGGAAGTTGTATACCTTAAAGTATTAAGAGATGTATTATGTGAAGTTCATAATTTGAGTAACTGGTGAACTATGCTATTCTTGAAATACAATGTAGATGCTCTGAATGTCTAGTGAAAAATTATATAATTTAAGTAAAGAAACAAGAATGAAAAGAAAGAGGAAAACTTTTGTAAAAGTCTAATAAAAGTTAAGTTGGTTCTTGTTAATATCAGGTTTAAACTTGATATTAGCATGTCAGTCATGGTCACAAATCCGAGTATCGGGTTTGGGTCGTGACAGTTTTAACATCGATATATATTTCTTTTTTATTTCTAATTTTCTTATAAAATTTTTTTTTACATTCACTTTTCTATATCTATATCTATATCTATATATTACTAAAAGTTGAAGTGTGACATTTATTGTTGCTGAGTTACTGTTGCGCCACCTCATCGTCACGTCATTTGTCACATAATTATTATTTATTATTTATTCCTTTTATTTTTACAAAATATATATAAATAGATTATTAACTTTACATGTTTATATTTGTCGGTTTTAACATCTATATATATTTCTTTTTTATTTCCAATTTTCCTATAAATTTTTTTTTTACATTCACTTATTTTTTAAATATTTACACTTTCTTCAACTTTTCTTCTTCCCTTACCTTTTTATCTCTCTACTACCCTCTACTTTAATATTCATTTTTCCCTTCATCTTCTTTTATATGTCTCTTCTTATCCCTTCCCTCTTACTATAAATTTATCACTGTTTTCCATTCTTTGCATAGTTTTCTCTCACAAAAAGGTTCTCTCTCTCTCTCTCTCTCTCTCTCTCTCTCTCTCTCTCTCTCAATGTTTTGGTGGATTTTTATTTTTTATTGCATCTCCGCTTTAAGTTGATAAATTTTTGTATTTTTAAGAACTCTAATTTAGGTTGATAAGATTTAGTTTTGTGTTTTAAGTTATTATTATTATTATTTATTATTATTATTATTATTATTATTTTGCACTTTGATTGTTAAATTTTATCCGATTACATCATAAAAAATTAAAGTAGTAGATAAAAATAAAATAGTATTCCATTACATAGCATAATTTGGATAATTTAGTGTTTATTGTTATATCGTTTAATTTTTCATTTTTTTTCTTCTCTTCTATTTTACTCAATATTGAAATTCAACCACATCCTCTTTATCATTAAATTATTTATCTTTTCTCTCTCTTTTTGTTTTAAAAAATAAAAAATGTAATATTTTATTTAAATTCAAATAAAAGAAACTGTGCTCATCAAATTGTACTCATTTTTTTTAACATTTACACTTTCTCCAACCTTTCTCATTCTCTTTACCTTTTCATCTCCCCAAACATTCTACCTTGATATCACTTTTCCTCTTTCCTTTTATCTTCCTTTATTTTGTTTCTTTTATTATCACTCTCTTAGTATAAATTTTTCATTCACTTTTTCATTCTTTACATAATTTTCTTTCACAAAAGTGGTTATTTCCCACTCTTTCTCCCTCAATTTTTTGGTGGATTTTTATTTTTATTTTTCTTGCATCTCTATTTTAGCTTGATAAAGTTTTGTATTCTTTAGAACTCTATTTTGGTTGATGGGATTTAGTTTTGTGTTTTATTTTTTTATGACTTTGATTGTTAAATATTATCATATTGCATTATAAATAATTAAAAAAATAGTATATAAGAATGTACTATTATTATATTACATAGAAATTATTTGGATAAGTTAGTGTTTATTGTTATGTATTTTTTTTTTAATTTTTTTCTCATATTATTTTATTTAACATTTAAATTTAGCCACATCCCCCATATATATCATTAAATTATTTATATTTCCACTCCTTTTTTATTTAAAAAAATTTAAAATATAATATTTTACCTAAATTAAATAAATATATTTGTCCACATTAAGTGGAGTAATGCTAGAGAAACACTCATTCTCACACCCAATGCAAGGAAGAATGAAATATAAAACAAATCAAGTTAGAAACACTAAATTAAAAAAAAAAAAATCTAATAATGCATATTTAACGTCATAGAATCATCATCAAATTTTAGAAAACGATAAGTTGTCAATGGAGAGAGAGAGAGAGAGAGAGAGAGAGAGAGAGATGGTAGAGAAAAAAACCAATACAAAATAATAAAGAGTAGATAAAGAACAAAAACCAAACGTTAATTAGAAATTGTTGATTGGAAAACACAAAGGTTGTAAGGAGAAGTAAAAAAAAAATAGAGATCACTGTGTGGAGAATATTAAAAACTTTACAGTGTAGAAACATAAACCGTTACATTCACTTAAAAAATTAAATCAATAATCAACAATTAAATACAATCATAGTAATAGATTTAAATTTCAAACTAATCAAACTCTAACTATGGAAACCATATTAATCATAACTAAAAAAGAGATGTTCTCTGATAGTAGTAGAAATTACATAAGAAATAAAGTTAGAAAATTTAAAAATTCATATTTTGACATTTCATTTAACCTTATTTATAATATATATATATATATATATATATATAATTTTCAGATACTATTACTTTCGAAAATCTAATGAACAATGCTACCTCTCATTTATTGTCTTTGTTATGTAAATCATCAGTTAGTAAATATATGATAATGGTAAGAAGCATTACAAATGAGATCACTAAAAATATATATATAAAATTAATTAGCCACTATCATTATGGAGTAATAGTCTATAATTTTACGCATCCAAAAAAGTGGAATATATAGAGTTTTCTTAAAGATATGTGTAAAGATTCACTATATGTGTGTTTGTGTGTGTGTGTGTGTGTGTGTATAAAGGTAAAAAAAAGGTATATTTAAGGTTTTTATTAACTTAAAAACTAATGAAAAACCAATGGTTAATAACTAAAATTATAACATTAATAAAATCTTTAATGAGACCATCCTAAAACAATTATTACGCGCAATGCGCGGGTATGCGACTAGTTTTAACTAAAACCTAAATAGAACAAAAAAGTATATTAATGTTAAATTATAAAAAATTTAATATATATATATACACTAAATTATAGTTGTGAAATTAAGTAGTAATTAAAAATTTAGTTATTTTTTTTATCTAAATATTCACAATAATATTATATATATTAATGTCCAAATCATGTTATATATTCTATATCATAAAAGTTGGGTTTTACAAATCGTGATTGTGATAATTAGATACATGATACTAAAATGCCACATGTATTTACAATTAAAAAAATACATGATTGTTTGTTTTCTTAAAACTATGAATATTATATTTGTAGTGCCCATGGGCCCCAAATCACATACTGGGCTGGCCCAAGAGCCCTCATAAAGAAGAAAGCCCAACCTAATAGCCCAGGATGGTCCGAGGACATAATAATTCCTTTTTGTGATGCCACGTGACAAAGGAAGTTGCCACGCATGAGCGTAGCACCACAGGACATGACGTCCGAGGACTATATTATCCTTGGCAACTTGTTGCCGAGGATAGTATTAGCGGCCTGGTGGTTCAAAGAATCCCGTATTAAGGACCTTACGTACCAATGATTAACAAAGTAAGGATAAGAGACAAAGTAAGTTGACGGGCAAATATCAGAGAAAAGGCTGCTGCCACCGCATTGAAGGCATTATACCTACCCCTCTGGCCGCATTAATAAAGAAATGACATCTGAACATTGAAATTCAGCCCTACCATCATCACCAGAGATTTGAGTAAGGGGAATGATGGGACAAGTATCTAAAAAGGAAACACCCGGGTTACACGTGGAAGGGGAGAGGCAGGCCTATAAAAGGAAAGGAAAAAAGAGAAAGAGGGGGGGGACTGAGGCAGAAAAATCAGAAAGAGAGAGAAAATAGAGAGAGAATTTGTAAAAGAGGTATGAAGAATTGTCCTCGGCACTAGTGTATGCAACTCAATCTTGCATATTTAAATAAGATCAGTACGTGAACTATAGGATCCAACCCAATCTTCGTGTTATCTACCGTCTCAAAAACCTAGATTAAGCACCCACTCTCTATAAATTTATTGTTTAAGGCTCATTGGGCTGGTCCATTAGACGAACTTTGGGTTAGTCTGATTTGTGCCCTTACAATTGGCGCCGTCTATGGGAATCTTGCGTTTTGGTGACAGATAACGTGATGACGGATTTGAATCCAGACCATGCAGAGTCTCTAGGATCTCAACACGAGGATCCATTACAACAAGTAGAGCAAATGAGAGATTGAGAGGGCAGTGTGCACTCGGGGCGAACAGTTGATAACCGCTCGCAGGGCAGAAGCAGGGGCTCTAGAGAAGATAACACTGGGGCCATGCAGAGAGAAACTGACCAGCTGAAGAAGAAGCTGCGTCGTGCTGAGCGGAAAAGGACGCCCTCCATATCCGACCCTTCATCAGATGACTCTCAGGACAGTGGCTATAGGCCGAGGTTAAGAACCCCCCCCACAGAAACTTTCTCGTACCAAGAGGAAAGTATTCGTGACAGAAGAAGCAGGGGGACGAATCACAGGGGTTCAGGTAGCGATGCCATGGGAAAAGCACTGCTCCAGCTCTCCAAATCACCCTTCACACGTCGTATTGAAAAGGGAAAACTACCCCGTCGGTTCACGCAGCCAAACTTCACCATTTATAATGGCAAAACAGACCCAGTGGAACACGTAAGCCATTTTAATCAATGCATGGCGGTTTATTCACAGAATGAAACCTTGATGTGTAAGGTCTTTCCCTCAAGTTTAGGACCCGTTGCGATGAGATGGTTCAACGGCTTAAAGGCGAACTCCATTGATTCATACATGGAACTTACAATGGCATTCGGTTCCCGTTTTGTTACGTGCAGTAGAGTACCTCGGCCTCTAGACTCGTTACTATCCATGGCTATGAGAGAGCGCGAGACGTTGAAAACCTACTCAGACAGATACTGGGAAGTGTTTAACAAGATTGATGGTGATTTCGATGAGGTAGCGGTCAACACCTTCAAGGTCGGTCTTCCAGTTGAGCACGATCTAAGAAAGTCTTTGACCCAGAAGCCGGTAAAAACAGTCCGTCGGCTCATGGATCGAATCGACGAGTATAAGAGAGTTGAGGAGGATCAGCAGCAGAGTAAAGGGAAAATGAAAAGTGTCCCCCAGGAGAGCAGGGACTTCAAGGCGGAAAGATACAGTAGCAAATGGCCGCGGAGAGATTTTACTAGCCAGACTAGGTCGGCCCCACCCCAGGCAGTGAATGCCGTATTTCGTGAGCCGGTACAGCAAGTGTTGGAAAGGATTTGCCGAGAATCGTATTTTAGATGGCCCAGTAAGATGATAGGAGACCCTACAAAACATAATCAGAATCTCTATTGCAATGATCATCAGGATAAAGGCCACACCACAGAGAACTGCAGGAATTTATGGAATTACCTGGATCAGCTGGTCAAAGAGGGGAAACTAAGACAATTCGTGAATCGACCTGATGAACAAGGTACCCAATCTGGCTCCAGGAACCAAGGCAGTGACAATGTAAGACCTCCATTGGGCACAATCAATGTCATCTTTGCGGCGCCAGGTCGGACTGGGTCTTGCCCTACCAGAATAATGTCAGTACTACGTCCCACTGACGAGGACCTCAACTCTGAGCCAAAGAGGATTAAGAAGAATCCTCTACCTGTGCTGGGATTTTCTGAGGAAGACAAGGTTGGCACTATCCAACCGCACGACGATGCGCTGGTCATTACGTTAAGGATAGGGGGTTACGATGTGAAGAGAGTAATGGTTGACCAAGGGAGTGGGGCTGACATTATGTACCCTGATTTGTTCAAGGGCCTCAATTTGAGAACCGAGAATCTAACGGCTTATGACTCCCCATTGATAAGTTTTGAAGGGAAGGCTGTTATTCCAAAAGGGTTAATCCGACTGCCTGTACAGTCAGGGCCAGTGGTGGTGGACGTGGATTTCATCGTAGTAGACGCCTACTCCCCTTACACGGCCATAGTGGCAAGACCGTGGCTGCACGCCTTAGGTGCCGTATCGTCAACTCTACATGTTAAAGTAAAGTTTCCGTACGAGGATGGAGTTGAAGAAATACTAGGTAGCCAGTCCATGGCGAGGCAATGTATAACAGCAGCCATTACACATCAGATGGGGCAAGGGTCTCAAACCCTGGCCGAAAGAAACTTGTAGCAGTTAGTATCCTCGGCCGAACCAAGTGAGGCTGAGGCTGAAGGGCCAGGTTGTGAGGGTTTGGAGAAGGTAGTTATTGCAGATGATACGGAGAAATTCTTCTAGGTAGGGAGTCAGTTGCCCCTACAGGAGAAAGAAAATCTAGTTGCATTTTTGAAACGAAACATCGATGTGTTTGCATGGGATGCTTACGAAGCACCGGGGGTTGATCCGGAGTTTATTTGTCATCACCTCAATGTTAGTCCGGCCGCAGTACCACGAAGGCAACCACCTCGGCGTTCATCTAAAGAGCACGCCGACGTCGTTAAGGAAGAGGTGTTGAAGCTCAAGAAAGCAGGGGCTATTAAGGAAGTGTTTTACCCCGAATGGCTGGCCCACACTGTGGTAGTGAAAAAGAAGAATGGAAAATGGAGGGTATGTGTAGACTTTACAGACTTGAATAAGGCTTGCCCAAAAGATTCATTTCCAATGCCTTGCATAGATCAATTGGTGGATGCTACTGTAGGGCATCCTCGGATGAGTTTTTTAGATGCTTTCCAGGGTTACCATCAGATACCCTTAGCTCCAGAAGACCAGGAAAAGACAGCCTTTGTCACACCCACAGGGAACTACCACTATAAGGTGATGCCCTTCGGCTTGAAGAATGCTGGGGCTACCTATCAAAGAATGATGACGCGGATGTTTGAACCGCAACTGGGAAAGACGATTGAGGTGTACGTAGATGACATGGTGGTTAAAAGTAAGACTATCTCGGCTCACATACCAGACCTTGACGACACCTTTCAGACGCTGAGAAAGCATAAGTTACGCCTCAACGCATCCAAGTGTTCCTTTGGCGTAGGATCTGGCAAATTTTTGGGTTACATGGTGACGCATAGAGGAATTGAGGTCAATCCCGCTCAGGTCAAGGCCATCAACAACTTACAGCCGCCTCGAAATCCAAAGGAAGTGCAGAAGTTAACTGGGATGACGGCTGCCCTCAACCGATTTATCTCAAGGTCTGCTGATCGGTGCAGGCCGTTCTTCCAATTATTAAACAAATGGAAGGGGTTTGAATGGACAGAAGAGTGTGCCGTTGCCTTTCAGCAACTTAAAGATTACCTTGCTCATCCTCCTATCATGTCTCGGCCCGAGGTCGACGAGGTTTTATTCGCATATATTGCAGTGGCAGCCCACGCCGTTAGTTTGGTGCTAATAAGGGTCGACGGGGACGTACAAAAGCCAGTGTACTATGTGAGTAAGTCTTTGCATGAAGCCGAGATACGTTATCCACCATTAGAGAAGGCAATCCTAGCCGTGGTGCATGGTACACGTAAGCTCTCCCATTATTTCCAGTCTCACACGGTGGTTATTCTGACATAGCTTCCCCTCAAAGCTGTACTCCGGAGTGCGGATTATACAAGCAGGATCGCAAAATGCGGAACCATCTTGGGCTCTTTTGATATTAAGTACATGCCCCGCACAGCAATAAAGGGTCAAGTGTTGGCTGATCTTGTTGCGGAATTTGCTGAACCCACAATGGAAAGTAGTGTGATCAACAGGAACATTGATGAAAAATCAGTTGGTATGGTTGCATGCAAAAGTCACGCGGTATGGATTGTTTACGTTGATGGGGCTGCTAATCAAAGAGGATCCGGGGTGGGTGTGGTAATTACAACCCCAGAAGGCCTCACACTGGAAAAGTCCTTAAGACTAGGATTCTCGGCTACTAATAATGAGGCCGAGTATGAAGTCTTGCTGAAAGGGATGGATATGGTCCATAAGCTGGGGGGAAAGACCGTGCAAATATTCTCAGACTCACAACTAGTTGTGGGCCAAGTAGATGGAAAGGTGGAGGCTAGAGATCCGAGGATGCAGGACTATTTGAATCAAGTCAAAGCGTGGCAACGTAAATTCGAATCCCTTACTTTGTCTCATGTCCCCAGAAGTGGCAATACGCATGCTGATTCCCTAGCAACTCTTGCCACGTCGTCAGCACAAGGACTACCTCGGATTATCCTAGTTGAGGACTTACCTAAACCCTCGAAGACGATTGGAAGTGTTATCCATGTACACCAGATTAGAGTGGGGCCTAGCTGGATGGACCCCATTATATCCTTCCTGAAAGATGATGTTTTGCCCGAAGAAAAAATCGAGGCGGACAAGATACGTAGAAAGGCCTCCCGATTCTGGTTGGCCGAGGATCATAAACTCTATAAACGATCTTTCTCTGGCCCATACCTGTTATGCATGCATCCTGAGGTGACGGAGCTACTTTTGGAAGAGCTACATGAAGGAATCTGTGGAAGTCATACAGGAGGAAGGTCTTTGGCCCACAGAGCCTTAACACAGGGGTATTGGTGGCCAAACATGCAGCGAGAAGCTTAGAGTTACGTGCAGAAGTGCGATCAATGTCAAAGGTTTGCACCAAACGTCCATCAGCCTGGAGGTGTACTCAATCCTTTGACGAGTCCCTGGCCTTTTGCGCAGTGGAGTTTGGACATAGTGGGTCCTTTCCCAAAGGCGCCTGGAAACCGAAGATATTTGGTTGTCGGCACTGACTATTTTACTAAGTGGGTAGAGGCCGAGCCCCTGGCAAACATCAGGGATGTCGATGTGAAGAAATTCATATGGAAGAATATCATCACCCGATTTGGTGTCCCTCGTACCCTCATCTCTGATAATGGTTTGCAGTTTGATAGCAAGGCGTTCAGGCGATATTGTTGTGGCCTCGGCATAACCAATAGGTACTCCACCCCGGCTTATCCGCAAGGAAATGGGCAGGCCGAGGCTATTAACAAAGTTATAGTGAACGGACTGAAGAAGAGGCTGGAGGACGCCAAAGGAAGATGGGTGGAGGAGTTACCCCATGTCCTATGGACGTATCGGACCACACCCCGCCGATCAACGGGAGAGACGCCATTCTCGATGACTTATGGCGCGGAGGCTGTTATCCCTTTGGAAACCGGTTTTCCAACAATGAGGACAAGCTCCTTTACTCCGGAAAGCAATGATAGACTGCTAGAAAAGGGCCTAGACTTGATTGAGGAAAGGAGAGAGGTTGCCATGATTCATTTGGCCTACTACCAACAAAAACTGAAGCAGGGATATGATTCGAACGTAAACTCAAGACCGCTTGTTCTTGGGACTTAGTGCTGAGGAAAGTAGTGGGCAACACCAAAAATCCAGCGTGGGGAAAGCTCGGACCTAATTGGGAAGGACCGTACCGCATCACGGCAATAGCCGGAATAGGAGCTTACTACCTGGCAGACTTAGATGAAAAGGTAGTACCCCATCCTTGGAATGTAAGTAATTTGAGACGGTATTATTATTAATGAAAAGCGCTTTTGTCATTTCATTCCTATCATTTATTTACCGTTAATTGTGTTTTGCCTAAGGTTACGCCGGGTCCTCGGATCCTCTACCTTAATCCAAATTTAGCTAAGGTTACGCCGGGTCCTCGAATCCTCTACCTTAGTTCAGATTTAATTAAGATTACGTCGGGTCATCAGATCCTCTATCTTAATTTAAAACAAAAAAGTAAGGTTACGCCGGGTCCTCGGATCCTCTACCTTAGTTCAAATTTAATTAAGATTACGTCGGGTCATCAGATCCTCTATCTTAATTTAAAACAAAAAAGTAAGGTTACGCCGGGTCCTCGGATCCTTTACCTTAGTTCAAATTCAATTAAGATTACGTCGGATCATCAGATCCTCTATCTTAAGTTAAAACAAAAAAGTAAGGTTACGCCGGGTCCTCGGATCCTCTACCTTAGTTCAAATTTAATTAAGATTACGTCGGGTCATCAGATCCTCTATCTTAATTTAAAACAAAAAAGTAAGGTTACGCCGGGTCCTCGGATCCTCTACCTTAGTTCAAATTCAATTAAGATTACGCCGGATCATCAAATCCTCTATCTTAAGTTAAAACGAAAAAATGAGGTTACGCCGGGTCCTCGGATCCTCTACCTTACTCCAAGGTTAAATAAGGTTGTCTCGGATCCCTTTCAGTGATATGAAAACAACGCTGAAATTACTAAGTGAATGGATCTTTAATTGTTGCCAAGTACTAAGCGTAAGGTTTGAGGTACTGCTAGTTCAAGTGCGAAACTTGTCATTACGTTCCTTTTTAATATATTATTATGAAAATAGCTGTTGAGTAAATCCTAAGTAAATGGATCCTATACTAGCACGTTATTTCTCAATGTTGATTAAAGCGTTTGCAAGTATATCATGTGACCAACCTTCCGTTATGTTTATTCAGTCGTTGATATGATATTGTTAATATGCAAAGCAAGTTCAAATCCTCATTCAATTAGACTAAGTCAGTGATAGCAGAAGGATCTTTTCGCATTTTGTATAATAGAGAATAACGACTTGAGCTAAAGGCATTTCTCATTAAACAAAATGTAATTAAAGTACACTCGCAACCGAAAGAGGGAGTAAAAAAAAAAAAAAAAAAAAATAAATAAATAGGAGAAAGGAGAACAAAGGAAAGCTAAAGAGAGCAAGAAAGGGCCGTAACAAGGTTACAGAGGCCATCAAGGCTTATGCTGGGTCTGGTCTCCCGAATCAGCAAGAGGCACCACCGAGGCCGAGGAATCGCCAACCTTGTTCTTGGGCTTTATCGGCAAAGTTGCCAGCACTAGCTCCATAGTCCCGCTAACCTCGGGGTTGGGGAGAGGTTCCTTGGGGGCAGGAGGAAGTGGTGCATCTTCAACTTGGGCAGTTGGGGCAGCATCATCGACAGCACCCTCCTCTATTTGCATCCCAGCTGGGGAAAGGTGGGAATCATCCTTGGCTGAGCTAGGGGCAGCCACGCGGATTGCATGAGGGATGTAGGCGTTCTCCACCTTCCAAAGAGGGGAGGAAGCATCAACTCCGGCTTGGGAGAGAGCTTTCTTCCACACCTGAAGGCAGTAGTCCCTACAAACCCCCGGCACTTGGGCTTTGAATGTATCAGTGGTCTCTGCCACGCCCATGTCATAGTCGCTCTGCTCAGCCTCGTCAACCATTGCCTCGGCTGCCTGCGCCTTGGCAAGTGCCTCTTCCTTGGCCTTCAGAGCTTCCTCCTTAGCATCCTCGGACGCTGTAAGATCTTTCGCAAGGCCTTCTGCCAGCTTCCTGGCCGAGGCGAGATCCTCATTAGTGCGCCTGAGTTGCGTCCTTTGATCTTCAACCTGCCTCGTGGTAGTCTTCAGTTGGGACTCCAGACCTAACCTCTCGCTCTCCACCTTGCCCAGGCTGGTGGTCACCTCCTGCAGCCTTTTCTCCCTAAGCTCTAATATTTTCCTGGTCTGGTCCAGCCTCACCTCTTCATCCCTTAAGGTCTTATAGGAGTTGGCGACGATCTCCTCTGCTCTATGGGCAGATTGGACAGCCTACGTGCAAACATTGTCAGTATATAGCACATAGATACAGTTGGTATCAAACAAAGAAATAACAGCAACTAGTGCAATGGAAGAGAAGAATGGAGGTATATAAAAACAATCAACCGAAGTTCTTACCAGGGCCAACTCTTTCTTGAGAACCTTGAAGACGTTGTGATCCCTCATCCTTCTCAGCTCGCCCATGTCCTCGGGCAAAAGAAGTGCCTGCTCTTATGCATCAGCGATGCATGAGGCTGTGCCATCGTCGGATCCCCTAATGGACGCATCAGCAGTGATGGCCTGATTGTCTACATGCATTTGGAGAGCCCAAATGGGCGCACGGTGCGCTACTGGAGGGTCAACGCGCCTCTCCAATCTCGTGTGGGTATGCCGAGCATGTTTGCCCCCCTTCTCCAGATCAACCTCTTTAGCAGGGAGGCCTTTGTTCCCCTCAGATATTTCCTTCCCTTTAGACTGATCCCTTTTCCTTTTATGATCGGCGGGATCGGGGTGTTGGACTTGAGGATGAGGAGGAAGGTTAACCTTTATCGAAGGGACCTTCTCGGTGCCCTTGTCCTTGGTTTTTGTTGGAGACACCTTGGGAGGGTCTTGTACTCCAACTTGCCCTTCTAAGACGTCCTTAAGACTTGGCTTGGGACGACGCTGGATTCCCATTCTTATTAGGGGTTGGTCGTCGTCGTCCGAAGATGTGAAAGAAGGGGAACCGACGACCGGTGATGGATGTCTAGGTGGAAAGAGCTGATCAAAGGCCTCAAATTCCTCGTCTGAATCCGAGAGCTCAACGATTCCTTCTTCTTCTTCTTCTTCTTCTTCTTCTTCTTCCTTTATAGTTAGCTGAGAAGATGAGCCTTCACCCGACTTAGATCGGGCCGAGGAAGTAGCAAGGTGAGAGGCTCCTGGGACCACCCTCACGGGCTTGGTAACTAGAATGCCTTGAGGGATTGGGGTGCCGCGAGGCAACAAGAAGCCCTCAACCGCTACACTGATCCTCGGCTGCCGTGGATCCTTCTCCTTGATGACGCACTTAGTCTCTTGAAAGACGGTAGAAATGGGTGTGTATCCGAGAATAAGATGGGCGGCGCGAAGCTGACCGTCTGAGTGTACAAACACCTCGGCCTTTAAGATCTTGTTTAAACGGTCAAAGTTGACAAGATTGGCACGAGGCGTAAGTGCACGACGATCTGCACATACGTTTCAGAAAACAGATTAGCACGAGCAAATTAAAGAAAAACACAACCAACAAAAGACACAGAAAATTCATCATTAATTTAGGCTGACGCTACGTGAGGACTCACCAGGTTCCCCCTCCGTCGTTGGACAGTGGAGGCCGTCATGCCACTCCCCGGACAATATAAGGAAGTCCTTGTCCAAACCCTTGTTGGAATGGGAAAGGCATTAGATCAGTCTGACTTCAGGTAGAAGGTATGCCCTCTCAAACGGTGAAGGGTATACACCCAATTCACCTCATGGTGAGTAAGACCTAACTCTAGCCTCTCGTTCAAGGCGTCTATAGCGCCCAAAATCCTAAGCATATTTGGAGCGCACTGTGTGGGGGACAACCTAGCGGCTCTAAGATAGTTCCTAGTAATGGGCATCATAGGGATTCTCATCCCTCCCTCTATGAACGCTATCATGGGAATCGCAACCTCACCGGTTTTTCTCTTGGTGAGCCACTTTCCCGTTTTGCAATATTGGATGGACACTCCGGGGGGAATCTCATACTTGGTTTTAAAAGCTTCTATCTTTTCGGGGGTATCCACTAAGGATGCGAACCTACCCATTTCCTAAAAACTAGGGAAAGAACACTATAACAAGATTGGAAGAACTAAACGGCCGAGAACAGAAACAGGGATGACCAAAAAGAGTGAACAACAGTAATGAAAACAGAAGGTTGGAAAACTTACTTTTAAACAACTATGTCACCTCGGCTTAGAAATGAAGGGTGTGAGGACGCGTGCAGGTTGCAGAAAAGGCTAAGTTTAGTGTGCAGAGAATCTGAAATGAACAGAAAACCTTTGAAATGGCAGTACTTATTTCGTGGGAAGGCGTAAAGCAAAAAATCTCCCGCTTATTTCCCCTTGAAGTACGCCTACCCGTTGGATGAGCATCGCACGGTTGAACGTGGGGAACAAGGAGTCGCCAATATTTAATTGAAGCGCTCTTTGCAGACTGAAACGTCAGAAGCGGGTCGTCTCGTGCGCGTACATCGAAGCCCTCATTCCTCCTAATAAGATAGAAATAAGGGCTTCGAGGGGCTATTGTAGTGCCCATGGGCCCCAAATCACATACTGGGCTGGCCCAAGAGCCCTCATAAAGAAGAAAGCCCAACCTAATAGCCCAGGATGGTCCGAGGACATAATAATTCCTTTTTGTGATGCCACGTGACAAAGGAAGTTGCCACGCATGAGCGTAGCACCATAGGACATGACGTCCGAGGACTATATTATCCTCGGCAACTTGTTGCCGAGGATAGTATTAGCGGCCTAGTGGTTCAAAGAATCCTGTATTAAGGACCTTACGTACCAATGATTAACAAAGTAAGGATAAGAGACAAAGTAAGTTGACGGGCAAATATCAGAGAAAAGGCTGCTGCCACTGCATTGAAGGCATTATACCTACCCCTCTGGCCGCATTAATGAAGAAATGACATCTGAACATTGAAATTCAGTCCTACCATCATCACCAGAGATTTGAGTAAGGGGAATGATGGGACAAGTATCTAAAAAGGAAACCCCGGGTTACACGTGGAAGGGGAGAGACAGGCCTATAAAAGGAAAGGAAAAAAGAGAAAGAGGGGGGGGGACTGAGGCAGAAAAATCAGAAAGAGAGAGAAAATAGAGAGAGAATTTGTAAAAGAGGCATGAAGAATTGTCCTCGGCACTAGTGTATGCAACTCAATCTTGCATATTTAAATAAGATCAGTACGTGAACTATAGGATCCAACCCAATCTTCGTGTTATCTACCGTCTCAAAAACCTAGATTAAGCACCCACTCTCTATAAATTTATTGTTTAAGGCTCATTGGGCTGGTCCATTAGACGAACTTTGGGTTAGTCTGATTTGTGCCCTTACAATATTATTTACCAAATTAAAAAAAGTTCAATACACAACAAACAATAGGACTTGTGAGGGTAGATGTGTCAGAATATGATTTTGGGCCTTGGGTCTGATCCGATGGTATTGGCTCATCCGAAGAGGGGTTAATGCTAAATGAAGGATACCATACTTAGAAGCCCACGAGCAAGTTGTTGTGGGATAGGCTGGCGAGCATGGTCCGAGGAGGGATATATCCTCAGCTAACTAAAGGAAAATCATATAATGTGTTCCTATGTTTGGAAGGAGTTTCTAGAGGGATTGATGGATGAAGATGTGCTTTAGAAGGTCACAGGAAGGAGGAACCAATAGCAAATATCTTGGATAAAACTGCTACCATCGTATTAAGGACACTGCATCTACCTCTCTGACCTCATTAATAGGGAAATGACATCTGAACAGTGTTGGTCAGCTTTACAACTATTATTCGAAGACTTCAAGAGGGTGGTAGATGAGACAAGTATTTAGATGGATGATCTGAGTTATACGTGGAAGATGAAAAGAAAAAGGAGAATGATATAAAAAGAAAAGAAAGACATTAGAAAATAGAAGAAAGAAGAAAGAGAGACACACCATTATCAGTTGTAATTGATCTTTGATAATAATAGAAACATTACATATTATCCTCGGCTGACGTCCGAGGAGAGATTTCACTTGTAATCAACTCTTTGTTTGTGAGTTGCAGATCTAATCCATTACTTTTGTTCTTTAGATGTCTAAAAACCTAGGTTTTAAGTCTACTCTTTACAAAAATTCATTATTTTAACCCTTTTGGGTTTGTCTCCTTTACACGTTTGGGTCCAGGTACTAATTGTGCACCTACAAGACTTATGATACATGCACAATAGATATTTCAATATTGTCCCAATAAAAAATAGACAAGAAAAAATTTAAAACAGGTATCATAAAATATTTTCCAATCATTCTCTTAATTGTCCCATATCCAATTAAACCAAAGCATTATGCAATTGAGAATATATTAATAAAGACTAGCCACCATATTTGGAGGGAGAGAACGTGAGGGAAAATAAAAAAATTTTAGAGAGAGAGAGGGAGTGATGATTTTGGCGTTTTGGCATTTTTGGATGTGAAATTGGGGATTTTGGATTATGGGTTTTTAGGGATTTGTTTTTGTTTTGTGCTTAGGAATTGTTTTAAATGATTTGATAAGATGATTAGTTAAGGTGTGAATGAATTTGCTGTGTGTGAAAAAAAATGGAAGCATCACTCCTATCAGTATAGGTTTGCATCAAGATTAGTCTGTAATTCTTTGCACTAGTGACGGATGTATTCTTAGATCTGGGTTTATGTTCTTATTGTTCTTGTTTAAAACACATTTTTATCTCAATTAATGTAATTTTTGGTTTTTATTTCTGTTTTTAATTTTTTATTTAGTTAAAATTAATTGTTTTAATTTAAATGTTGACGTGGCATTTTTTATTATTATTTTAATGACCACGTCCTTGCCAAAACGAGACTTTTTTTTTAGAATAGGGACTAAAAGTGATAGAAATAAAAGTTAGAGACCAAAGTGGAAATCGGATGAAAATGTAGAGACGAAAATGTAATTTTTGCTTTAAAAAAATTACAAACCAAATGAAAGGTGGAGAGGTAGCCACGTGTCCAGCTCTTCACATGGGGGAAGAGTAGTGCCTGCCAGCCAATGCCATGGTGATAGACAACTCGTTGAACAAGAAAAAAACTTGGCTTATGGTAAATTCCAACATGTACTTCATGATAGACTAATATATAGATCAGGTCAATGTCTGGGCTAGATTTTTTTTTTGGTAAACGAAGGGAGGATAATAACATTAAATAATAAGTCTATTACAGAAAAGAAGGGTCGTCAATGGGCCGGGTCGGGCCAGCCCGGCCCATTTCCACTTGGCCTATGGGCATAATGGGCTGGGCATAATGGGCTATTAACTAGTTAACGGGCCGGGTCGGGCTGGGCCGAAAAAGAAAACCTTAGCCCATGACCCTGCCCATGGGCAATGCCCATTTTGTCTTTAGCGAGCTGGGCTATCGGGTTGGGTCTAATGGGCTACCCATGAGCTTGTGTTAGCATATCATTTTATTATTTTTATAAGAAAAGAATCAATTTTTTCTAAGGAAATAATCAATCTATTTTTTTAAAAGAAAGAATTAAAGAATTTAATACTTAATTACAAATTTTTTTACATTCAAATCTATTTAATTTTTTGTTTTGTTGATGGAAACTTATTTAATTTTTTTTTTTATTAAGGCTTGAAATAGCTTTTTATTTTATCTTTAATAAAAAAAAATGTCAAATGGTTGATTCAAATTTGCTAGACTATTAGAAAAATATATATCTAGTAAACTAAGTTTAACACAATTACTTTGAGTATCTTAGTGGTTAAGGGCTTAAGAAATTGTTCTATAATATCTCAAGATCAATCCTTCATACACTTCTTATATATTTTTGTTATGAATTATAAGTTATTGGGCTAGGCCAATGGGTTGGACAACGGATTGGGCTACTAGGCTAGCCCACCGGGTACCCATGGGCGTAAAAACTAGGCATTATTCACCACAGACGGTGATTCATACAAAATTTGGAAGTTCGTAACTAAATCTGCTCCCATCTTTGCCATAATATTATTTGGAAGTCAGTAGCCAAATCTGCTCCCATCTTTGCCATAATATCCGCATATCAGCTAGATTTAATAATTATGTATTCCATACATAGCTATACCCTCCCATAAATAATATCCATAAACCCATCGCATGTTTATGCATTCTCAATATTGGTTTTTTGATTGAGAACTTCGACAACTGCTTCAAGAGCAGTTTCAGCTGGGGTAACCTCTGCATTCGCAAACAATCCTTCAATCTGTCCATAGAGTTTGTGGTCTTCATTGAAATCAAGATAAGTAGAAGCCAACATCTTGAACGCATCCATGGTGCAATATGACATTGGCACATGCATATCTATGCGGCCTGGGCGAAACAAAGCAGGATCATGCCGGTCAAGTAGGTCCTTATGATTGGTGGTGAACACAATAATTTGCTCTTCTCCACAGCTCGACCATAATCCATCCATGGCATTCAAGAAACCTGAAAGTGTGTACTGAAAAAATAACATGATAGTAAATATTATTAAGAGTAAATCATAAGATAATGTCATTTGCAACTGTTAGTTTGATAGTACTGGTGAAGCAAATAACATACTAAACTTTATTCTTTGATAAGTTGTCATATATACTAGCTAGTTAACTTCATAGTTCATATTCTTCTTAAAAAAAAAAAAAAAAAAAAACTTCGTAGTTCATATATATTCGAGTATTTGCAACTAGGTTTTTAGAGAACAAAGAATGCAAACCTTATAGTATTTGTAAGGATCCTTTTTTTCTTCCCCTCTTTTTGCCAACTGTGCACAATCTATATCCTCAATTACTATCATTGAGCGATTAGATATTGTAAGCAATATTTGTCTCAACATTGAATCTGACGTTACATTTGAAATGTCGAAAAAATAGATATCAAACTTGAGGTGATTAGCCATGGCAGCAATCAAGGTTGATTTACCGGTACCTGGAGGGCCGTAAATCAAATACCCTCGTTTCCATGCTCTGCCAACTTTCTTGTACCACTCCTTTCTTTGAACAAACCTGTCAAGATCCTCTTTGAGACTCCTCTTCCGGTCTGGGCTCATTGCCAACTTATCAAATGTAGCTGGATGTTGAAGTATAGCACAACCCCATTCTTGACCAGTTGGAAGAGGCTTACCAGGGCAACAATTAGGGCTATAAAGCCTTATCCCCTTTTCTTCTCTTTGTATTTCCTCAGCACGATCTATTACATAAGGTAAATAAGACTCTACCACATCCTTTTTGAATCTCTTATCAAAGGTAAGCTGAAAAAAATTCTTTTCAGGAGGAGGTTGGAGTTGGATTTGGTGCCCAGTTCTTTCTTCACGTAACTTCCATTCGAGCCTAATGCCTCTGAAGTTATCAATAACCGCTTCCTCCCTCGCAATATCACAAACTGGTTTATTTTGTTTAACTGTTTTTCTACATATGAAACGTTTTGCTTCTGGTAAATCATTAATCTTCTTTCTTAGGTAGATTGTGGCAGCTTCATAGATTTGATCGTAAGTCAGATCACCATACTCTTCAATATTGATGAAAGTGAGTCGAGAATAGAAATAATCTCGATAGATTGAGAAGAGATAATCGCTGACTGCAACAGGTATGCGATCTTTTACCATGTGACTTAGTAGAACCACAACAGCAGCTGTGAGCCATGGTGCCAACGATTTAAGCACCTCCATGAGAGTAAACATGGTTTGAGGGGATGGTTGTATAACTCTTCCAAATCCTGAAAAATTGAGAACAATGTGGTCAAATGACAACTTTTTATGAACAGTATTTTGAACAAAGTTTTTCTCCATGAGAAATTCTTCAAACTTTTATATATATATATATATATATATATAACTGTTAACTTTTAAAAATCTCATCATTCAATTTCATTTCATGTCTTCATTTCATTTTATATTCTTTATATTTTTAAGATATATATATCAAATTTCATTTAAATCAAATACTATTTTTAGATTAAAAAACTTAAAAGTTTAATATTTGTTTAATGATATAACAATTGACAAGGACAAAACCAAAATTCAAACATAAGGGGTCAAAGTTTAAAACAAACTTTTTTTATGATCTACAAATTAAAAAAAAATATTTTATTATCGTAGTTCTATTCACCAACTTAAAAAAAAAACTTCTCAACAAAAAGAAAAAAGAAAAAAATTAAAACCAAAATAATCACAAAAAGACAAACAAAAGTTTATATATATTATTAATATTAGCCACATCACAAAAGAGACAAAGACAAAATTCATAAGTTCGTATATATATTAGTTAAAAAAAAAAGTTCATATATATTACTAATACTAGCTCATCACAAAAAGTGAAAAGACAACTTTTTATATAACCTAAAGATCAAGGAATTTGGTCAATTCGTCTGAAAAAAAGTCACCTATAACTTACCAAACACTGGTGTCACATATTCACGATCACAGTTGACAGTACTCCCAAAACTAGTCACGTACTACTGCCCTAGTAAAAAAATCGTTAAATAATAAAATTATTATTATTTATCTCAAACATATCGTAATACCTCTCTAGAAATTCAGTGAAACCAAGAATGCAGCAAGCTCACCGCTCTGAAAAAGACACTATTTATTTTTATTTTTTTTTTCTTCCTTCTCTCCGTACAACTTGCACTCTCTGCATGTTTCGCTCTATTAAATCCCTTTTTATAGACCAGCCGCGTCGCTATTCCTGAGCGTGTCTTTTAAAAAGCTAAGCACAAGCATAATAAAAATTTAAACACAACTATAACACAACAAAGTTTATTAATTAGACCCACCCACAAAATAACACAAAACAAATCCTATGACTAATCTATAACCCAAAAAGAAAAAAAACGCAGGCAGCACGCTTTATAAAAAAAATAAAAATAAATTAAACCTTAAAGACCCAAAACATCAACAAAACCAAGCCCAATCTTTAATCTTATTACAAAGTCAAATGCCCATATTTATACCTGCTGAACTGACGGCTGAAGCTAAAGCTGAGTCTGAGTGAGAGAGGCGGAACTGAAGTGCTGAATGACTGAGAAAGAATAAGAGAGCTTAGAGAAGCCGGAGGCGAAGAGAGGCAGTCCAAGCGGAGGAAGGCAGGAAGCTTGCTGCCTTCACCTTGCTTGAGCTGTTGACTTGAGCAGATGAGAAGTGAGAACTGGGGAGAGAAAGAGAATCTGAGAGACAGAGAGAGGCGGAGAGTAGAGACCAGAGAGAAAGGTAAAATTTTTAAGGTTTTGAGTTATTTAATTTATTTGTTCTGATTCGTGATTGTTTTGTGGAAAATATCTTAGACCAGATTTGTAATTTATTTGGTTAATTTTTAGTTTGTCTAGAAGATAATAATGTTCGATTTACCAAAATTTTTGTTTTTAGTTAAATGGATGTGCCAGATTTTTGTGCTTCACTTGAAACTAATTTTTTTTTCCTCTACTTTCTCTTATTTTCTAAAATTTTGGGTCTCCCTTTCACTTGGTGGCCTTAGCTAATTGTTTAACTAGCCTAAGGAAAGGGCCAACCCTGCGTGAAACTAGTAACTAAATTTTATTGTTAGATACCCTGATACATGATCTCTATATTTTATATATACAAACTAAATTTAGTATTAATAGGATGTAATTTTTAGAAAACAAAATAGGATGTAATTTATTTTTTGATCTGTCAATTTATATTTTGTATATAATTTTAAAGTTAGAAGAAAAAAAATACTTAAATTTTAATACTTTTATAGATGAAATAGTCTTGACATTTTCTATGCATATAAAATATAAAGAGATAATGTAGTTTAATCGTGGATTTACATATGAGGTAAACAATGCCTAACTTGAAAAAGGCTAATAAGTTGTTTTGTTCTCATCTGGTAATTGCACAGTCAGTCATAAGGCAATTCAAAACGAGTTTCTTATTTTTATGAGCCAATAAATATGCATCAAACAGATGAAAGAAAAGTGCATGTTTTCTACAACAATTAACAATTATTCCAATACTAGAGTTCTCATCATGTACTACATGATAGACTAATATATAGACGAGGTCAATGTCTGGGCTAGATTTAATAATTATGCATTCCATACATAGCCATACCCTCCCATAAATATTATCCATAAACCCATTACTCGTTTATTGCATTCTCAAGTCTGGTTTTTTGCTTGAGAATTTTGACAACTGCTTCAAGAGCAGCATCGGGATCTTCAGTCCTTGAAAATTCCTCAGCAATTTCAGCTGGGCTAACCTCTGCATTCGCAAACAATCCTTCAATCTGTCCATAGAGTCTGGGGTCTTCTTCATCGACTTTAAGATAAGTAGAAGCCAACATCTTGAACACATCCATGGTGCAATATGACATGGGCAAGTGCACATCCATGCGGCCTGGGCGAAACAAAGCAGGATCAAGCCGCTCAAGTAGGTCCTTATGATTGGTGGTGAACACAATAATTCGCTCATCTCCACAGCTTGACCATAATCCATCCATGACATTCAATAAACCTGACAGCGTAAACTGAAAAAATAACATGATAGTAAATATATTAAGAGGAAATTTCTTATGTCATTTGCAACTGATAAGTCGTCATATATACTAGCTAGTTAACTTCATAGTTCATATATATATTGGAGTATTTGCAACTAGGTTTTAAGAGAATAAAGAATGCAAACCTCATGGTAAGATGTCTTTTTTTCTTCCCCTCTTTTTTCCAACTGTGCACAATCTATATCCTCACTTACTATCATTGAACGATTAGATGTTGAAAGCAACATATTTCTCAACATTGAATCTGACTTTATATTTGAAATGTCGAAAAAATAGATATCAAACTTGAGGTGATTAGCCATGGCAGCAATCAAGGTTGATTTACCGGTACCTGGAGGGCCGTAAATCAAATACCCTCGCTTCCATGCTCTGCCAACTTTCTTGTACCACTCCTTTCTTTTAACAAACCTGTCAAGATCATCTTTGAGACTCCTCTTCAGCTCTGGGCTCATTGCCAACTTATCAAATGTAGCTGGATGTTCAAGAATAGTAGAACTCCATTCTCGACCAGTTGGAACAGGAATATTAGGGGCACAATCAAGGCTATAAAGCTTTATCACCTTTTCTTCTCTTTGTATTTCCTCAGCACGATCTAATACATAAGGTAAATAAGACTCTACCACCTCCTCGTCGAATCTCTTCTCAAAGGTAAGCTCAAGAAATTTCTTAACAGGAAGAGGTTGGTGTTGGGGATGGTTACAAGTTCTTTCTTCTCGTAACTTCCATTTGAGCCTAATGTCTCCGAAATTATCAATAACCTCTTCCTCCCTCGCAATATCACAAATTGGTTTATTTTGTTTAATTGTTTTTCTACATCTGAAACGTTTTGGTCTTGGTGAATCATTAATCTTCTTTCTTAGGTAGGTTGTGGCAGCTTTATAGATTTCGTCTCTAGTTAAAGCACCTTTCTCTTCAATAATGATGACAGTGCGTCGAGAAAAGAAATAATCTTGATAGATTGAGAAGAGATAATCGCTGATTGCATCAGGTATGCGATCTTTTACCATGGGACCTAGTAGAACCACAACAGTAGCTGTGAACCATGGTGCCAATGATTTAAGCACCTCCAAGAGAGTTAACATGGTTTGAGGGTATGGTTGTATACCTCTTCCAAATCCTGAAAAAATGAGAACAATGTGGTCAAATGACAACTTTTTTATGAACAGTATTTTGAACAAAGTTTTTCTCTATGAGAATTCTTCAAACCTTTATATATATATAACGGTTAAATTTTAAAAATCCCATCATTCAATTTCATGTTCATATCATATTTCGTTTAAATCAAATGTTATTTTTAGATTACAAAAACTTAAAATTTTAATATTTATTTAATGATATAGCAATCGACAGAAACGAAACCAAAATTCAAACATAAAGGGCCAAAGCTGAAAACAAATTTTTTTTTTTATGATCTACAAATTAAAAAAAAAAATTTCATTATTTCCATATTTTGTAGTTCTATGCACCAACCAAAAAAAGGAACTTCTCAACAAAAGAAAAAATCTAAAATCAAAATATTCACAAAGAGACAAGTACAAATTTTATATATATATATATATATATATATATTACTAACATTAATCACAACATAAAAAAGTTATTGACAAAATTCACAAATTTATATATATTACTAATATTAGCCCATTACATAAAATGACGAAGACAACTTTTTATAAAACCTAAAGGGTAAAGACTTTGGTCAATTCGCCTAAAAAAAATCACCTATAACTTACCAAACACTGGTGTCACAAATTCACAATCACAGTTGACAGTACTCACAAAACTAGTCACGTACTACTGCCCTAGTGGTCCCCTTTATTTCGTTATAGATAAAACCAAAAAACCAAAAAAAAAAAAGTTACAAACAGTCCAACACTGAAACCGGTCCACACAAAAAGCCACAAAATTACACAGTCGCTGAGAGACGCAACACACCCGTTCACAAAAAGCCACAACTCACAAACACAGCAGTCAACGCACCACAGTTCATTAAAACAAAAAAGCAGAGGGCGGACGGCTAACCGCCGATTAATATTTAATTTTTTAATAAAAATTTAAAAGTATAAAGAATATAATAAAATTATGCAATTTAACCATTAAATTTTTAAAATTCACACTATAAAAAATTTAAAGAATTTATTTTTAAATTAGTTTAAAAAGAAACTTTATTCAAGTAATAAAAAATGTTAGAATGATTTATTTTTTAATTTCTAAATTAATTTAAAAAGAAACTTTGTTCAAGTATTTCTTAGTTTTGCTTAGACAAACAGTTAAAATTATGGAAGTTTTGAGTCACTTCACAAATAGGACATCAGCCGTAAATTTTTTGGAATAAATCTCCACCTATGTGCTAATAAAATTTAAATATAACCCTAGCCAAAAATAAAATAAATTAAAAAAATATGCAATAACCAAGAAAATGAATCAGACAAATTTGAAAATAGAGAATGCAATGTCCAATTTTACGTCCAAAACGTAAGTTCACAACAAATTTGAAAAATTCAATAAGGTCGTCTGGTGCCCTTAAACCAATGTATAATACAAAAAAAATACAGTAAAACTTATAAATAATAATAATAATTAAATAGTAAAAAAATCGCTAAATAATAAAATAATTATTATTTATCTCAAACATAACGTAATACCTCTCTAGAAACTCGGTGAAACCAAGAACGCAGCAAGCTCTACGCTCTGAAAAAGGCACTGTTTATTTTTATTTTTATTTTTTTTCTTCCTCCTCTTCGTACAGCTTGCACTCTCTGCATGTTAAGCTCTATTAAGCCCTTTTTATAGACCAGCCACGTCACTGTTCCTAAGCGTGTCTCACAAGTGACAGGGCTAAGGTAATTGCTGAGAAACTTCGTGTAGATCATAAGATGAGAGAGTATTTGTCAAAAAAAAAAAAAAAGATGAGAGAGTATTCAAATGTGTGGCTGAAACTTAAAAGCAAAAAAGAGGTAAAAAATTAAAAATATCTAAACTCAACGAGCAGTTGGTTTCATAATTTCTGTACGAAACGCGCTTCCCAACGTCTGCGTTTTCACTTTTTTTAGCTGCAGTTGTTGACTTATCTTCAGCGTACAGTACACTTCACCGGAAACCAAAAACGCAATAAAGTCTTCGCTCTTAAAAAGGTACGGTAAGTTCTACCTTCCTGTGAGAGAGAAGAAACATACATCTGCTGCATATAATACCTTCTCTTAAAAAAGACTCTATTTTTTCCTCCCTCCTTTTTCTAGAACCCAGCCGCGTTAATTCCTGAGCGTGTCTCACAAGTGACGAGGCTAAGGTAATTGATGAGAAACTTCCGCGTAGATCGTAAGATTCAAATGTGTGGCTGAAACTTAAAAGCGAAAAAGTGGTAAAAAATTAAGAGAAATGCTAACGAATATTTTGAAGGTATTAGTTAACAATTCATTTAAAAAAAATTTTTATAGAAAAATAAAATAAAACAACTAATATTTTGACAACTTTTTTCATTTTAAATAAAAATGGTGTTAAAACTTTCCTAAAATAGATTGTTAACCAATACCCTAAGGGTATTCGTTAGCATAACCCAAAAATAAAAAATATCTAAACTGAACGAGCAGTTTCATAATTCAATGTGCGGTTTCATAATTCGGTAGATAGCTGACGTCACTAGGGCTAACATCACCACATGTGCTGATATCACTAGGGCTGACGTGGTGATGAAGCAGTGAATGGCACGTGGGTATGTGGGGGCGCGTGAGATTGGGCAGTGGAGCATGTTGGCGCGTGTTATTGCGATCCCGAACCTTCTGGTTGCACGTGGTAGCACGTGCAATTCTGGATGGAGTTGATTCCGGTTGGGCTTTTCTCAAAATTTTGCAATCTATGAATCTGTGCTCTTAGTTTGGTAGGGTGATGGACAAAAAGATTGGATCCGAGTGTTTTTTTGGTGCTGTGGGTCTGATGGCAGTAACTTGCTTTTGATAGTGAGCACTGGATGAAGACAAGAGCAGTGGAAAGACGCCGGACAAAGAAAAATGTGCAAAAGAAATGACCTCACGATAAAGATCGTAAATTTTTAAAAAGAAAAATTGCCCTTAGGACAATGCTTAATAATCTATTTAAAGAAAATTTTTATGAAAAAAAAAACAATTAATGTTTTGACAGTTTTTTTCATCTTTATATATATATATATATATATATATATATATTATTATTATTATCTATATCTATATATTGCTAAAAGCAGAAGCATGACATCTATTGCTGCTGAGTTCTTGTTACACTACCTCATTGCCACGTCATTCGCCACATAATTATTATTTATTATTTATTCCTTTTTTTTTTTACAAAATATATATATAAATAGATTATTGACTTTACATGTTCATCTTTGTCAGTTTTAACATCGATACATATTTCTTTTTTATTTCTAATTTTCCTATAATTTTTTTTTTTTACATTCACTTTTCTATATCTATATATTACTAAAAGCTGAAGCGTGACATTTATTGCTGCTGAGCTCCTGTTGCGCCACCTCATCGCCATGTCATTCACCACATAATTATTATTTATTCCTTTTTTTTTACAAAATATATATAAATAGATTATTGACTTTACATGTTTATCTTTGTCGGCTTTAACATCTATATATATTTCTTTTTTATTTCCAATTTTCCTATAAATTTTTTTTTTACATTCACTTATTTTTTAAATATTTACACTTTCTTCAACTTTTCTTCTTCCTTTACTTTTTTATCTCCCCACTACCCTCTACTTTAATATTCATTTTTCCCTTCATCTTCCTTTATATGTCTCTTCTTATCCCATCCCTCTTACTATAAATTTGTCGCTATTTTCCATTCTTTGCATAGTTTTCTCTCACAAAAAGGTTTTCTCTCTCTCTCTCTCTCTCTCTCTCTCTCTCTCTCTCTCTCTCTCTCTCTCTCTCTCTCTCTCAATGTTTTGGTGGATTTTTATTTTTTATTGCATCTCCGCTTTAGGTTGATAAATTTTTGTATTTTTAAGAACTCTAATTTAGGTTGATAAGATTTAGTTGTGTTTTAAGTTATTATTATTATTATTATTATTATTATTATTATTATTATTATTATTATTATTTTGCTCTTTGATTGTTAAATTTTATCCGATTACATTATAAAAAATTAAAGTAGTAGATAAAAATAAAATAGTATTCCATTACATAGCATAATTTGGATAATTTAGTGTTTATTGTTATATCGTTTAATTTTTCATTTTTTTTTCTTCTCTTCTATTTTACTCAATATTGAAATTCAACCACATCCTCCTTATCATTAAATTATTTATCTTTTCTCTCTCTTTTTGTTTTAAAAAATAAAAAAATGTAATATTTTACTTAAATTCAAATAAAAGAAACTGTGCTAATCAAATTGTACTCATTTTTTTTAACATTTACACTTTTTCCAACCTTTCTCATTTTCTTTACCTTTTCATCTCCCCAAACATTCTACCTTGATATCACTTTTCCTCTTTCCTTTTGTCTTCCTTTATTTTGTTTCTTTTATTATGATTCTCTTAGTATAAATTTTTCATTCACTTTTTCATTCTTTACATAATTTTCTTTCACAAAAAGTGGTTGTAGTGTCAATGGGCCCAAGATACGTAGTGGGTTGGCCCAAAGGCTCACACAAAAAGGGAAATCTAACCCAGTATCATGAAATGGTTCGAGGACATAATAACTTCAGCCTGCGAAGTCACGTGACGAAGGAAAGTGCCATGCACGAACAGAGCACCGCGAAACACGACGTCCGAGGACAACCAAGTCCTTGGTAGTGTCCGAGGACAACCAAGTCTTTGGCAGCTCACTGTCGAGGACAGGACGAGTGATCTGGCGGTTGTAGGGCATCCATACTGGAAACCTTGAATACAGAAACTGAGAATACGAGAATAAGGGATAAAGAGAAGTGACAAATAAATATCAAGGATAAAGCTGCTACCACCACATTGAAAGCTCCATACCTACCTCTCTGGCCACATTAATGAGGAAGTGACACCTGAACATTGAAATTCAACCTTACACTCACCGCCAGAGACTTTAGGAAGGAGGAATGATGGGACAAGTATCAAAAAAAGAACACCTGGACTACATGTGGAAGAGAGGAGAAAGGGAGACGGGCCTATAAAAGGCGGAGGAAAAGCACAGGGAGGGGGAGAGAGAACTTGTAAGAAAATATACAAGATTGTCCTCGGCATTGATATATAAACTAGATTCCATCCATGTGTAAAACGTACGCATGTGTTCTGTAATTTAATCCAATTCTTGTATTATTTACCGCTCAGAACCCTAGATTAGAAGCTCACTCTCTATAAATTCATTGTTTAGGACTCATTGGGCTGGTCTGAAAGTGCAACTTGGATCCAGCGTGATTTGTGCCTCTACAGTGGTTATTTCCCACTCTTTCTCCCTCAATTTTTTGGTGGATTTTTATTTTTCTTGCATCTCTATTTTAGCTTGATAAAATTTTGTATTCTTTAGAACTCTATTTTGGTTGATGGGATTTAGTTTTATGTTTTAAGTTTTTTGTTTTATTTTTTTATGACTTTGATTGCTAAGTATTATCGTATTGCATTATAAATAATTAAAAAAATAGTATATAAGAATGTACTAGTATTATATTACATAGAAATTATTTGGATAAGTTAGTGTTTATTGTTATGTATTTTTTTTTATTTTTTTTCTCATATTATTTTATTTAACATTTAAATTTAGCCACATTCCCCATATATATCATTAAATTATTTATATTTCCACTCCTTTTTTATTTTAAAAAATTTAAAATATAATATTTTGCCTAAATTAAATAAATATATTTGTCCATATTAAGTGGAGTAATGCTAGGGAAACACTCATTCTCATACCTAATGCATCAAAGGAAGAATGAAATATAAAACAAATCAAGTTAGAAACACTAAATTAAAAAAAAAAAAAAAACTAATAATGCATATTTAATATCATAGAATCATCATCAAATTTTAGAAAATGATAAGTTGTCAATGGAGAGAGATAGAGAGATGGTAGAGAAAAAAACCAATACAAAATAATAAAGAGTAGATAAAGAACAAAAACCAAACGTTAATTAGTAATTGTTGATTGGAAAACAAAAAGGTTGTAAGGAGAAGTAAAAAAAAAAAAAAAAATAGAGATCACTGTGTGGAGAATATTAAAAACTTTACAGTGTAGAAACATAAACCGTTAAATTCACTTAAAAAATTAAATCAATAATCAAGAATTAAATACAATCATAGTACTAAATTTAAATTTCAAACTAATCAAACTCTAACTATGGAAACCATATTAATCATAACTAAAAAAGAGATGTTCTTTGATAGTAGTAGAAATTACATAAGAAATAAAGTTAGAAAATTTAAAAATTCATTTTTTGACATTTCATTTAACCTTATTTATAATATATATATATATATATATATATATAAAATTTTCATACACTATTACTTTCGAAAATCTAATGAACAATGTTACCTCTCATTTATCGTCTTTGTTATGCAAATCATCAGTTAGTAAATATATGATAATAGTAAGAAGCATTACAAATGGGATTACTAAATATATATATATATATATATATATATAAAATTAATTAGCCACTATCATTATGGAGTAATAGTCTATAATTTTACGCATCCAAAAAAGTGAAATATATAGAGTTTTCTTAAAGATATGTGTAAAGATTCACTATGTAGTGTGTGTGTGTGTGTGTGTGTGTAAAGGTAAAAAAAGGTATATTTAAGGTTTTTATTAACTTAAAAACTAATGAAAAACCAATGGTTAATAACTAAAATTATAATATTAATAAAATCTTTAATGAGACCATCCTAAAAAAATTATTACGCACAGTGCGCGGGTATGCGACTAGTTGTAACTTAAACCTAAATAGAATAAAAAAGTCTATTAATGTTAAATTATAAAAAATTTAATATATATATATATATACACTAAATTATAGTTGTGAAATTAAGTAGTAATTAAAAATTTAGTTATTTTTTTATCTAAATATTCACAATAATATTATATATATTAATGTCCAAATCATATTATATATTCTATATCATAAAAGTTGGGTTTTACAAATCGTGATTGTGATAATTAGATACATGATACTAAGATGCCATATGTATTTACAATTAAAAAAATACATGATTGTTTGTTTTCTTAATACTATGAATATTATATTATTTACCAAATTAAAAAAAGTTCAATACACAACAAACAATAGGACTTATGAGGGTAGATGTGTCAAAATATGATTTTGGGCCTTAGGTCTGATTTGATGGTATTGGCTCATCCGAGGAGGGGTTAATGCTAAATGAAGGATACCGTACTTAGAAGCCCATGAACAAGTTGTTGTGGGATAGGCTGGCAAGCATGGTCCGAGGAGGGATACATCCTCGGCTAACTAAAGGAAAAATCATATAATGTGTTACTATGTTTGGAAGGAGGTTCTAGAGGGATTGATGGATGAGGATGTGCTTCAGAAGGTCACAGGAAGGAGGAACAAATAGCAAATATCTTGGATAAAGTTGCTACCATTGTATTAAAGACCCTGCATCTACCTCTCTAGCCACATTAATGGAGAAATGACATCTGAACAATGTTGGTCAGCCTTACAGCTATTATTCAAAGATTTCAAGAGGATGGTGGATGAGACAAGTATCTAGGTGGATGAGACAAGTATCTAGATGGATAATCTGAGTTATACGTGGAAGATGAAAAGAAGAAGGAGAATGATATAAAAGGAAGAGAAAGAGATTAGAAAAGAGAAGAAAGAAGAAAGAGAGACACACCATTATCAGTTGTAATCAATCTTTGATAATAATAGAAGTATTACATATTATCCTCGGCTGACATCCGAGGAGAGATTTCACTTGTAATCAACTCTTTGTTTGTGAGTTACAGATCTAGTCCATTACTTTTGTTCTTTAGACGTCCAAAAACCTAGGTTTTAAGTCCACTCTTTACAAAAATTCATTGTTTTAGGCCTTTTGGGTCTGTCTCCTTTACATGTTTGGGTCCAGGTACTAATTGTGCACCTACAAGACTTATGATACATGCACAATAGATATTTCAATATTGTCCTAATAAAAAATAGACAAGAAAAAATTTGAAACAGGTATCATAAAATATTTTCCAATCATTCTCTTAATTGTCCCAAATCCAATTAAACCAAAGCATTATGCAATTGAGAATATATTAATAAAGACTAGCCGCCCAATTATATATTACCATCTTCTTTTAGATGAGTAAAAAAAATAAAACTCGTAATTTATGATATTGTTTGTCTTTGATAGGAAACTTTATTAACGAGTATCCAATATAAACCAAAATAAGAATAAACCTAAAATGTAAGGACTAAAATTGTATTTTCGCCATGAATAAAAGCACGCCAAGGGAATGACTTACACAATAATAGGTTGGAAGTCCAACAAGGTGCGAAGAAAAGAAAAAAGAAAAATAAAGAGTGAGGCCAATGTTTTTTTGGAAATCCTAATTTAAGAGCATTAACAAATGGGGATGCAAAAAAAAAAAAAAAAAATTCTATTTTGCATCCTCAAGCACTACTTTATCTATTTTACCAATTCATTTTATAACCCAATTTTTATTTTTACATACAACATAATAAAATAATATAAACTATCTAATAAAATAATAAAAATATTATTCTCTCTTTTTCCCCACTCACTTTTTCTCTTCACATACAACCACATATTAAAATAACACATATTTGTTACAACCTACGAGCAGTAAGGTTGCATATATAACTATTTATAAGTTGCAATTTTTTTTAAGTTTACAAACCCGAATGATGTAGAATTTGAGCAGCTTAAGTTGTAAAATAGCATATGGAAGAGTTTGCACCTCAATGCTTAGAGTATTCGTAGCAGATGTTGCAAAAAAAATGCCATTTTGCAACACCAAAACCCTACTTTATTAATTTACCACATCATTTTACAACATCACATTTATCAGATATTTTATATTTCAATTCAACACATTAAAATAATATATTAAATTTCTCCCCTATCATCAACACCAACAACAGCAACTACAGCAACTACAACAACAACCAGAAAAATTGTTACGGCCACAATCACCAGGAAAAAAAAAAAAAATCACCAAAATCAACCCACAACCACTGCTGAATCCACCATCAAATCACAACCACTAAAACAGAAAAACAAAAAATAAAAACAAATCACCACAGATCCGCCACCGATTCGCCATCACAGATTCGCCCATCACCAGCTGACCCACCCACCACCACTGATCCGCCCATCACCATCTCAACCCACCCACTGCCATAACCCACAACTCATGAAACTCAACCCACCCACTGCCATAACCCACAACCCGAACCCACCCACCACTGATCTGCCCATTTGAACCCACCCATTGCTATAACCTACAACCCGAACCCACCCACCACCGATCTGCCCACCGAACCCACCCATCGCCATAACCCACAACCTATGAAACTCAACCCACCCACCGCTATAACCCATAACCCGAACCCATCCGCAACCGATCTGCCCATCTAAACCCACCTATTTCCCAACCCACCCCTTAAACCACAGCCAAAAAATGTGAACGAAAAAAAAAAAAAAAAAAAAAAAGAACCCGAAGGGGAATAGAGAAGATAGATGGTCGGGGGCGTCGAGTGGTGGTCTTTGGTGAGATTGGCGGCATCGAGTGGTGGCCTTTGGTGATCGGCGTGCTGTGCAAGACGAAGAGAGAAGACAGAAATGAGAGAGAAGACAGGGATGAGAAGACGGAGAGAAAGATATCTGTGATGAGGAGAGAGAAAATGGAATAAAATAAGAATATCTATTTTGCCATGGCTCGTCCGTACCGTGGCAAATTACAACGTTACTGTTCAATGTTGCAAAAATTTGACACATTTAGCACATCTGATAAAATGAGTTTTTTGGTGTTTGGTGTGCTAAATGTGCCAAATATTTGGCATTTGACCCATTTTGGCACATCTGCTGTGGATGCTCTAATGAACCTAATATACCATTCCGTGGTTAATAAAAGTAGACAGAAAAAATAAAATCTTGTTTGCGTGGAAGATGTGGGCCTCTTGATTTCTTCACCAAAACATCTACCTATTTTCAACCATGTTGGTTTTAATAATAAGCCATATGTGCATGTAAGTATAAATTAGGGGTGTGCATAGGTCGAGTTGAGTCAAGTTGAAGGGATTTTTTGACCCAACCCACCATGGTGGGTAAAAAAAAATTCAACCCAACCCAACCCATCACATAAGTCCAACCCAACCCACATGGGCCGAGTTGGGTTGGATTGAACCCATGGGTTGGACAAATTTTTATTTATTATTATTATTAAATTGAGTAGAAAAAAATATAAATATAAATATATTAAAAAAACTTAAAGATTAGTATCAATGTAACTCCTTAAAGGCAAACAACATTAATGACTATACAACAATACTAAGTTACTAGGGTTTGTGTGAACTAATTGACTTTTATATAGGATAGGAAGAGCTGGTTATTTTAAAAAATTTATTAATTATATAATATAATTTAAATATATATATATATATATATATATATATATTAAATATAAGGGTGGGTCAGGTTGGGTTTGGCAAGTTTGAAATTTTATGACTCAAACCCAACCCAACCGCTATCAAAAATTTTTTTGTAACCCGATCCAATCCAACCCAACCCACCAAGGCCTAAAATCCAACCCAATCCGACGGATTGAGTTGAATTGAGTCGATTTTGGCGGGTTGACGGGTTGGCTGCACTCCCCTCGTATAAATGGAGGGAAAAGGGGTAAAAAAAAAAAATAGAAAATAAGGGGTGGCTAGAAGAGAGTTGAAACGCAGGACAAAAAACAGGAGCAAATGGTCTGTAATTTTTCTCTATCATTTAGATTCTCCCTCATAATACCCAAAATAATGAAAATATGCTTTCACGCACTTATTGCCTCTGAAAAACGAGTCTCTTTTATCTGTACTGCATATCAAACTATTAGAGCATTCCCATCAGCCCATTTAAAGTTTTCTAAAATAAAAGAAAGAACAAAATTTGCACATTTTGAGAAAAAAAACACCCACATCAATGGGTGTTAAAACGTGCAAAAATGTGCAAAAAGATAAAAGGTTACAGTAACCGTGTATATTTACACGGTTACTGTAGCTCTTTTAACCTTTATTTTATTATTTATTTTTCTCTCAGCTCACAGCTCTCCTCTCTCCTCTCTGCTCTCAACTCTCTCAGCTCACAGCTTTCCGCTCTCCTTTCTGCTCTCAACTCTCTCACCTCTCTATTGTTTCATCTCTCCCTCAATCCACCAATCTCATCTTAGTCCACCGATCAGTCCATCGATCTCACCTCAGGGCACTGATCTCACTCTCACGCCACCGATCTCACTCACCGCCGATACGATCTCAACAGGCAAACGATGCCGTGGCGAAGCTTAGATGGTACGATCTCACTCGCACGAGACCTAGAAATGAAGCCGTGGCAGAGCTCTCGGGGATGTGATGTGTGGGTTTTGATCCGTGGGGTATTGGGTTGATGGTGGGTTTTGATGCGTATTGATCCGTAGGTGTTGATCGGGTTGATGGTGGCTGAGATTTTGATCGGTGGGTTTTGATCTTGATCAGCTTGTTTTGATCTTGATTGGTGGGTGTGGCTCGACGGATCGGTGGGTGTGGAAAGTTGAAGGATGGGTGTTGGTATGGCTCGGTGGGTGTGGTTCGGTGGGTGTGGCTCGGTGGGTTTGTTGAAGGATTTTGTTGAAGGGTGGTTGGGTGTGGGTGTGGCTGTGGCTGTGGCTGTGGGTGTGGCTGTGGCTCGACGGAGAAGACGTAGAGAGGAGAGGGAAGGAAATAATAAAAAATGTAAAAAGAATTAATATTTTATTGAATAAAATGTGTAGAATAGATAAACTGGTGTGGGTGTTTTGTAGGAATGGACGTGTAAAATAGAAAAAGTAAGTTTTTTCGTGTAAAATAGACAGAAAATTTGAACGAACTAATGTGAATGCTCTTAATGCAGAGAAATCTCGAGCTTTCAAATCCAAAAGAGACAGAATCAATCACGTGTCGATGATGACTATAAGAGAGAGCTTGCAGAACATGCAGGTGGCGTGTTTCAATGAGTTTGGAGGTACTCAAGTAAAGATGTTAATTTGGGCTGGTCATTTTTATTCCCGAGGAACATGGTACATGGGAAAGACTAACGCAGATTAGGTACAAAGTCATGGGAATAATTAGAGAAAAGTATTCTGCTTTGCCTAAGCTTTTGACATCCCTATTATGTTACCATACTCTATGGGCTAACCAAACAATTGACTTTAAGAAGATAACAATTCATCATAAAATTATATATACGATGCCCCTAATGCTCAAAAAATGACTCTTGATTTAATAGAGAAAATCGATTACCTTCGTTTTTGCAAGCTTTATGTAGTGTATTGCATATACTAGATTCAACTCATTCAAGTAGTTGATGGAGTAGTATCTTTAAAAGTTTTATTTTTTACCCGTTTGAATTCATCCAATACAATGGCACACACACTTTGGAGCATTGCTCTTACATATTCAAGCATCCAAGAACTTAGAATAGTGGTCTCTTTATCTCTCCCTCTCTGAGTTAGTATATGTTAACTTGATAACACAAAACTGATGAACCTCTTAGAAAGTCCAAATGTGCAGATAAGAGCTACAGTATGGTAAAATATCTACCTTGCTGCAAGAAATCAAGAGTGTAGACCAAGGCTACAAATTTGTTGCAGATAGATGGAATTTCTACTAAAATTACATACTTTTCAATGTCCAATTTAAGTAATACATTGATTTTTATTTATTTATTTATTTATTTTAATTTTTATGAATCAGATATTTTATTGATATTGGAACAAGAAATACAATATTCAAAGACCAAGACATGAATAGCTACCAAAACCTAGAAGAGGGTTAACATGTACATTAATAGCACAATGCTAGAAGAGGGTTTTGAATCATAGATGCACTATCCAGTAAGATTTTTCAGTGATATTTCCAAATACTTTAAAAATAGAAATAATTGTTATTATTTTTTTAGCTAGAGTAAGATAGATATAATATATTTTATTAGTTAATAGGATTTTTTTCCCATTTAAGGGCCATAGGCCATTGCCTAATCTATATATCTATGTACTAATATTTAAAAGCTAAAACATAATATTTATTGTTGCTATACTCCAATTAAGTCATATCACAACAACATTTCAGTCCAATTCGGTCCAATTTGGTCTTTTTCGGTCTATTTGGTCGACTTTGGTCCACTTAGATTCAGTTCGGTCCAGTTGGGTCCAATTAGGTCCAGTCTAATTTAATTCGGCCTATTTCGGTCCAATTTAATCCAATTCGGTCTATTCAGTCAACTTCGGTCCAGTTCAGTCCACTACAAGCGAGTTTGGTCCAATTAGGTTTAAATAAGTTGATTCGGTCCAATTTATTCCTTTCAATCTATTTTGATCCACTTTGATTAATTTCGGTCCAGTTCAGTTTAATTCAGTCCACTTCAGTTACTTAGATCCACTTCGGTTTATTCGATCTACTTCAGTCCATTTGGTCCAATTTAGTCCATTTCTTTGATTCAAGTAGAACTTAATTATTTCTTTGTGGTTTCATGTTCGACTACACTACGATGAGAGTGGAATTAACCAATGATTTTTCAATACATGGATAAAGATTTTTTATTTATTTATTCTTTATTTAGTTACAAAGTGGATTCTAGAAAAGTTCCTAAAGAATCAATGATTTTCCAATTCTTGGATAAATTTTTTTTTTAATTCTTTATTTAGTTAAATCACGGATTCTAGAAAAGTTCCTAAAGATATTTATAAGGACTTGGCCTCATAGTTTTCTTTTTCGAGGAGAGAGAGAGAGAGAGGCGACTTAGCCTCATAATAGAAAATAATAGGAAACATGTTACTAGCCCGGTTAACCAAATTTAACATATTTAAACTAAAAAGTAAACTCCCACTACATATGCATGTTGTAATCAATTTTCTAAGGTTCAAAACTGTGAGAAGGATGAACTTCCATACACAAGTTCAGGACCAATGTTCATATATGCATACCAAATGAATACATATAGGTACACAGGCAATAAAAACCAAATACAAGGTAATAAAGCATTAGAGAATCAACACAATTCAGTAATGAGCCTTTGTGTGACAGTCTGACAGACATCATTGCACAGGAATTTCAATGCTTAATTATAATTTTGATATAAACTAGCTAACATATCATACGTGGGCAGGCAATACTAGTTATATATAAAAGTGGAGACGTAGTATTTGATATTACTATGCTTTTGTTGGGTCATCTCATCAGCCACAGCATACTCTTGTTCTTTTTCTTTTTAATTTATTTTTCTCTTTATGATTTTTTATATATAAAAAATGAAATACAGGTTATGGACAAACATCATTATTCATTAGATACAAATATTTGACTATTCAACTACCATAATTGATTTCAACCTTTTGTTTTCTTCTTTCTGATTTCAATGAATTATTAAAATTGAATAATTCATTATCTTTTTAGTGGATAAATTAACATTTCAAGTGTACCTTATTGTTTATCTACCGTTATAGTGTTTCATCTTCCAAGCTTTCAGTTTTTCACAACCTTATCTCTCTCACACTCATAAATTGATTATTTATTTAAGTTTTACAATGTTATATATACCAACGCACATTTTAGATACAATCACCCATCATCTACAACAAAAAATTTAGCACAATACTAATTGTTTCAATCAAGCTTTAGCTTCACCATTTTGAGAAGACATCAAGGATTAAGTGTCTCTTCATTTATCTACCGTTATAGTATTTTCTCTTCCAAAATTTTGGTTTTTCACAACCTTATTTCTCTCTCATTCATACATTGATTATTTATTTAAATTTTACAATGTTATATATACCAATGCACATTCTAGATACAATAACCCGTCATCTACAACAAAAAAATTAGCACAATACTAATTGTTTTCCATATTTTTCAATCAAGCTTTAGTTTTCACCATTTTGAGAAGACATCAATTACTTTTGTCAGAAGCTTTCAATGTTAAGGCAACAATAGGAAGACCATTGAGGTAAACAAAACACACAATAAAAATGATTCTTTTTCTTTTCTTTTCTTTTTTTCGTTTTCCTTTCTTTTTAGTATTCTTGAATTTTTTGAAGTGATTTTTTTGTTTTCCTTTCCAAATTTTTCAATGATATTGACTTTTGTTATTTTTAATTGAGACTTAGAATTGTTAATGCAGTCTTATTTGGCCTATCATTGTTGCTGAAATTCCTAATATTGATACGAAACATATTGATAATGAACATTTTTTGTGCTTATTTGTGAAGTGTCAAAAAGTTTCCTATGCAATAATTTTGTTAATATTGCATCCCATATGTTTGGTAAAATTTCTTTTAGAAATCTTATGTGTCTTTTCTCAAATTTGTTTGTGATTTTTATTTTGTTCATTCTATTACAAATAATAGGAATCTCGACCATTAAATTTTTAGCTAATTTGAGCTTTCTTGGTAAGGTTTTACTTTGTTTAGTTGATCATCTTTAAGGAAAAAGCCAAAAAAAGAATAAGACAAAATTTAATTTACTCTAGAGCATCATTATGCTATTAATGTTTTTATGTATAGAAACTTAAGGAATTTGATTGATTCTTTTTTGGAATTCCTATTATCCTTATGTCTAGCCTCTTAGATTAATTTTTGGGGTTCAAGTGATAACCTAGCAACATTCTTTATGGTGTCCCATATTTGTGGTTCAAAACCCACCATCCCCCCTCCACTACCATCTACATATCTCTCTCTCTCTCTCTCTCTCTCTCTCTCTCTCTCTCTATATATATATATATATATATATAATCGGCTATTCAAATTAAGAATTCTCATGTGTTACTCTTTAAAGATTTTATTAAATGTATAGATGATACTTTTGGTTTATGAAACATGATCAACAAAACATGATTTTTATATAATTATATCTAACCTATACTGCAATGTCATGATGAATGGATTGATCTTATTTTACTATAAAATCTAAGTAATCGTGTGGTTTATGAATTTGAAGAGTTATATATTGCTAGATTTGTTCATATGATGAAATAAAGTTTGCCTTTTGCATTTTATTTTGTATTATATTTCCACTTTATGATATATGATTTATTGATAATGGTCTATTGCATAGTTATCTTTATATACTTTTTCATTTGGTTTCAATTGTGTGAAAGAAAGAGACGTGGATCTATGTTTTGAAGAAAAATATTCTTATAAGTGTTGAATCGCATATATCTGTATAGTAATAAACAAAATATACATAGTTAGAACTTAGTCTAATAGTTCACACACTCACACAATAAATTTTCTTTTATATAAAATTTATTATATTGTATTTTCATGCATATTTCATTATATATAATACCCAATAACAAAATATATTTAATTTGTTAGTTGTTACACCACAATAAAACTTCTAAGATAAAACATAATTTCAAATAACACACATATTGACTTTTAAAAATATACAATCTAATATATTAATTCAATAATTATCCAAAAAAACATATTTATATCAAATTTTTCCGCGCATCGGGTGGGTCTGAGACTAGTTTTCCATAAAAGTGGTGTTAAAACTATCTATCATGAGGGTCTACCTTTACTGTCTTGTTGATGAGTGATGACTGCACATCATTATAGTCAAATTATGTTAAAATAAATAAAGAAAGCTTTGTGGATATATAGTGTAATTTATCTTGGCATGATAATAGTAATTATTAAATTAATATTTTAAAAATCTTATTGTTAGATACACTAATACATGCTCTCTATATTTTATATATACAAACTAAATTTAGTATTAATAGGATGTAATTTACCTTTTGATCTGTTAGCTTATATTTTTTGTATAATTCTAAGTTAGAGAAAAAAAAAACACTTAAATTTTAATATTTTTATAGATGAAATAGTCTTGATGCTTCTTATGCATATAAAATATAAAGAGATAATGTAGTCTAGTCATGGATTTACATATAAGTTAAACATGGCCTAACTTGAAAAGGTTAATAATAGTTTTGTTCTCATCTGATAATTCCCCATAAGTCATAAGTTAATAGAAAACAGATGGAGAAGAGGCAATTCAAAACGTGTTTCTTGTTTTTATGAGCCAATAAATATGCATCAAACAGATGAAAGAAAAGTGCATGTTTTCTACAACATCTACGGATCTACCTAACTAACACACAAAACGGCATGCTTTTTGATGCGCTTTTCTACGAATGTTTTTTCATTTTTGAAAATGAAAATCAAAACAAGCCAGAGAAAACAATGTGAAAAGGAAAACAAATATAGTAGAATGTTATACTTTTAGTCCTTGAAATCTGAGCTAAGTTCAATTCTGATTTTTCAAATCTAAAAAAATCCAAATTTGATTGATATTTCAAAAATTGAACAATTTTGTCCTTTCATCTATGGGTTAATTTGATTTTTGTTCCTTATATATATGAGATTAATTCCATTTTTGCCCTTTTATGGTTTTGGTTCAACTTTGGTACTTAAAAAATTATGGTGATTAGTATCTCGTTAGTCACGTAAAAAAGAAAAAGAAAAAGATATAGTGACTTAATTATGGATATTATTAGGCTTTAAACTTACTTGTTTATGTAGTGATTTATAAAACTATATTTAGACAGGTTACATAACTTATTCAACAAGTCCTAATCAAACTACATATGGATGACTTTTAGGGTTTAATAGCAATGGAGCAAAGTAAGGTCGAATCATGGGTGTTCCGTCCCTGTCTCGTGCCCTCTTTAAGGTGGGGAAAACTTGTACAAGGTGGTAGCAAGGCAAGTCAAGTTTGGGACAAGTTAGAAATGTTTTACTAATATTAATGAGATTTCTCTAACGTTAATAAGATAAAGGAAAAATGGTGGCTATGAAAGTACTAAAACAGAAGTGGACATAGGTATTTTTGAAGATAATACTAAAAAATGTATAACTAAGATAAGTTTGGAAAATATTATATGTATAAATAAGTTAAATATATATATATTTATACAAACACATACAAGGGAGGACGAGCTAAACTTGTCCCCACCCATCACCTCTTTGGGTCGGGGAAAATCTGTTAAAGGTGGAATGGGAAAAGTCATTTTTGTCATCCTTAAATAAATCTTTTTGATAGCCACATAGTGAATTTGAGGAAAACACCTTTAAATGGGTTTGGAGCTAAGTTTTTTTCCCTAGATTATTACCATTTTGACATTTGAGGACTAAATCTGAATTTGTTTACATTAGAGTAACAAAAATCGAACCTACACAGACTGGAAAACAGTAATAAAAAGTTCCCACCTGAATGTGATCAAAAGAGTTCTTGTACATATGTCGCCATCTAATATGGAAAACTTGGGTGGGTATGGGACATGAAGGCAAAGCACAGAAAGTCAGTTTTAGAGCCGCAATATGTACTTTGTCATCTCTTACTACGTGTTTGCATCTTTTACTACGTGTCACTCTTTGAAGCTTGAAAGTGTTTTGTTCTGAGCTGTTTTTTAAAATATTCTTGGGCATGCCTACAATGTGTTTGTCATATTTAACACAATAGGGGAAAAAATTATTTTTTTCTGTTATTTACTTTGATTGAATGAATAATTCCAATGCGTGGTTTGTTGTTCTTAGTCTTAAAAAACAGTCGTTTAAAGGAAAGACAAGCGCATATTGAGTTATGACAACTTCTTGAGCTGGTTTAATTTAATATCTTCGAAACTTCTTTTTGAGGTGGAAAAAGGAGGGTAGAGACTAGAGAGACAGAATCCATAACTACAACAGTGCAACGATGTATTGGAGAATTCATCCAACATTGGGAGATTATGGAATTTTGTAATCATAATAATGAATGCTTAATCTTGAAATTGATGTTTTAAATATAAAACATTTTTAAGGCACTGATTCCGTGTTGGAAAAATTTTGGCTTCAAATTGGTTTGGAGGTATCCTGTTCCAATCCCATGATGTGGTGATTGAAGAAACCATCCATGTGTAGTTTTAGCGACGCGACTTTTCTAGTAAGTCATGTGACTTGTTTAAATACACATCTAATAGGTTGAAAAAAAATAGTTCCAAACCAATTTGGAGTCAAGTTTTGTTGTTATGTGTTTAGTCTCATATATTTATTCAATGCTAGTCCCGAGCATGGTGGAGGGTTGTGGTAGGTTTACCGCTGATGTAAAAGTTTGTCACTTTATTGTTAATGGATCCACCATTTCCTTGATTAGTCTTTTGAGGATTCATAATCATAACCAACCTTAAAATTTTGGGACTAATAAGGTAGGTTGTTGTTGGACTCCCTGCTGATACTGCACTAATAAGCAATTCGTCAGATGATTGTAAAAGCAATTCTAACAAATATTTGGGATCATTTGAAATATTTGGGATCATTTGCCATTTGCTCCTAGCCGTGTGAGATGAAGTGGGTGTATTGTGTTGATGCATTCAAATAACTTGCATCTGGTATTTACTCAAGGATTTACCTGGCTGAGAGTTGGGTCCATTGAAATGGCAGTTCTTCCAACATGCCGGGCACATCAAATAGTATCTGTTAAATTTTATGAGCTGTTTAGTTACAAGGTTTGATAGCCTGTTACATTCCTTTAAACAATTTGAACGTGTTTTGCATGTTGATAGTGCCTTGATATCGGCATACATGCTGATATAAATGACATGGATATTCCTTTTATTATGTCTATTTTTTTTTTTTCTTTATAGACCATCTTCTTCAACAGAGGTTTGTTAGGAGCATAAAATTGCTGCCATCTTCTCCTGAAGAACTTGATGTTAGGATTGATAAGACACGATCTTTGGGAAATAAGGCTTATTGGCAGAGGGAATAGTGGAAATAAATGTGGTTCTTCCACAAATGAACAAGTATTGAGGAGGATGAAACTCCCTAAGCGTTACATGATTGTCCTTTTAACCTTCATCAGTACGTTTATATGCTATGTAGAACGCGTGGGCTTCTCAATTGCATACACTGTTGAGGCTGATGCTGCTGGTGTGAACCAATCAATTAAAGGTTCAATACTTTCTACATTCTACTATGGATATGCCTGTTCACAAGTGGCAGGAGGATGGGCAGCTCAGAGAGTAGGGGGAAGATGTGTTCTCCTCGTCTCATTTATTTTATGGTCATTAACTTGTGGTTTTGTCCCAATAGATCCAAATCATGTCATAGTTTTGGTGATAGCCCGTTTTCTTGTAGGCATGGCACAAGGGTTTATCTTCCCATCTATCCACACTGTGTTAGCACTGTGGGTTCAGCCTCATGAGAGGTCTAGATGTGTTTCTCTTGCAACATCTGGGATGTACCTTGGTGCGGCTGCAGGAATGCTTGTCCTCCCAAGCCTTGTGAAGCTCAGAGGCCCAAGATCTGTTTTTCTTGCTGAAGCAGCATTGGGTGCTGTATGGTCAGTGCTTTGGTTAAACTATGCCAGTGACCCTCCTTTGTCTGAGCATCCTAAATCCAATGCTGCTGGTTTTGGACAATTATTTTCGTCAATAAAAGAGAGTCAGAAGATCAAAGTGGAGAATGAAGGAGGTTCTATCAGAAGTGCTAAAATACCATGGAAGAGCATCTTAGTCAGCTTACCAGTTTGGGCAATTGTGGAAAACAATTTCACGTTCCATTATGCATTATATGTGTTGATGAATTGGCTGCCAACGTATTTTGAAAAAGGCCTCCAGCTTAGTCTTCAGGAAATGGGCTTTTATAAGATGATACCTTTCCTTAACATGTTTATATTCTCAAATGTTGGTGGGGTAATTGCTGGCCACTTGATCGCCAATAGGATCTTGTCTGTGACTGGAACCAGGAAGTTCCTAAACACAATAGGATTTGTAGTTGCTTCTGTTGCATTGGTGGCACTTCCTCTTTTCCACATTTCTGGTGGGGCTGTCTTTTGTTCTTCTATGGCACTTGGTTTCCTGGCACTAGGAAGAGCTGGATTTGCTGTGAATCACATGGATATTGCTCCAAGATATGCAGAAATTGTGATGGGAGTTTCTAACACTGCTGGAACATTAGCTGGCATTATTGGAGTTGATTTTACTGGTCGGCTTCTTGAAGCTGCTAAAACTGATAATTCAGATCTATTGAGTCCAGAAGGCTGGAAATCAGTGTTCATGATACCGGGAGTGCTCTGCATCATCAACTCACTTGGATTTTTATTACTCTCAACTGGAGAGAGGATTTTCGACTGGGGTAAGCTTGTTGTAATTGTCATACGGCTCATTTCATATACAAGTGTGTAAATTAAACCTATAAAGTGAAAGATTTCGGCATTGACTGGTTTAAATATTAGAAAAAATCATTTGTTGATTTTTCTTGTGAATTAGATTGGGCTCATTTGCTCATGCTTTTCTGATCTCCACAATCTGATCTCTACAATACAATTGAGCAGGCTTAATTAGAGAAAATGAAATATTTCCTCTTTTTCAACATGTTCAAGCAAAGTTACACCATACAGAAAATCAAGGTGCATTTTCTGGAGCTGTGTAACCTGGGCAACCATATGGTGAATCAGACATGTTAATTGTACAATCCCTAAATCTTCAGATGGAAGGAACACAAACTCCAATATCTAGTTTTAGACTTCTGAATGCTTAGAATTGTTATCAAGCATTTTTCACCTTATCAAACTTGAATGTGGCTAAGATGTCACTTATATGAATTATTTCTTTTTGTTGTATATTCTTCAGGCCATGAAGTGTCATTTAAAATGGTCTTAAAGAATTTGAAATTGATAGATAGTGAACTAATGGTCTTAAAGAATTTGAAATTGATAGATAGTGAACTAAAAGAAATGATAGAAGCACTTTACATGTGCTTGTTTTGTGGTCCTTACCTTGTGTAAAGGACCCATTAGACAGTGTAAAGGACCTATAAGACAAGGACAACACTTATGGGCAGAAGAAATATGGACAAAGTTTAGTTACAAAATTGGTTGTAACCTAAAGTTACAACCTTACTTAATACCTTTTTATTGGAGGTGAATTTTGGCAAATTCATCATTGAATTACATCTTCTTCTTATATCCTCAATACTTGCAAAATTTCTAGAAAATTAATAGTCAATAACTATGTCATTAATAAATTATTTAAATTGCAAGTTTTTGTAGTTTAAAATTATACATAAAATATAAGTTTATAGATCATATAGTAAATAATCTCCGATTGACACAAAATTTAACATGTGTATTAAAAGCGTAAAGAAAATGCAATTCAACGGTTAGATTTTTAAAATTTGTAGTAATTTTTATTTTATTGAGTAAGGTTGTAGTCTAAGACTATAACCAATTTTGTAACTAAATTTTGTTCAAGAAATATTACCAAGAAATGTCAAATTCTAGGCAGTTGATGCCAGAGTGTTACACACACATGGTTTGTTTTGCTATACATGCTCTGTTTTTTTTAATTAATAATTTCACACGCACTCCACGAGTTCATTCTTTATCTGTTTCTTAAATTATATTCTTTATCTTGTTCTTAATATATAGTATTAATTTTTAATTCACTCTTACACCTAATTAGATTGACCGGAAAATTTTTCATCATTTTATTATTGCTATATATCACTTTACAAAATGAAATACCTCATAGGTAAAACCTTAATCGGGTTTGAATTTCAGTTTGAATGGATTAAAAACTAGGGGACCAATTTTTTTGTTGGTTGCTTCAAGGGGACCAAAACCTCTAAAATTGATAAAAACAAATACTTTTCTATCATTTATCAATAAAAAAACTAATCTTAATTCAAACTGGTTTATTTGAATAAATATCTCTACCATTATTTATCCAATGATACAAATAAAATAGGCACATAAGAGTTCTTGCATTAGTCCATGCAAAATGGCCTAAATGCAAAATTTTGGCTACTATAGCTATATATTTGCATTTTTTATTCATTATTTGCATTTCCTGATGATGAAGGAAGATAGTAAATGGTAAAAAAATAGGTGTGATATGTAAAGTGGTTATATAAATATTTATTTTTTAAAAAAAAATATAAGTTCTTATGCTTAATCATGCATGACTTTTTACATATGACATGTGCAGACGGGCATCGCTTTCAAGCAGCTGTCACTGGTATTTTGGTTAAAATTTAGATATGCCCTACAAGCTTTAGAAACATAGGTGTTATAAATACAGTAATTAATGATGTTTAGGACAATGGATCCTTTTTAAAAGAACATGGTGGAGCTTCCATTGAGAGACCCTTGCAGATGCCTTTGAAATTTAGAACTGACAAGGACCACCACTTGCCCTGTCTCTTCCACAGCTCCACCTAATAATAATATTCCCCACCTGCCAATCTATTTGGCTTTTCACATGTTGCTGAATTGTCTGGGCTCTTCTGGCAAGTTGCAACATCAAAATGGCTTGAAATATCTTGATGACAAACAATTCCTAAGATTTGTGGTATCTTAGATTTTAATTAAATTCAAATATATGATGACAGCTATCAATAAATTACATAGTTAAAGATAACACATTTCATAATGTATTAATCAATAATGGCATATGTTTAGATATATTAAAAAATTTTAAGGTGCAACAGTCGAGAAACAACATTGAAGTTTTATCCTTTGATCCAATGCTTTACATTTACATACACAGATATTTGATGTGGGCGCTTGTTTCTACCAATAAACCTACATGTCTTAGCCTCTTAGGCATAAACTAGCTTCATCACACGCACAAAGCGTGTGCAATAAGTTTTTTTTTTTTAGTGATCCTATTTTGTAGAAAAAAATGTTGTGTTTTTTTATTTTTTTATATATATAATCTTTATTATGAAAATCTAATTTATTAGTAGATAAAATAATTTGAAAATTTACAGAAAAGTGGTCATATTTTTTAGGCAATATTTTAGTAAGAGTTAGAGTTGCATTTTTACCAGATTGTCTTTTAGTTTTATCTCTACTTAAACGTAAGGGTATATGAGCATTTTTGAACTATAAAATGAGGAATTCAAACAAGAAAAACCCTTTAAATAATAGTATAGATTATTTCTTATATGGGCAAGACATTGTTAACAATTTTTAATTATTGTCACATTTCAGAATTGATTGCTCCAGTGGTCCCCTAGCATTTTGTTCAACAAACCCACTGATGAAAGTGAGGTGTGTGAAGAGGGTCCTAACTCCTAAGAGCATTCTTATCAAACCTTTCAAATGCTAAAAATCTTATTTTTTAGCATTTGAAAGGTTTAAGCCCCTCCATCAAATATTTTATATTGCAAAATTTTTGCAATTGATAAATAGTGCCATCTCATTTTTGAAATGACACTATTCACCAATTGTAAAACTTTAAATTATTTTTTATTCAATGGAGCCCACAAAGAAAAGGGAGGAAAAATAAAAAAATTAGTGAAAAATAATAAAGAAACAATATTTAAATAAAATTGTAAAAAAAATAGAAGTTTTGATATAGGTTGGATTGGAAAGTGGTATTGTATATGTTATAAATATAGGTTTTGAGAAAATAAATACTAAATTTTTTATAATGTTTGATAAGAATGCTCTAACCCAAAACGCAGAATGCACTCAATAGATTCTTTTTGACAAACAAAAAGGAGAAAAAGAGAAACATTAGAATGTGAAAAGTGAAACCACAGAAGCCTACAGGCTCCAAGCTGGAAAACATGTTAACAAAGTAAATTGATGGTAATTAGTAAGAGAAAAAAAAAAAAAAAAAGAGCTAAAGAAATTACATAAATGCATTACGTCCAATTCATTTGACTATCTTGGAGAAGAAAGTGGCTGTGCCACTCAAAGACGCAACATCTTAAACTGTTCCTCTCACTCCCTCACATATAATCATAATCCAAGCACGTTTCCCATTTCCTTTATCATAGCAAATATCATCATCACCACCGAAGTCAAATGTCATCATGTCTAAGCGCCTGATAACTAAAAAAAATAAGTATCTCATGTATCCAACGTCAGGGGCGGCTCTACATAGAGTTACAGTGGTCATATGACTACCTTGGCTTGAAAAAAATAACAATTATTATTTATAAATTTTAAAAATTTATGATTTTTTTATCTTAAAAAAAAAACTTTGTGACTACTCTAAATTTTCTTTTAGGCCCAATATAATTAAATTTTGGACAAAATTTAGCGACAAGCATGGTTGTAGATTAAGGCTACAACTCTATTCAATATTTTCTTATTGAACGTAAATTTTAACAAATTTACATTTAATTGCATTTTCTTCTTAAATCCTTCATATTTACAATATTTCAAGAAGAAAAAAGATTAATAGTCAATCAAATATTTAAATTTCAAGTTTTTGTAGTCTAAAATTATACATAAAAAATAATTTTATGGATTGAATGGTAGATAACATTCGATTAGTATGAAATTTTAATGTGTTTTCAGAATATAGAGAACATGTAATTTATCGATTAGATTTTCAAAATACGTAACTGTGGGGGAGGAACGAATCCAAGCCCGCAAGCAATTTGTTCGCTTTGGGGTTGAAGGACCCACACAGCTTTGTTCTTTGCAAGCAGCGTGAGCAGTTTTTGAGACTTGCTCCCACATCGAAGAAAGATGCACCCCACTCATGTGTAGTAGTGATACACTCTTGCCTTCAGCTAAGGCTTATAAGGCATGAGTGGAGCACATCTTTTTTCGATGTAGGAGCAAGTCTCAAAAACTGCTCACGTCGCTTGCAAAGAACAAAGCCGTGCGGGTCCTTTAGCCCCAAAGCAAACAAACTGCTTGCAAGCTTGGATTCGTTCCTCCCCCATAGTAATAATTTTAGTTCATTTAGTGAGATTAACTACAACAAAGTTTGTAGTCAATTTTTATTCTTAAACTTTGGTCCCCTTAACAATATATTAAGTCCTTACAAATTAAAATAAAAGTCCAAGAAAAATTTTATTTAACTAAAATTTTGAAAAGATGTAACTTGCAACATTGAAAATGAGCCTATCATATAACAATTTCAAAATAAAAAAATTTGTAGAAGTAAATTGTAAGATTTTATGCATTTGCGTGTGTGTGTGTTTTTTTGTCAATGTATAAAATTCTCTTTTTATTAGATTTTGTATAATTTAAGTTTCTTAAAGACTACCCTAAAAAAAAATTCCTGGAGCTCCTACTATGCAACATACATCCATAATTATTTCAAACTTTCTAATATATACATTATTCTTTTTAGAATTTGTGGATGTTAAATTACCGATTGTCTTAAAAATTTTGAATTCAAGATTTTCTACTCTGATACCATGTTAAATTACCAATTGTTCCAAAAGTTTAAGCCAATGGAATAATCGGTAATTTAACATTTAACCACATGTTTCTAATAGTAGATTCACACATGATTCATATATTTTATGCAAAAAATACATTCTCCTTGTATATATATTTTCTTTCTCACATCATGTTTTTCATAGGGTTATAGGCTTCACAAACAGGTGTTATAAGGTGTAATGGGGTATAATGCTCCCCGCACATTAAAGTGAACCCTGCGAACATAGAACATGGGGTGTTTTATACACGTTATATTGAGGACATCCCCTCATATAATAGTAAGTCTGAATAATTAAAGTAATGGTGAAAAAATCTATTTATATGAGAGGAATGTGTAATTTATTACTGTAATATGAAAGATATCTACCAATTTTCCCACTTTACCGAGTGGGAATATGCCAAGATAATTACTACTTTGAATAAGACCGACATAATACTCAATCTTGAAGAGTAACAACTAATGACAAAGCCAAAAAGCTTCATTGATTTAACCTTGATTGATTATAGTAATTGCTTATTAGTTGAAAACTCTTTCTGGTTGGCCAGTTTTCTTATTGTTGTCTTCACTGCGCATCAACATCGCTGCTTCATCACCACTCCCTTCGTTTTCCAAACTGTAAACCTATCAAAGAAACATGGTCCTTTACTGGTACTGGACTTCCATCCCACACTTTGCCTTAAATGTTCTGTTATCATTGTCTCTTTTCTCCAAAAGGATTCAACCATGCCCTTGTTAGAGTGTGACTGACACAAGAAGTAGAGTGTAACTCAGAAGTCATTGCTCAGATACACCCTCCACAAGGTGGAAACCCAACTCACCAAGTTGTTCTCTTTCTATATCCTGAAGTATTCTCTCACACCATAATTAAATAATGGGAAAGTGGTTACTGCTGAGCTAAGTGGCTTTTGTTCCCTCCTTATGTTTTGCACTCAAGCTTTTCTCTTGTGAGTGTTCTCTTTTTTATTTTGTTTATTTATATTTGTATTCGCTACCCTTTCCTTTGCAGCCGTTCTAACAGTACTGATTGTTTTGCATTAATGTATCTTTCCTTCTTTTTAGAGTAGGAGGTAGTTTGTCTTACAGCTCTTCCTTCCAAATGTTCTCTCTTTAAGGTGCGTATCTAATCTTTGTGAACTTTTTGCAGTTGCCTGAAGTACTAACCATTGATGGGTACTTCTTATATTTAAAGTTAGCTGGTTTTTGTTAGACAAAATTGTGTTTTTTGTTTCTCATTGTCTGCCTGTTGCTTTTGGGGGTTAAAGTAATGCAAATTGTAAATTTAATTAATTTAATTGCCTTTGGCCCTGAATGTCACTCAAAACTTAAAAGGGTGATTCTTTTTCTTTTTCAAGATTTCCTGAGCATATTGGATTGCCTAATGCTTTTCAGTTTCTTTGTCTTTGAGTTTATTAAGCTATATTACTTGCCTTGAACAAGCACACTAAGGTGGTGTTCCTAAATTTTCTTTTGATGGGAGATGCTACCATACTAGTACCTCTAATGCCGATGTGGGAGATATTCATTGTGTTTTGGTAGCTTTGTTTGCATATTTCCTAAGTTCATTTTCTTTTGATTGGGGATGCTCCTCTACTAGTATAAGTTGCTTATAATGCTGATGTGGGAGACATTCAGTGTTTTTTGGACCTTTTGGTATCTTTGTTTGCAATTTCCTATGTTTATTTTCATTCTGGCAAGTGTGGTCTGTTTCATTCAGGACAGTCAGAAGTGAGGCTTATCAATTAGTATCACCATGAATCTGGTTTGGCATGTGTCAATTCTTGTTCTCTATATTGGAATATTCTCTGACGGGGCTTCAAGACCTGATGTAGTTAATGTTGGAGCTATCTTCACATTTAGCACGATCAATGGGAAGGTATCACAGATTGCAATGAAGGCTGCTGAGGATGACATAAATTCTGATCCAAGCATTCTTGGTGGAACTAAATTGTCTATACTTATGCATGATTCCAACTTTAGTGGATTTCTTGGCATCATTGGGGGTAAACTTTTCTACTTTCTTTTTCGTGAATACTTCTTGCCTGTTTATTTTAGCTCTCTGCTTTCTTCTTAATTTGGCCCCTTAAGTACTTGGCTTCTTTTTGTTTAAGTAGAAGTTTATATTTTTGGTTGGATAATAATGTTCATGATTCGCATTTCTTCATTGATTCCAGCATTAAAGTACATGGAGACTGACACAGTAGCTATAATTGGTCCACAACATTCTGTGATGGCCCATGTACTCTCACATCTTGCAAATGAACTCCATGTTCCTTTCTTGTCATTCACAGCACTGGATCCCACCCTATCACGTCTGCAATACCCTTACTTTTTACAAACAGCACCCAATGATGAATTCCAGATGACTGCTATTGCTGATATGATTAGTTATTTTCGTTGGGGAGAGATTGTTGCAGTTTATAGCGATGATGATCAGAGCCGAAATGGTATTACTGCTTTAGGTGATAAACTTGCAGAAAGACGCTGCAAAATTACTTATAAAGCGGCACTTCCCCCAGACCCTACCGCAACACAAAGTGACGTTAAAGATCAACTAGTAAAGGTTCAAATGATGGAAGCTCGAGTAATTGTTTTACATACCTACTCCAAAACAGGTCTCTTGGTTTTCAAGGAGGCCCAGAATCTTGGAATGATGGATCATGGGTATGTTTGGATAGCTTCCACTTGGCTATCTACTGTTCTAGATTCAGTCTCACCACTTCCTTCAAAAACTGCACACTCTATCCAAGGAGTTCTGACACTTCGTCCACACACACCAAATTCAACAAGGAAAAGTGCTTTTATGTCACGGTGGCAAAAGCTGAGTAATAATTCTATTGGGTTCAACCCATACGGTCTATATGCCTATGATACTGTTTGGATGATTGCTCGTGCAGTAGATTTGTTGCTTGATCAGCAAGGAACAATTTCATTCTCCAACGGTTCTTATTTAAATCATATGGGGAAAGGGACTCTGAATCTTAGTGCGTTAAGCATTTTTGATGGGGGGAAGCAGCTGCTTGACAACATATTGCAGACCAATATGACAGGTTTGACGGGACCTATTCAATTTAGTCCTGACAGATCTCCATTCCATCCTTCATTTGATATCCTTAACGTGATTGAAACTGGTCATAGGCAGATTGGATACTGGTCTAATTATTCTGGACTATCTGTTGTGACCCCGGAGACACTTTATACAAGACCACCAAACCGTTCTAGTTCGAGTCAGCAATTAGACCGTGTGGTATGGCCTGGAGGAACTACAGAGAAGCCTCGTGGATGGGTTTTTGCAAACAATGGAAGGCAATTGAGAATTGGAGTTCCAAACCGAGTTAGTTATCAGGACTTTGTCTCACGATCAAGAGTAAATGGTACTGACACAGTCCAAGGATATTGCATAGATGTCTTCCTTGCTGCCATAAAGTTGCTTCCTTATGCAGTTCCACATAGGTTCATTCTCTTTGGAGATGGTCATAAGAATCCAAGCTTCTCTGAGCTTGTAAATATGATCACAACAAATGTGTGTATAATTTAATGAGAAAATATACTTTTTTTTTTCTTACAATTACAGATAAAACATTGTATATGGCTTCAATTGATCCTGTGATTTTGTTTTGTAGGTTTTTGATGCTGTTGTAGGTGACATTGCAATTGTCCCAAACAGAACAAAGACAGTGGATTTTACACAGCCATATATAGAGTCAGGACTAGTTGTGGTGGCCCCAGTCAGGAAGTCAAATTCAAGTGCCTGGGCATTCTTAAGACCATTTACTCCATCCATGTGGGCTGTCACAGCAGCTTTTTTCCTTATTGTTGGAACTGTTGTGTGGATTCTTGAACATAGAATAAATGATGAATTCCGAGGACCTCCTAGGAAGCAAATAGCCACAATACTATGGTGAGTACTTTGTACATTGGACATATGAGACAGAAATTTTTGTGTACATGTATCAACATATGGCTTTCATGTTTTAGGAAAGACCAGCATCTAACTTCTGTTGAATGTGCCAAAAATAAATTAAAATAAAAATTTTGTGACCTCACATGAATGAACAATAAAAGAACCAGTCATGGTGTATCTAACCTGACAATGGGGTTCAACACAGACAAGTGAATTTTTTGCATCATCTTAACATAGTTCTTTCTGTAATGTCTCATCTGCCATTTTTTTTTTTTTTTTAAATCTTGCAGGTTTAGCTTCTCTACTATGTTTTTTGTGCATAGTAAGTATTTCCATTTTGACAGTCTACAATATATTACTTTACTGGATCTTAATAGTACCTTACCCAATAATGCCAACTCTGGATTCTTCAAATTTCCAGGAGAAAATACAGTGAGCACACTTGGTCGTGTTGTGATTATCATCTGGCTTTTTGTGGTTCTCATAATCAACTCAAGCTATACAGCAAGCCTGACATCAATACTCACAGTGCAACAGCTTTCCTCCCCCATCACAGGAATTGATTCTTTGGTGACTAGCACTGAACGGATAGGATTCCAAGTAGGATCTTTTGCTGAAAACTATTTGATGGAGGAACTCAACATCCCAAAAGCTAGACTAGTTGCTCTTGGCTCACCAGAAGAATATGCTGTTGCCCTTGAGAACAGAACTGTTGCTGCTGTGGTTGATGAAGAGCCATATATGGAGCTCTTCCTGTCAGACCACTGCAAGTTTAAAATTAGAGGCCCAGAGTTCACCAAAAGCGGGTGGGGATTTGTAAGTATCTCAACATGTAGATTAATTTAGTTGTCATTTCTACACCTGCTCATCCAGTTGATTTTATTATCTTTCAAATTATATGGCCTTGAATAGAAACTTGTGTAAAATTTTAGCTGGATTCTAAATGCTTGAAGGTTGATGTGTGTGCAGGTTAGTTAGCACAGAAGTGAATTGACAATTAACCAAAGCACTGACAGTTAAAATTAAAATATATATATATATATATATATATAGAATATTTTATGTGACAGTATCAAGGTGGATAGAACCATATTCTTTACACAGAGATGAGGTGAACAAAAAAGAATATGGGTTTATTTGGAAGCAAAGAAATAAGAATGGCTTCTAAATGAACTATAAACCAAAGAAGTTCCAAGGTTTGGTTTAAGTACAAGAGTTTTCAAGTATATTTACCATTGAAATAATTGCACTAAGAGCTGGTGTCATACTTCTCTTTAAGAGAAGCTAATGAATGATTGCTTTGAATATAAGATGTTTTCTTTTAAAGGTTGGCCATATCCTGACCCTCAGTTTTGTTTCGGTATAAAGCATTTGAAATAGAGCACAAAAACCGATATTCATGGCCATTGAACTATATCTTTGCTTGAGTTTTCTAATAACACATCATCAATCTTCTCAGAAACCATAATTTAACTGGCTCATGTCTCTGGGAATTTTTCAGTATCTCCTGTGCTCATTATTTTTGACAGTCAATATTGATACCAATATAATCTTCTTAAATGCATTTGTTTAGTTAATTGATTTTTATACTTACTGGGTTCTTATTAAGGCATTTCCAAGAGACTCCCCTTTAGCCTTGGACCTGTCTACCGCCATGCTCACCCTATCAGAGAATGGTGAACTCCGAAGGATCCGTGACAAGTGGTTGTCAAGGAAATCTTGTGATTCCCAGGCTAATGCATCAGATGAGCTTCAGTTAGAAAGCTTCTTGGGGCTATTTCTCATCTGTGGAGCAGCATGTATTCTTGCTCTTCTTATATACTTTTGCTTGATGTTATGCCAGTTCAGCCGGCATGGAATTCCTGAAGAATCTGATCCTTCTAGAGGTGCCGGTTCACATTCAGCACGTGTGCGGACATTCCTATCATTTGCTGATGAAAAGGAAGATGTGTACAAAAGCAAGTCAAAAAGAAAACGTGAGGAAATGCTATCAAGTAGTCGTGTGAAAGAAGATGAATCTAAGAGAACTCAAATGGACAGTCCTCAGCAGAGGCACGACTGCGAGATTTCAGTTCACTAACAATTTTAATTTGTCCTAATTATATCACTAATTTTCAAATAGCTTTTCATGTAGAGATCATTTTGTTTGTTATAGTATATACTTCAGCTTGTATTGTTCTAAGTGTTTGATGGTCTACACAAATGTATTTGGTTCAAACATTAATACTTTCTCTTTTGTAGACATCAACATCAAATGTTCTAAAAATGTCATTTTAACACGTCAAAAATGCTACTTTATTATTTTAACATACTATTTTACAATTCATCATACAGCACATCTTTTATTTTTCAATTCTATACATTAAAATAATGTATACAAATATTAAAATGCATACATGTGAGAGGAAAAGAGAGAGTGCCGTTCTATTGATAGAACGATACTATAGCATGTTGGAAAATATTTTGAGATTGAAACACTTCATGAAGCTAAGCTTTTGGTGTTTGATGTGTCAAATGCCAAAAATTTGGCATTTGGCACACCTATGCCAATGCTCTCACAATTCTAAGACTAAAAGTTTGGAGTTGTTCTCTTTTTGTACCAAGGTTAGAGACCCTGCCCTTTAAATCAATGTTTGATTCCATTTCTTTTTAACCAATGTTTGATTCCATTTCTATTTTGTTCAAATTTGTAATAATCTGACCATTAAAAGAGACATTTTAAAAAATATATATATTTATATTTGGGATAGAACCATCAAGAGAGAGAGAGAGAGAGAGAGAGAGAGAGAGAGAGAGAGAGAGAGAGAGACCAAGGAGAAACTCTTCATTCATTCAAACGTACCCTAAAATTTAGATATTACACAAAGCATTGTTTACTAGATTAATCTATGGTAAAGGTTTTGACTAGTAATATTACCAAAATTTTTCAAAGTATATCAAATTTGGTCTCTGCATACAAAGACACTTAAAAGCGTTTAAAAGTTTCCCCGCTTAAAAGTTTCCTATTTCAAGTGAACCGATTGTCTTATCATTTTTTTAAAACCAAAACAAAACTTCCAATAGCTTGTCCTAATTTCATAGGTCTCACACTTGATCTCACACTACATTATGACAATTTATGCACAATGTAGTATATAGATAGCTAATGCTAAAAAGTAGTAGTAAAAAATGGAAATAAATGTTGGGAATTTTCACAATATCAAGCAATTTTTTTGTTCTTCAAAAAAAAAGTAACTTTTTTGTTTATTAAGGAGCAAATCAAAATTTTCTTTTAAAAAAAAAGTAGTACCTAAACATTGATCCAAAATTTAAGGTAGATTTTTTTGTAAATTGTATATTAGCCCCCAAAGCCTCTCTCACTCTCACTCTCACTATCACAATGTTTGTGTGAGTGAGTGCTAAGCTAAAAGCAAAGCAAAAAGCTTGCAAAACACAGGGATTTTTTAAAAAAATAACACTAAAATTCAAACAATTTCGTTAGTTAGCACGTTTTCAAAACTATTTAGCAAACTAACATCTCGAGTGCAAAGAACTTGATTTTGGTGCGCTAAATCGAGCATTACAGACTCGAGTTCTATGCATGGAAATCGAGCATTACACACTCGAGTTCCATAAAACCAGAAGGAAGAAGCCCAAACTACATGAAGAAGGAAAACAAACCAAAAGGATTACCCAGAAACCCAGACCAAACGAAGAAGAACACGAAGAAGGCAAACAGATCGGAGAGATCAAACGAAGAAAGAATAAACACGAAGAAACCTAGACCAAACGAAGAAGGAAGAAACCCACGAACCCAAATCTGCCTAACCCAAACCGTTCGACTCAAACTGAACCCAAGTAACGACAGTGAAGGTTCTAAGAGGAGGCGGCGGCGACGACGAAGCTCCAAGCGATGATTTTTGATAATGTTTTGTTGAGTCTAGGTCTTTGGTTTGGTGATATCTCAAGGAAATCGAGTCTTGAAGACTCGAGTTTCATGAACTCGAGTTCATCACACTCGATTTAGCACAGCAAAATTGAATCCCTTGTGCTCGATATGTTAGTTTGCTAAATTGTTTTGAAAACGTGCTAACTAACGAAATTGTTTGAGATTCAGTGTTATTTTGGGAAAAAAAATCCAAAAAACAAAGCAATGGCTCTTTGGTATCAACCTTCTTCTACATTGAGTCTTATCTCACCCACTCTCAAACTCAACTCTTTACGCTGCAACTGCAACTGCAACTGCAACCTCTCTATTCTAAATTTAAGACCCGCCCACATACCTAAACCCAAACCCAAACCCGAACCCATATTCACCTCCATCAAAACCTTCTTTTAGCTCATTTACATATTTGAGATTCAGTGTTTGGCTTTGATGTAGAAGCAAAATCAATGCAATCCTAGATGATTGTGATGATTGCAATAGAAGGTAAATTTTGTATTTTGGTGAAGCATCATTGATTTCGGATTTGGTTTTTGATTTAACATTTGAGTGTAGTAGAAACCAGCAACCAATTTTGACTAGTGTTCTCTAACTACCAGTTAAAATTAGGTTCTTCCTTTGTTAAGAAGATGTTTTATATTTTCCTAAGGTTTTGGATTTTTTTTTTTACTTTACGATTATCTCTGTTACCACATCTCCCAATTCACTTAGATAAATAAAAACTGAATCTTGAAGTATTTCTGTGTATGCATAGAAAAATTGCTTATTATTTAGGCTGTATAGAATTATGTCACATATTCCCTTAATTGCTTGCCACAGCATGCATAGAAAAATTTGAGTATGCATTTTGGATCAAGAAGCCCTATATGACTAGTTCACTTCCTTCATATGCTATTCAGAAAACACCTTAAAAAGAAAAGAATGTTGCTCCATGTGGTGTGGTCCTTAGCTACTTCCATCTTTGGGTCTTTAGTTGTGGGACATGGCCCGCCTTCTTTTCCATGGGTTGTTTAGAATGAGGCTGGGTTCCTCCCTTAGCCTTTGTAGGCCTTTTTTGCATCTAACCCTCTTAGCATTTTCCTTTCTTCCCCTTCTGGCTGTTCTTAATAAAATCTCTCCTTTCATTTAAGAAAAAACAAAAAGAAAGAAGAAGAAGAAGAAGAGAAAGCACAATCTCCTTCAGAGGATGGATGGACCCAAGCCTCTCTCCCTTATAAGATTTATAACCTTGGGTAACGGTTGGATATAACTTTTCTTTTTTTTTACTCTTATAATTTAAGAATTGGAGGATAAGAAATTTGAACCTAAATGTTTACTTTGAAAACACTAGGATGTCTCATATGGGATGACTTTTTCGAAAGGTAACTATTACACAAAATACCATAGTAAGGCTTCTTCAGTTTTTTATTTTTTGCTTTAATTTTTAAGGGTGTAAGACTTTTCTTGATCAATCTTCTCAAGATGTGTTGGTTTGGTCCTACTCTAACTCATAAAATCATAACAAATTAATAATATAGGTGTAAATGCACTTTTGGTCCCTATATTTTGGCCTTATTTCTATTTTGGTCCCTATATTTTCATTTTATCGATTTTAGTCCCTAAATGAAAAAATCATTTCACTTAAAAGAAGTATCTTACGTGGGAAACTAAGTATAGTGCTGACACACTTAATGTTGACGTGGCCATTAAAATAATAATAAAAAATTATTTGTTATTTATTAAATATCACGTCAGATTCACGTTAGCTAAGGATTTTAAAAATTAATTTATCAATTTTAACAAAATAAAGGAAAAAACAGAATTAAAAATCAACAACACATGATTAAAGATCTGACATCCTCTTCATCAAGAACACACAAGAGCACAAACCCAAAAAAATTGTATAAACCCAGAAAATCAAACACAAGAACACAAGAAAATTGAACCCAGAAGAATCATGAATGAATATTGTACAAAACAAAATCAATCCACTTATATACATAAACCAAATTATCCAAAAGAAAGAATAGATTTAAATCCGTAAATTTAATCAATACAATCAGGGACAAAATACCCATAAAATCGAACAAACCCCCTCATCCATACCAACAATAACAAACACAACTCCCACCCAAATTTGAAAAAAAAATACCCGCAAAACCATTAAGATTTGGGGTTTTCAAAAATTAAGATTTGGGGTTTTCAATTGTGAGAGAGAGAGAGAGAGAGTACAGGGAAGAACATACAATCATGTTCTAGTGAAGAACATGTCTTCCAAAAATATAATGGAAAGAATATCTTATTTTATTTAAAAAAAATCATAAGTTTATTTTAATTATTTTATTTTATTTTTTCTAATATGGCTTTTTTTTAATATATTAAAATGTTGATCAGTCATTTATTAATTGCCAAATATTTTTTTTTTATTATTAAAATGGTCATGTTAGCATTAAGTGTGTCAGCACTATATTCCGTTTGCCACATATAATACTTTTGTAGGGTCAATGGGCCTAGGAATATGTGTTGGGTTGGCCCAAGAGTGTTTATTGGGCGAAAGGCCCTACCCGAGGATATTGAATGGTCCGAAGATGCAAGAATGTCGACCTAAGAAGGTGATCTGAGGAGGAGTATGTTCTCGGCTATGTCAAGCTAAGGTAGGAGAAAGCTGTCTGGCGTCCAAGGGCGATATTCTAAGAAATCCTACAAGTAAGGGCAGGTACGGTGGATGTATAAGATAAGAAGAGGAGCTATGAAATATCTAAGATAAAGTTGTTGCTACCACATTGAATGCTCTGCAACTACTTCTATGGCCGCATTAATGAGGAAGTGATACCTGAGTATCATGGTTCAACCTTACAACTGCCTCCAAAGACTTCAGGGATAAATTGATAGGACAAGTATCTAAATTGATAATTTGATCCATACGTGGAAGATGGAAAAAAAGGAAGAAGGATGATATAAAAGGAAATGAAGACGTTCAAGAGGAGGGATCGAAAAGGGAAAGAGAGAAAATATTGTACACACTATCATCCATACTTGTAATATATCTTTGGAAAAGAGAAAGATAATACAAATCATCCTCGGCTTGGGTTCGAGGAGGAACTTTGTTACTTAAAACAGTTCGTTGTATGTGATATGATAATCTAGCTCATCATTTTTGTTATCTAACATCGCTAGAACCTAGATTTCAAGCACACTCTTTATAAATTTCATTGTATTGGCTTTTTGGGCCTATCCCTTTTTTATTGTTGGGGTTGGGTGCAAATTGTGACCTTACAACTTCCGTTAAATGAGTAATGGTAGGAATCAAAATGGAATGCTTTTTTCATTTAGGGACTAAAAGCGGTAAAATAAGAATGTAGAGACTAAAATAGAAATAAGGTCAAAATGTAGGGATCAAAAGTGGATTTACGCCAACAATATATTGTGAGCCTTGCATATAGTGTGTTCATAAAAAAAAAAATTAATACTCTTAGACCTAGCCTAAAAGTGTGTCTTTTGGGTAAATATTGTAAAAAATTGAGTTTTTTATTGTTATAGGCACTATTCCAATTTCCAAGTTATTTAGAAGAATGAGGAGAGAGAGTGAATTTCGGCAACAGTGTTGCCGAAATTCTAACAAAATTATGAGAGAGAAAATGAAAAAGGAGGAGAGAGAAATTTTGGAATTTCGACAACACTGATACCGAAATTCCTTCTGCCCTAGCCATTGCTTAAGTGATTGCCCAAGTGCGAGTGCCTGAAGCAGAAAAAAAATTGTTTTTTGGCAATCCCGTTGCCAGAAATGGAGGAAAAAATGTAAAAAAAAAAAAAAAAAAAAAAAAAAAAAAAAAAAAATTGTTTTTTTGGCAATCTCATTACCGAAAATGGAGGGAAAAAGTAAAAAAAAAAAAAAAAAAAAAAAAAAAAAAACAAACAAACATTTTTTTTTTTTTACATTTTCCCTCCATTTTCGGCAATGGAATTGCCAAAAAACAATTTTTTTTTCTTCAGCACTCACTCGGGCAGTGGTTGGGGCAAAACGAATTTCGATAACAATGTTGCCGAAATTCCAAAATTTCTCTCTCCTCCTTTTTCATTTTCTCTCTCATACTTTTGTTAGAATTTCGGCAATACTATTGCCGAAATTCACTCTCTCTCCTCATTCCCCTAAATAACTTGGAACAGTACCTATAACAACAAAAAAAACTCCATTTTTTACAATATTTACCCAAAAGACTCCTAAAAATGTTGTGGAGATAAGGCTGAAATGATTTCCCATGCTATATTGGAATGTCTACATACTATGGAAAGTTCATATATAAAATTGCATGGATGTTATGTACGGATTAAATTGATATTTTTTCCTATATATTATTGATAATTTCTTACAAGAAAAAAAAATACGCCTAAAATTAATCACCTTGGACTTATGGGAAACTAAATGATTTAATAAAATCTTGCTTATATTCTCTGATCCCTTGCACAAAAAGATCCAACCTATATACCCAGAAAAATAAACCACCTAAGGCTTCATAGAGACCTTCAACAAGGTTGTGAAAAGTATCTCGCAGCCGACAATCGAGCAGGGGTAGATGATTTGCAGAGTTAGAGGCACATGGTGCACTTGAAAAGTTGAGATGATAAGTACCTCATGTCCATGGAAAGCAATAAGCATGAAGAGGTGAGTACTGACAACCCCTCCTTTTGTCCAAATTTTTTCTTTAAGAATATTGCAAAATGCAGTTAAAGACAATGATAATGGTTTATGTTACTAACATTTAATTGAATTATTTCTTATGTTAATCTTTCTATAACTCTCGAATTATCTTCAATATTTAAATAAAAATTATAATTTTATATATATATTTTTTAAAATTATCAAATTGTAAAAAAGAAAAATAATTGAAAATTAATGATACACAACCATATCCCTTCTGATGATATGGTATTAATTTGGATGATCTAGTTGGTAGTTTTCCTTCAATTATTGTAAACTTGATTATCAAACTTATACCGTTATAGATTTATCTAAGTAAAATATCATATTAAATAATAATACACGCTTTTTACTATAGTCTAATTAACATACATATATACCAACACAGTTTGAGTCGGATTGACTCGATTGATACCTCCCCAAGTCTCAAGGTTAGGGGGGGGAGGAGGGGCTAGGGTTCAAGTGCTGCACAGTGCAACTTAGTAAATAAATAAAATAAAAAAACATAAATACATAGCAATTAAGAGAAGATAATAAAAACTGATTAGCTTTTAAGGGAGTCTCACTGGCTACTCCATTTTTTGAAGCATGCACAAAAGGTTAGAGCCAAATATAGGCCAAATGCAGTTGTCTTACCAAATTTTGATATCCCAATTATGGGCATTAGAAAGGGTTGAGGCAAGTTTTCTTTTATATTATTCCTTTTGTCAAATCTTAGAACCTTATACTTCCTTCTCTAAAGCAACTAGAGGATGAGTTACCATGTTTAAAAGAAGAACATTTAAAAATTGAAGGACATTTTAAGTGTATTTTTCTGCCTTCAATTTCTTGATAATGATTAAGGGTTAGAAATTGTGCATATACATTAATTGGAACCAAGCTTTAATCGGTCTTGAAATCCGGCAACGTTTTTAATTATTCCATAGCATGACTATAATCTTATCACTTGACATGGTGCTAATATTAGGTATTTGCTAAGATTGATTGAAGATTTTTCAATTCCTAATGGAACACTTAATAATTGGGTCTCTTTCAATCCTAAACTAAGAAATTATTATGTGATACAGAGACAAATAGTCCAATCCTTTTGCACCGAATACTTCTCGCCAGCTAGTCCCAACAGTTCAGTATTTTGTTAGACCAGTTTTCTCTAGGTTGCTTATGTATGGCAGATTTAGAGCCATTATAGATGACTTGAAAGAGCTCTTCAATGATATACATATTAAATTCATGCTTGTAATCCTCTAAAGTTCGACTGGGAATCTCATCTACTGTTATGAGTTGGAGCATAGCCCAAGCTTTGTTTTTTTATTTACACCTAAATTTTTTAATTTAGCATCTAGAAAACCAAACAAGTAGATTTTTGGGTTTTGTTGTTTGTGTGCTATGTTTATCTGGTGAGGAAGCCATGCATGTGCCTTTGTTTTTTTATTTACACCTAAATTTTTTAATTTAGCATCTAGAAAACCAAACAAGTAGATCTTTGGGTTTTGCTGTTTGTGTGCAATGTTTATCTGGTGAGGAAGCCCTGCATGTGCCATGAGTTATCCTGTCATGTCGTGCCAGTGTTACTATTTTTTCACCCCTGAATGGCTAATGTCATTGGAATTGCTCATATAATGCTCAAGGCCTCAAGGGGATAGATGGATTTTAACTGGGCATGCATTCATATTAATCTCTAGTAATAAAAATTGAACTAATTACAAATTTGGTGAGGTTTTCCTCTAGTCCTTCTTGTTGCTCAGCTTTCATGAGATTAGCACATTAGCACCTCCCCTAAATGCAAACAAAAAATTTGCAATTCACACTTCTCCCACTGTAGTACATTTTCCAAAAAATTATCCTCATCCCTCAAGCTGGCAACACCTCTGCCATCAGCCTAGCATCACAATAAGTCATTCAACAGTTTCATTTTTTAAACAAGAGCACAGCTACTATAAAGTCATTCATTTCAGCCATAAACTAATGTTTGCAAGAAATATGATACCTTTTTTTTTTATCCTACAGAAATCAAGCTTCCCACACCCCAGAAAGTATATGATAAAAAAAAACTGACCCAAATGAAAGCAGAAAGACAAACGCTAGTCAAAATTTTGAATACATCACGGCAACCAAGTTACTTGTTCTTGGTGTCTGCAGCCTGCTTAGCACCAACTGAGAAGAACTCGGTAATTACTTCAAGTGGCATACCCTTGGTTTCAGGGACTTTCAAGAAAACAAACACCCATGACATGAGGCACACAACTGCATACAAACCAAAAACACCAGCGAGGCCAATGGATTTGAGCATCACTGGGAGTGTGTAGGTGACAATGATGTCACCTATCCAAAATGTGAGGGCACATATGGCAATGCAGAGGCCACGAACTCGGGTGGGGAAGATCTCTGCACAGAGAATGTTGGGGATTGGCCCAAACCCCATGACAAAGAAGCAGAAGTAGAGAATAACACTAACGGTTGAGATTGATGCGTTCACAACACTGCCCATATCCACAAGACTTCCAAGGACTAGGATGACAAGAGATACTATCAAGATAGGGATTGTGGTAAGCAACAAAGTCCTGCAATGGGGAAAAACAAAAAACAAACCATGAGACGAACTAAAACATGAAAGAACAAAGCAATTAAAGGAAAATGTACACAAATTCACATCAAACTAACAAACTCAAATTAGCAGAGGTAAGATATTGATTTTATATGACATGACATATTTGCATTTAATGGAATCTTTCATATCATCCATTCATGCAAATATCTTTGTAGACATCCTTACAATGAAATGAATGTCAAGGACTTTGGAAGTCCTAACGTTACTCATCATCACATACAACAGGAAAACTTCTTCGTTCAAACAAAATTTTGCAGATTCCAGTACATGTGCAGCATTTATTCCCAAGGAAAAAAAAAGACACAAAATTAACACTCGTTGTGACTCCAGCCACACATAAAACATTACAAGGCTCTAAACAAAGTTCAACAGGAAATCAGCAGGAAAAGAAAAACTCCAGCCGCACATAAAACATTACAAGGCTCTAAACAAAGTTCAACAGGAAATCAGCAGGAAAAGAAAAGGCAATAATTGTTCTCTCAAAGTCCCAAGTCTTCTTGTCTAGTCTCTAGAAACAATTCTGTCACTAAATGACTGTCCAGGCAATATACTGATCCCAATGGGTCATTTAAGCACTTCAAAAAGAGAACCATCCACCACTCATGCCTCTTACCATCAGTTAGAAATTTTCACATTACTTAAACACAATAGTTAGAATAAAATATTAACTAACTGTGCAATGGTGAAAAATGAAAGAGACTAAAACTAAGTTCTTGTTTTTTTCAAGTTGTAGCTGAAATTCACAAAATATTTTGTAACTAGGAAACATGACACAAATCTACATATATGTACAAGTTTCCTGAGGATCACCATACTCTGGAAACTAATTACCATTCCATTTTGTTTGTTCACCATTGAAAATCCAACCCTTTATGGAAGGTCATTTTTATCTTTGAAATTGAAAAAAAAATATTATTAATGTCCAAAAATTCTCTTCTTAATTTAAGCTATAATAAAACAATGGGAGTATTGACTTTTCAAATAAAGGTTAGGAAAGTTATGGAAATCGTGTCTATTAACTTTTCATAGCAGACAATATATTTGGGCATCCTAAATTGAAATGATGGACAAACAAAACATGATGGAGGGAGTAATATATAAGACATGCATTTGAGTGGAAAAGAAAATGTCTTTGGGTTTTTTTTGATAAGTAGCCATGATGGTTAAAATAGAGATGGATTGTCTTTGGGTTTTCTCATAACTGATGCAAATTAGAATGGGGACAGTTGTTGGGCAGACCTTTTAATGGGGTGACCTGCCTTGTACGCAGCCTAAACAGGGTCAATCCTCCTAGAAGTCAATGATGAATGACCAATTGCTTTTTCATTAAGGGGTTAGATAGATCAAGAGAGAAGCCCATTAATTATGAACATATATCTGTGATTCAATGGTACAGATACCTTTTTTTTAACAAGTCCCACCAATGTCAACCACATTATGTACTCCCTCATTATTTTCATCAGGGGTTAGTGTATGTCCATGCATAACTAGAATAAAGAACAAATTCACATGTGCAGCAACAAATTATATGAGCCATCTAACCCAAACCGAACACAGACCCACGCATAATCTGATCATATCCCAATATGGATAGGACTGATGGAGATCTAGTTTTTTATTTATTAAAATTTGATAATTACCAAATTTACAACAATAAGGAAGGTGAGATTTGAAACCTAGACCTCTCCATTGGAAACACCAGAAAGTGCCACGAATTTAGTTAACATGTTTCATTTCCAGTTATAACTCAAAAAGGCGTGAGCAATCAACAAAATCCTTAAGGAACATTTTATGAATTTCAAACAAGAGCTACAATTATACAACTGGGTACAAAGAATAAGAATTCAGGCTTTTACCTTCTGAAAAATATATCTATTATCATATGGCAATAGACATTGTTGTACTCTCAACAAAGTTACTAAACAATATACTCATCAAAAAAGTTACTAAAGAATATGGACAAAAAGAGGAATAAAGTACCTCCTGCCAGAGACATCCATGAGCCTCATGGCAACGGCTATAGCAGGAAGCATCAACAAAGTTGTCATTGCACTAATAAGCAGAGATGCAGAAGACGAACTAAGGCCCAAGTTTGAAAGAAGAACTCCAACACCTGCCTGGTCGAGAATTTGAGGTGTGTAGTACAGAACCCCATTTATGCCGGAGAACTGCACATGTAAGAAAAAAAACATGCAGCAGGTCAGACAAAAATGAAACAGAAAGTAACATTTAGGCAATGGTTTTCTCCAGTAACAAGGTCAGTATACCACAAAATCCTAAAAATTATGGGTGAAAAAATGGTTGTACCTAGTGCACAAAACTCCCACTTTTGTGAGGTATGAGAGAGGTGATTGGCAGGCAACCTTACCGTCCCCCTAATTTTTTGGAGAGATTAAATTTTTTTTTTTTTAAAAATCATGAAAATTTTTATTTTGGTAATATGTTGCAACAAAAAATAGCAATTTTTATAATTTATCAGGAAGAAAAGAGAAGAACCCAATTCCCTATTTGATTCTTTCTATTTTATCAAGAAGGCTTCAAATACAATGATTATAAGCCAGTTGCACATAAAATTTAATTTATTGCATTTGAGACTAAGGTTTTTTTTTTTTTTGGGTAGTAAGGTGGTCAACCCTTCCTTGAATTATTCCCACACAATCTTCGATAGTCACCAAAAATACACTTCTGCTTCTCGTGACTAGCATTCAGACTTTCCTGCTATATTCTTCTCCAACTCCAGATGAGTCACAGACCCAAAAAAATGCCAAGTTCAGATTCATCAACATTCATGAGAGTTTTATTTTTATTTATTATTTATTTTTGTGGATAGATAATGAGTACTTTGTCAACATTCATGAGTTTTGCATGTAATGACTCCTAATTCTTGTACAGCAGATGTTATGCATGCAACGCAATGCATTCAAATACATATTTTATTAGTTAATTAGTCTTTCAGCAGCTTGTAGAATAATAAATTGTACCTAGCCTGTTCAATGTCCCCAAAAACCTAAAAACCAGCTGCTACCTAGAAAACAAAAATAAAGATTTGCAAAGGAGAGGATAGCAGGAGATGTTTTACCATGCTGCATGCTGTTAACTAGAAAGACCAATAGACATACATCGTTTAAAGTTCAAACAAAAAGAAACTATAAGTTCTCCAGTAGTTACTATTTTTTTACCTGCTGAAGTATTTGAAGTCCCACCCCAACAGCCAATGCATGTTTCACTCCTGGTTCAAAAAGATCCACCCAACTTGGCCCTTTTGCAGCAACTTCGGACGGGTGTACCATAGCTGGTCCAACTGTTTGCTGATTCATAAGATCTGTAGAATATAGAGCAGGTTGACTTACCAAAGCAGCAGCCTGGATGACCTCACCATCTGGCGTAGCATCAACACCAGGAATAGAAACTAGAGACCCACGCACAGATCCAGGTACACCCTCCTGGTGCAAATAAATTCTTTTAAACCCTCCTTCCTTCTTGCCATCTTTGCCTTCTCTCTCAGACCATTTCCATGCCAGCTGCCAACCGCCACCAATCCCCATGCTACTGACTGGTTCTTGTGTAGTACTGCCATGCCTTATGCTTGAAAGGCTGCCATGGGGAGGTGGACCCAACTCCTTTTCTAGGCTTGTTGTCTGACGTGAGATCAATGGACTCTGCAAATTGTCATCAGAATCACCAGCAGCAGCATCAGATACATACTCCTCACCATCTCTGGCAAGACTCTCTTCATCCCACTCTTCCTGTCTTGGTTGATTTCCTCCTCCCACGCTGAACATGCTGCCAAAGTGTGGAAAAAGCATGCTTCGCATGCTTCCTGTTTCAGGGAGCTTCTCATGGACACTGCCAAAGAGGGTTACAAGAGGATCTACAAGACCGCTTCGACTTGCCATGCTTCCATGCCGAGACACAAGGCCAACAGTACTCTGTCTTCTAACAGGTCTGGCAATCCAGGAGAGACCCTCTTCAGGGCCATATAACTTAATTTGATCTTTTTCACCAGATAGATCCTGGTCATCATCCATAATCTCATTGTCTGGGCCAATAATGTACTCCTCGATAGATGTTTCAGCCCCAACTCCAAGACCCTCTACTAGTAAAGCCATCTCACCTGTTCATTTGAAGAGGATATTCATGATTTGTTTTTTTAAAAAGAAGAAAGATAAATAATTATTGTTCTTGAATTTAAATGGCCAAGTTGTTGTAAATCCAAACAAATATGGTTCTTTTTATCCTTTTTCTTGAAGGCCTATGGAGGCAATCTAATATGTTGTAATTTATGGCATAAACATTCTATTCCACACATCTGAAGGCACAAATATACCGACAGACTCAATATATAATGTTATGCACTGATATGATGCTTTGAAGAAAGCATCGGAAGGACTTGAGAAAGTAAACATTGGGAATTCAAACTCCAACACTTCTCACACAGTATTTTATAAAATAGAGGCCTTGTGATAGACCAAAATGAAGCCTCACTTTATACAAGTACTTGCATACATATATGGGAGTGAATGCTAAAGCCTCACTTCTCTCTCTCTCTCAAAAAGCCAGATATTTCTTATTCATATTCAGCCTTCAAAATGCAAAAAATAAAATAAAATAAAATAAAATTAATTAAAATTAAAATTAAAAAAAAATGTAAAATAAGTTGAATATATCAACAAGGATAGAGTAGCTTCAGCATTGAATTTATTGTGAAAACTAAGCAAAGAATTTATACAGACATCAAGCAACAATTATATCACTCAATAACACCTAAGAACTTTAGATGTCCTGTATTGGAAAAGTATGACACTTTCCACAAATTGAAGATGAAATCAAGGATGATTGGTTGGAGTAAATCAAGGGATTGGACCAAGCAATTATATTCATAAGGAAATTCAAAATCAAAATATACATGTAATAAATTGGTAGTTGACCTATTTTCAAATTCGGCAAATCTCATTATAAATATGAATTCCCTTGTAATGTGTGATCAATCAAGTGAATGAAATATGTAGTCCTTTGGCTTTTGGTGTTGCGGACTTAGGTCTTAGTGATAGAACCATGTTAATCTCTTCCATTTTTCCCTCTTTCTCATCTTCTATTTACATTCCATGATATTTCAAATCTTGACAGGGTATCAAAGCAGGTCAACTGGACCTTGCTTGAATCTCTTCACTCACATTATTTTCTTCTTGTTGGTGATTTCTAATATTTAACTATTGTTAATCGTCTTTTATCATCTACCCCCTTTCTTTTCATCCTAGTTTTAACAGGAAATATTACCGCTTCTTCATGCATATTGGTAATTTTACCTGTGCAATTCTCATTCCTAGTACCTTAATGGCAAAGGATATTTGTCACATCAATATTATAATGACATCTTCATAGGAGGATTTCTAGTGGATTTCTCATTGAGGGGTTGCCATTTTAATAGCATTATTTTTATGTTCCCTTGAGGCACTAAAATTGGTTCATAAAAAGTATTCCCTTATTGGCTTATTTTCTTGAAACCCAAAAGGTTTTGGTAGACAAAGTTTTAATCTTTGGATTCAATTTCTACAAGTTGTGCATTTCATCAAAGATTAATACACATCTTGAGGGGGAGTGTTAGAAAAGTATAACACTTTCCGCAAGTTGAAGATGAAATCAAGGAATTGATTGGTTGGACTAAATCAAAGAATTGGAGCACCAATTTACTATATTGATAGAAATCAAATTTCAAACTATACATGTAAGTGAATGACAGATGTAGCCCTTTGGTTTTTGGTGTCGAGGACATAGGTCTTAGTGACCAAGCCCTTTGGTTTTTGGTGTTGAGGACATAGGTCTTAGTGACCAAAACTGCATTTATCTCTTCCATTCTCACCTTATTTTTATATTCCATAACCGTTCAAATTTTGACATTCTTAATGAATTATTCAGGTTCATTCTCAAAGTAAAATCTAAAAACCCATAACTAAGCATCTATAAACAAAAACTCCCACATGAACAGCAGAGTTCCATGAAAGAAAATCAAGTTTGTGAGTCAAGGGTGACAACCAATAATGTACATGAAAACAGCACAGAACAACTAACCAGAGACATCTTCTCTGCCACGCAGCCTCTGCAAAACCTGCTTGGCCTCAAGCATACGCCCTTTACTAACAAGCCACCGTGGAGACTCAGGCAAGAAGAATACTGTTAGTACAAAGTAAAGAAGAGAAGGAACAGAAAGAACCCCCAGCATCAACCTCCAGCTAGGTGATTGCATCAATGACATCCCAAACACCATGCAATATGACATAAACATTCCCCCAGAACCAGTGAACTGAGGTAAAGTATTCAGTAATCCCCTTATTTCAGGTGGTGCTGTCTCAGATATATAAACAGGAACGAGAGTCACGGACAAACCAATTCCAAATCCATCTAAAAGTCTAGCAAACAATAGCACATAAACATTGGGAGACCACAACATTACAAGACCACTAATAAAATAAAGGACGGATGAGATTATCAGCAAAGGACGGCGGCCTAGCCAGTCTGCTATGGCTCCAGAACATGTTGTAATCAAAGTGGCTCCAATAAGTGACATGGCCACGATTAGCCCTTCTACAGTGGGTTCACTCTCTAATTTGAATTCCCTCTTTATGTACAAAACAGCCCCTACATCAAAAACAGAAGAATCCTTTCAAGAATGAGATTTAATAACCAAATCTTATATGCTTTTACAAAGAAAAGGTTGAAACTTCGGTCATATCAAGGAAAGATATGGATTACCCAGATTCAATTATTAGTACAGAAAACAAATCCAAATCATATAAATCTCTGACTCACAAAACTGCAACTTGTCCATCTAAAGAATCTGACTTTTAATCATTTAGAGGACAATAGAAAAGTACTTCAAGCCTTTAAAACGTATCTGAAACAGTATATTACCTGCGATAGTAGCATTATCCCATCCTTGCAGTAAGTTTCCAACAGCAGCAGCAACCGCCACAAGCACAGCTCCACTCATTTTTAATAGAAATTTGATAGCAACTCCTCTAACTCAATTATGAACAAACCTGAAAGATGAAAACCCAGATCACAGATCAAACAATCAAAAGCTAATTATGTTAACCCAATCCAACAAATTCAACAACAAACTGATCTATTATGCGTGAACACCTGTACGGTGCAGGGAATCCAATGAATCACTGATTTAATACCAATCACTAAAATAAAGCAATCGAAAAAAAAAGAGTGAGACAGAAGAAACAAATTAAACCCCGTTATCAAAATCCAACACGAACACAAAACCAGTGGCTTTGGCTATATCACCTTTCAGAGAGGTATCACAGGATCTAGAAAAAGCCAGGGGCCTATGCAATCCCTTGGCGTCAAAAGCCTGGTCTAAACACTAAAGGGTCTAGAAAATATGAGATTTTTATCACAGAAACCAAAAAAAGGGCGTGATTTTATTCGCCAGAGGGCAAAGGCCAAGTGAAACAGTGGCAAGGCTTTTTAAACAGACACCTGCCCCTTATGGCTCTCTCTTTGCCCAGCACGTAAGCTTCCCCATCGTTTTTTTTCAGTTATACGTCACTCTCTATTCCCTTCTCACAGTCAATTATTTTGCTTCAACAAAAATACAACAATATACAACATTGAAAAAAACATAAAAGTTAGCCCCTTTACCTTGTATTTTTGTTAAGATTGGTAAAGAGAAGCAATAATGGAGAAGAGGGTAGAGGCAGTAATGGGGTTTTTGAAGGATCAGTCCAAAATAGTTCCTGAATAGATGGCGGAATCTTCTGCTCTGGACTAATGACTTGCAATGCTTTGTAAGTTGTAACAACCTAAATTATTAAAAAAGCCAAAAAAAGGACGGAGTATATTTGTGTTTACAAAACACTTTATGTATCTGTGTGAGCTGTTTTTATGGTTTGGCATGCACACTTGCTCAGCACAAGGATGTTTTTTTGTGTGAGCTGTTTCGGTGTTCTATGGTGTTCTATGGAGGTGTTAATTACCAAAAGGACAAAAAAAGCTTCCATAATAAATAATAAAAAAACCCAAGTAGTGAGAAGAACAAGTTGTGTTGTGTGTACTAAAAATACTATGTCATAAAACAAAATGATGTGAGAAATCGAATTCACCAAACTTCGACTCCAAAGTCCAAAACCAAACGACATTAGTTCCTATACAATTTGCGGACGAAGGCTTTAATTACCAGTCTACTTCTTGGGTTACAAATAACTTTTACAACCGTATAAGGATTCTCGGAGTTTGTCTCCCTTTTCTTTGTGTTTCAACTCTTTTTTCCTTCTCTTTTACGAGATTCAACGAACTTGGGAAAATATTATGGCTAAGAAAAAGATGGGAGTTTGCAATTTAAAAACATTTGTTTGTTTGACAAAAGCATAACCATGTCTAGACTAATAGATATGTGGCTTAAACCGTTATACTTGAACCAAATAAGTCAAAAATAAACTAAACTAGTAGAAAAGATATTATAGTAACATTTTGATATTATAAGTCTATAATTGTCTTAATTACTTTTTATTTATTTATTTATAGTAACAGCTTAGGTGTTTTTGTTAGAAATACTAGAAGATGCTGCCTAGTTAAGAGTAAAAATGTGATTAATTAATTAGCGTTGCCCACATACAGGGCATGTCATGACCTTGGTTGTGTGAACGGGCTGTCATGGCCTAGGCAGCGCGCACGCATGCATGCTACATGTCCATGTAAAATTGTCACGGGTTTTGAGATTTAGAGATCATAATTGGTTGGTTTAGTGAGTTTCCAAAACAGCATTGATTTGGCTTTCCCCTTAGCTTTGCTTATTTTCTTAAAGTCTTGTTAAAAAAATAATTTTACTCATCTTATTTTTTAAGCAAACCAAACTATACGACTAAGGGTTTGGGATTATATGGGGGGTAAGTTTGGGTTTAAATATTTAACATGTCAGGGCAAGGTCGGCTCCATCCTTTGTTCTTTTTTGTTTTTTTGGTCGGCTCCATCCCTTGCCAATTGAGATAATTTTCTATTCGGCCCCATATAATTTAAGGCCTCATAATTTTGGTCCTATATTAGTATTACAATTATTATATTTATTTAATAATCTTAAATAAAATATATCACATACTATCTTTTTTTTAGAAGTTTCAGTGCCTACTGCCTAGTTAAAAATTGAAGAGGCACATATACAATTTTATTTTCTCTATCTCACTTATAAATAAATAAAAGCTTTCATTACTTTATTTCTTTTTAAAATAATAAAATTTTTCAATATTCCCATCAAATGCCTCTTCTCCCTTTCTCTCTCAAAAATTTACTTTTGAAGCTAGTCCTCATCCAACCACATATACTGTCCCTCTTTCTAAGAACATTTCTTGATAAGTAATCAACATCAAACTATTATTTTATGTGTGACCCCTAAACTTATTCTGCTACCTAAAATTAATTGTCAAGAAATATTAAGGGGAATAGGCATATTATCAATTAAAAATGAGATCTTAGCAAAATTTTGAATTCACAACTTTAATTAATAATTTAGCATTAAAAAAAAGTATAAATTTATATAAAAATTATTTCAATGATATTTATTATAAGATAACACTTCACTTAAAATTTTCTCCTTAAGCCTTAAGCTTACCGAATTGGCCCTATATCAAGGTTTGAATTTCACATTAAACATCCAAGCCTCAAATTAATATGCAGTTAAATGATGGAAATACAATCAATATTAGGGTTGTCCATGTGTTAGGCCAGGTCAATTTTAGACCCAGCCTGGACTCGACCTGCCGGCGAAGGGTGGAAGGCAAAGGGACTCGAAACCAATTGCCAGTGTTAATCAATCGAATAGGTTTTTTGGTTCAGGTGGAGCTCGGATCGGTTTGGTTGGTTCTAAAGTTCCTTGAAAACTGGAAATCGTCATCGGATTTTGCAAAACTTTGTCGGAATTTGCAAAAGTTTTGCCAGAATGTGCAAATTTTTGCTAAAATTTGTTATGATTTGCCCGAATCTGGCTAAATCCCACCAGATTTGGTTGAGATCTTGCTAGATCTAGCCAGATTTGGCCAAACTTCGTATATAACTCCAGTCAAGTTTGAGTGGCTTGGGTTTTGTAGAAGGAAACTCGCCACTTGACTCGCCGATGTCAATTCTTGAAAACGGAGACCCACTGCTGATCGATTGGACCTTTGGTTTAGGTTGAAATCAGGTCGATGTTAGGCGGTTTGGTCAGGTTGTCAGGTTCCTGTTGGGTCTGGACATGCCTCATATATATAATATGAGGCAAGGCGAGACCATGTGGAGCATAAATGTAGAGATGGAAATTTTTCCCTATCTCGCTTGACCCGGCCCTCTCTGCTTCGCGTTGCTCAAGTTTTCCCTATCCCACAAAGATGGTGGAGCGTGATTTTAGTCCCGCACCACAGGGCGGGACAGAGATGAGTTTAGACTTTTTATTCCCACCCCGCCTTGACCCGCATGTTTAATGGTTAAATTGTAAATTTTTCATACCCTAAAACCCTACTATTTAAACAAACATATTTTCAGCTTGGTTTATTCCATCTAACGTGGTTCTCTGCCTCTTTTTTCTCTCTAGCAAGGTTGAAAATAAGGTACTAATTTTAAAATTTTCTTTTGTCTTTATTAGAAACAAATTTATATACTATTGAATCATTGATTTTGTACTATGAGATTTTTTTTTATTGTGATATTGTCTTATTAAACACTTGAATAATATTATTCAATTTTTTCTAAAAAATAGTTTCATTTGATGGGATAAATTTATTTGTAATTTCAAATATATTTTATTAATGAAACAGGTTTTATTAAAAAAAAAATTGTAATAGTTGTGGGCAAATAAAAAAAAATAAAGTTCTAAAAGGGTAAGGCGGGGCTTTGTGGGACCTCAAGGGGCAGGAATGGAGTAACAAAATTTTTCCTGTTATACGGGGCGGGAAGGGGATGGAGCAAGACAAAACCATCCTTTGGCCCCACCCTATTGCCATCCCTATAAATGAGGCAAGATAAGGTAGGGTTTGGTGGATGTAAAAATGTGACACTCATAATATGGCACTACCCTCCCCATCATGCGTCATTGTCGTCCCTAGAAAAGAAGGTTTTCTTTACCATTATTTATGGTCTCTCATCTATAGCTGGTTAATAAGCTTATGGTATGCATTGCACACCTACTTTAAATCTAATAAGGAAGGTGATGATGAGTTGTTAAAAAACTTAGGTAGTATTTTGGTTTTTAAATATTTATTTGAATGCTTTTAAGTTAAACTATGTCATATAAAACAATTCAATTTTTTTATTTTTTATTTTTTTTGTGAGGAAGATTTACATGTTAAGTTGAACTTCAGGTGGTTTTTTACCTAATAAATATCAGTTGCATAGTTATAGTGTTTTATTATATTTAAATTATATTATGAATATTGTTTAATTTAATGTGAAAGTTTATATCTACACTTAAATTTAGTTAAATAGTATTTAAAATATTTATTTTAGGTTGATCCTATATAATTTAACTAGAACTAACTCAAGGTCAAATAAACAAGTGGATTTTGGATAAATTTGAGGTATTTTAAGATGAATTTATCAAAAGTCTTGTATCTTAATTGACATCTCTTAGAATTTCCAACAAAAAATCCAAAATTCAACCTTTCTCTTTTTTTACCATCTGGGATTCATGCTTGTAAGGCTTTAACATATTCCTCCCAAATTTTAATTTACTTTGTAAAATAAATAAATAAATAACAAAGAAGAAGAAGGGGAGTCTGCACAAAATTTAATTAATCCAATTTTTTAATTCTTTGCTTCTTTAAAACGAGAAATTATTATATATTTCCGGAATATCATAAAATGAAATACGCATGTGAGAAAATGAAATACACATTTATAGTACTTTAGAAGTACCTAATAATTTTCCCTTTAAAACACATTTGAAAATTTTGAATTGTGACAAATAAGTAATAACTGAAACGGATTTTTCCTTTTTTGTCATGGCATATTACTATTAGATTCTAATAATATGGAAACACTAACTGAATATGAGAAAAATCAGGAAGAAATTTATTTTTGTTCATCAATCTCAATCAAGTCCCAACGTTTTACTTAATTTGACCTTTTGTTTTGGGAAGGAAGACAGTCATGCTTTGCTTTTTTCTTTCAACCTCTTTCCATAAATTATGAATACGAGAAAATAAAATAAAAATAAAGAAATCACAATAAAATGATAAATAAAATATTTGAAAAAAAAAAAAGAAGTGTGGTGATGACAATGCTCGTAATCATTACACTTAAACTATGATGATAATGGTAATGGGCATCTAACTAAAAAAGTGCAGCTTTAAGAGGTGGGGTATCTGACCAAAATATATCATATGAAGTGGCAGCAGCTGCATGCTGCTGATGAATGAGCCAAAATCAAAACCAATAAATAATCCATATTTTATTAGCTGGCTGTTTAGGAAATGAAATATGAAACAATGATGAATAGAAAACGTAAAATTAGATTTCAGATTCGGTCAGTGATTCCTTGATACAGTTGATACTCACTGACCATATATAAGTTATAACCTTCTAGTTCTAGGCAAGCCAAAAATAAAATAAAGAGAGAGATATATGTGTTAGTTTTTTACTTATTTATAGTACATAATTTATAGTAAACACTTCTTTTTTTTTAGATGAATATTTTTATATATAGAGTAGACTTGTCTTCAGAGGTAAACTAAGAAAAAATAAAATTTCCAACTTACAAAAATGCCCCTAGCCACTTAGTCATACCAAATACACACTCAATGTGTTTTTTCCTTTTACAGCAACTCCAAGTTAAATGATTTTTTCCCTTTATATTTTGCCAATTTTCATTTACCTTCCTTTTATCTGTTGGTCTTATTAGGATGAAATTATAACTGCATCTATATTATTTCTTACATTGTATTACTTTGTTGGCGTTCAAATTAACAAATACACGTGAGTTTTAAGGGTCATTCTACGGTGCTCTATATTTTTTAGTAGGTATAGTACCCACTTAAATCTTAGTTATAGATTTCATTTGTTTTAATCTGATCCGTTTATTTAATTTTAATAAGAAATATGCTACTAGTCATCTAGGTTTTCTATAAAACCCCAAAAAAAAAAAAAAAAAAACATACATGTTTTTCTAGAGAGATCTCTAATTAACGGGTTCTTCCCTTTAGCCGCCTCTCTCAAACCTTCATGGCTTTGCCTCCTTGAGTTTTGTGTTTGGTATTCAAATCGTGATTTTGATTTTTAATCATTTTCTTATTTATTGATTGAAGTCACTAGAAAACCCTAAAAATATCAAATTGTACACCTAAATGACTTTCGTCGAGTCTTGAAGAATGGTTAGATACTTTTTCTTTTTACTTAATCATTTTAATTTAATTTTTAGGTTTGATTTTTACTCTTCCCTTGATATGTTGTTTGCTAAGTGGCACAATATGGTTTATATTCCTCTGATTGTTAATTCATCATCTTCTTCTTCTTGGTTCTTGGAGAAATCCTTTGAACCTTTCCAACAAAAGGATCTCTCTTTGTTCACGTCTCTTTTTTTTCTTTTTTTCCCCTTTCTGCTTTTCATTCACTTTACTTTATTGAGGCACCTTATAACATGTTACTATTATTACTATAATATGTAAATATCATTTGTGGTTTCATAAGTAATTTCTATTGTTGTTTTATAATGCTAATTTCTATGCATAGATTTGGTTAGGGCAACTCCTAATAAGCAGAAGTAGTTTTTTCTGATTTGGTTTGGGTGCATAAAGAGGTCAGTATCACTTTAGTTGTTCTGCTTTCTCATCTTTGCAAACCACTGATGGGTTTGTAAACTATTGAAAATAAAATCTTAAATTTAATAAGTGCTTTTTTGGGGTCAAATATCTTCCATTTGATTTGTGTTTCTTTTAGTCCAACTTGTATGTATTACTGTGTTTTTTTGTTATTGATCAGACTGTGTTATTTATTCACACACACTATAAAGTTTATAACTTTTTTTATTTAAGTTGCAATGTTTTAGTGGGCATGCATGCTAGGTGTTTGAGATAGTGAACCCCACTATAAAACATGTACACTTGCAATTAGCATGCTCTGGATCTTTTTTGTTAAAAAAAATAAAAATTCTGTGGTCATTTTGTGGTATAGCATTTTTAAATTTCATTTAAGTAATATAGACCTTAAAAGAGACAGTGAGCTCCATCTTTTGTTTTCATTTTAAATTGGTTCCTGTCTAATCTTTAGGATGTTTTTGGTCTCCAAGTCAAGAATATTTCATCTGGGTTTTACTTTTGTTTTTGACTTTTAAAGATAATGAAAATGATTTATATTTCAGATCATTTTATTTTCAAAACAATATAAAATTGGATGAAAAATATGATTAGATTCATGTTCAAAAAATATTTCTAAAACTTGAAGTTTGTGTTTAATCTATTGTGCTTTATTAGTTTTCAGTGAGACTGTTTGAAAATTCTTAAAAAAAGAGCTTTCTTTCTAGGAATTTTCAATTTATTTTATTCTTAGGAAGGTTCCTTTTAGTTCTGAACACAGTAATTCAATTCCTAACCTTTGATGACCACTGATAATAGATTTTCAACTTGGAAGAAATAGGAATAGAGTTTTAGTATGGTTATCTTACTCAATCCAAGTAAGGGAAAAAGGGAGATGCTATCTTGCAACTTGTTCATTAGTGTTCTGGGCCATTCACAAAAAATAAGTGCTTTGTGTACTCCTCACTTGAGAATTAGTTGCTACATGTGCTCCTTCCAATTGGTTTCAAGGGGAGACGATTGTCTTCTTATCCCTTGCCTTTAAATCTCAAATTAATATATAATAAAAAGCCCCATGAAAAATTGGAGGACCACCACTTTCTAGTGGTTTTTCATTCACGCTAGTGATTTTTAAGATCAATTTTCTTTTTTGGAGTTATTGTCATTGTTTTTCCTTTTACTTTTCCCTTCTTGTTTTAAGTGTTTTTACTTTCCACCTGTCTACTTAGGCATAATAAATTGATATGCAAATAGTCCTTGATAATTTTGCTTTGTGTTACTAATTATGGGTATGTTAGGCATTACATATGAATGATACAAGTTCACAAATTTACTACTGACAATCTTGAACCTACTTGAATTTACTCAAATACAAGTAAATTGCGTTTTGTCATAGGATATGCCAATTACATAGAAATATGAACCTAGCAATCTTCCCGATTGGCAATTCGTGACAAAACCACAAGAGTACATTGAATGTCCTAGAATACATTATACTCTAGATTACACACACACACACACACACACACACACACACACACAAAAAGCCAAATCTTAAAGATCGACCTAAACCTTGGAACATGCTGCAAGAAGAATGCTCGTCATGACTTGACTTTAACTTGTCTTTCTTGAAAAGCACTAAACAAGAAGCATCAAGGTACTATGTGGAAAAAATTGACAAGTAAAATAAATAAACTCAAGATAAATATTATTCACAATGCTAGCAGAATAAACAACAAGAATATCTCAATCATAGCATGTGAATGAAGTACATAGATACACATCTCAGAGTATATCAATATCAAAGTGTATCAAACTAACTCTCCCCCTAAGTTAGTTACATAAAAAATTTTCTTCCCTTTAACATGAAGTTCTCCCCCTAAATTTTTTACTCCTCTTGAGGAATGACATTCAAATATCAAATTTCTCCCCCTTTTTTACATGATTGTCTAAGGGCATAGAAAGCCAAAAAATTTGATTGAAGATAGACAGAAAACTGGCCTAGAGGGAACAAGGAGAACAAGGAACCATAGACCTACATGAAAAACAAGATGCTATGGACACAAAGGGAATAAAAAAATGGAAAACATGAAAAAAATATGAAATGCATGCAGGAGGAGTTCGATCTATCAGGGGGTATTGAGGGATTTGTCGAGGAAGACTTCGATAGATTGACACTAGTATCGAGCAAATAGAAAGAAGAGAAATGAGGCTCAATGGATCGAGATGGCATCAAGAAAGAGCTCAATGTATCGAGATGGTATTGAGATGCATAAAACAAGTAAAAGGATGAAGTGTATGCAAACATGAAAAAATCAACACCTTGAACCAACCAAGATTAAGAAGATTTTAAACATGTGAAAGAACAATACAAAACTTAAAACTCCAAAAAAAAAAAAAAAACTTTTTAAAGCAAAAACACAAATTTTTGTTTTTTGTTTTTAAAGAATATACTCACACTAGTACAAGAGTAACTTTAAATGGCTAAATCACATTATACTTGTACAATAGTATCAAGAGTAGCAAAAAATATGCGTGTTGTGTGTGAAACTTTTGCAAGAAAACATAATTGTCGCATTATATGTAGAGTAATGATAAAAGAGAATCAAATACATCCACACACAATCATAACTGTTTGATGGGGACTATCAACTTTGAGGTATATTATATTATATAACTTGCACATCTCCTAGATACATGCTTGCAATTATATTTGAAAGCATTTTAATTCTTTTGCTTCACGTGTTCTTTGCATATTTTTCTTTTAGACATATCATGACATAACACGCATGGATAAGTAAGAGAGAAAAAAATTACCCAATTATGAAAGCCAAACATTTTTTTTTACTGTACAAGAACTACACTTTACCGAACACGGCTTTTATGAATTGCACACAGATGTTGTATGATTGACAAGTTTTAGTGATAAGATGATTATTCACTATTTTTAACAACTCATATAACAAAAATAGAGTTTAGAATGATTGTGCTATTGCTAAATTTTTTAGCAATTGAGCTACAATAAACTGTTATCTATGACAGTCCACTATAGCTCAAAGTTATAATTGAAAAATAATATTCTATTATTCCTTCCCATTTTTTAATTAAAAACCTCTCTCTCTCTCTCTCTCTCTCTCTCTCTCTCTCTCTCTCTCTCTCTTTCTCTCTCTCAGATGATACGATGGCAATGGTTGGGTTGGTGGTTTGTTGATTGGGTTGTTGTGGTGGATCGCCGGTCGATCGGTTTACAGTTTTAGATTGTTGGGTTTTTCTTAATGGGTTTTGGTCACAATAGTGGGGTTGGGTTGTAGTCACAATGGTTGGGCTATGGGTTTGGTGGATCTCGCTATGGTTGTGACTTGTTTATGAGTCGATCTTGCGGCGGTAGTGTGTATTTGGTAGTGATGGGTTTTTTATGGGTTGTGTAGTTGTTGGTGGTTGTGTTTGGGTTGTGATGTGGGGGTGATTAGTGGCTGATGTGGAGATTTTGGTGGGGGTTGTGGTTTTAGCAGTGACTGAGTGGTTGATCTTGGTTCAGACTTTAGAGAAGAGAAAGACATAGATAGAAAGAGAGAATAAAAATAATAGAGAAAAAATTAAGATAGAATATTTAAAAGAAGTGTTAAAAAAATAGAATCATTGATGTTAGGTGCTTGGGTGTATTGTAAAGTGGGGTGGTAAAATAAATAAAGTAAAGTTTTGAGTTCCTTCAAGCTAAAATTTTTACAACCATCATTGTGAGAATAAAAATAATAAAGAAAGAATAAAGATAGCATATTTAAAAGAAGTGTTAAAAAATTAGAATCATTGATGTTAGGTGCTTGGGTGTATTGTAAAGTGGGGTGGTTTTAAAACTAAAATTTTTACAACCATCATTGCGAATACTCTTAGATTGTAATAAGAAAAAAGCTAGGTAATTTCTCATTTTTATGTATTTTAATGAAAAACTATGTAGTGTTGATTTTCTTAAAAAAAAGTGAAAATTATTTTACTATTTAACTTATTTTTGTTATTATTCATTGGCTTTATTGCACTTTTTAGTAATATTCATGGGCCTTATTGGATTATGTCATCTAATTTTTACCTCACTGTTTAACTTATTTTTGCTATTATTCATGGGCCTTATTGGATTATGTCATCTAATTTTTACCTTTGATTATAGTACTTTCAGTAATAAGTTATCAGTGTCAGCAAAATAATCGGTATTGAATTTACCAATTCCTAACCCTAACCCTTTCTCTTTCTCTCTCTCCCTCTCTCTCTTTCTCTCTCACGGAAAAAAAAGAAAAAAGAAAAGAAAAGAAGAAGCTTTCGGCTTTCCTAATGGAGGATCCTATGGAGGTGGAGGTGGAGGTGGAGGTGGAGAAAGGAGCTTTGAGGAGGAGAATAGAATCAGAATCAGAATCAGAATCAGATGATGATGAAGAAAATGAATACGAGATTTGTGTCTGTACGCAACACAAGTTCAATGAAGTGGAGTGTTATAAGATTAAGGTTCCAGACCCTGAAGCGGTTCCTCCTCTTTCGTACTTTTGTCCAGGACCTCCTCCTTCGTTTGACAGCCTCGTTAAGGGATTGAAGAAAGAGGATGAACCCATCTTCAACCCGAAGAAGATCGATCCTATTTATCCATCCATCAAGGGACCTTTCGCCTGTAGATACTTCGCCGTAATAGGCACCGTTTTATATGCAGTTGGTGGCAAACTGGATATCGAAGACTGCTGCCTTGACGACGTTGCCGAAAACTACAATCTCGAGAGTGACACTGTGGCTTTCATGAATTATATACCCAGTAGGGAAGTGTGGACCCTCGACCTGGCATGTCCTGAGCAAGGTTGGCAGACTACTACACCCATGAAATATCGTAGATTATGCCCTCAGACCATTGTTGTAAATGGTAAGCTCTATGTCTTTGGCGGTTTCTTTTCTTTGAATCCCATAGATGAGTCCTATGGGTGGATGGAAGTTTATGATCCCATATTGGGAAGCTGGGAATGCCTACCAAATCCACCTTCTTATAGCGAAACCGATGCAATGGTTTTTGCTGGTTTGGAGTGCAAAAACGAGATTATGGTAGGTAACATGAAACGCTCTGGGGAAGCTGATTACTATAGCTACAATATTGTGTCTTCTTCTTGGAGAAATGCAGTTGAGATGGGTAAGTGGTCTTTGGTTAACACGAGTATTGAACAAGGAAGAGCTGCAGTTGTAGGCAATTCTAATTACTACTGGGCTTCAATCCTGGACAGGGAGGGCAGAGAATGCACTATCTTCGGATTTAATTCTGATAGTAAACAGCGTTCTAGGAAAATTATCAACACTCGCACTTTTATTGGGCCGACTGAACGTTTCGTTACCACGGGTTGTGGTTTTCTCCACTTATCCGGTCAAAAATTCTGCCTTCTGTTGCGCTCTATAAACAAATTTAATAATTATCTTTATTGTCTTGTGCTTCATCTTTCTACATTCTTACCCCGCCGCTCTCTGTCCGACTGTGAGGATGATGATGATCGTTTTTTAGGGAATGATGGCTTTCGGTTATCGGTTCTTTCGATTCAGAAATACTACATGGATAACTTTACAGACTTGTTGGACTGCCTGATTTTGTAGGTTTCCTGCTCTCTCTACATTCCTTTTATCTTCTATACACTCACATGTATATATTATTATTCAAACTTTTACAATTAAGTTTTTGTTTTGGCAAAACAGCAATAGCAATTTTTTGTAGTATGTGTTTTTTTTTTTTTTGGTTGCAAAAGTGTTTTAATTCTAGCTAGCTATCATGCTTTGCCCTTTAATCTCGCCCTAGGAATTCCTTATCATTTATGTGTACAAGTGCTAACAGTTGTAAAACTTGCAGTAATGTTAAAAGTCAATCACAAAAGAAGAGGAAATTGAAGACATCAGTTGAAGGAAAGACATCAGCGGAAGGAAGTGAAATGATCAATGATTATTAGGATAGAGGCTTACTCTGAATATGCATTAGTACTAAACAGGTATTCTCTATTCGATTCGATGTGCACTTTATACAAAAGATGATATATTGTCAAATGCTCCCTAAGGAATTTCTTGCTGCATTATTGGAACATAGATCAAGGACCCAACCCTATTATGTTATATGATCCTTTTGATTAAGCTTTCTTAGTATTGTATAATTATGTGATTTTCCTACTCTTGTACCCTTTCTTGTTGTTTTGGTGTTATTAAGGTTCTCTTCTTCATCTTCTTCTTCTTCAACTCCTTTTTGTCTATTTCAATTTCCAAATCCCTCTTCCTTCTCTATCTTTTGCCCTAAAATAAAGACGACTTTTGACCTTTTTCCCAATTCGATTAAAGCGCTCTCTCCGTCGGAAACCTTGAATGCTCTCTCCACCGCAACTTGCCCATGTGGCAAGTTGTGAGTGGTAGAGGGCATCACCCCACGACCAATCACAACTCACCACATGGGCAAGTTGTGGCACAACGATTGAATTAGCAAAGCTCGTTTAGGTCCCACTTATATCACTTTATCAGCTATAAATAGACTTATTGAGTTATTGTTTATTGGAAAAAACTTAGGTACTATATATAAATTTTGTCCATGTTTATTAACCTTGCTGCTATAATAGAGTTCTTCAAAGATTGTAAACCTACCAAGTTAGTCCTTCTGTAACCTTGCTTTTATATTGGAGCACCATTTGGCTTTATCGAATTTTGCCACTTAAGCAAGCATTATAAATGCTAAGGTTACAAAATGACAAACCTAGTGTGTTTACAATTTTTGAGTAAAAAAAAAAAACATTTCAAATTTCAGGACTAAAATAGAACTTTACCCAAAAATGTTAGGGACTTAATGTACATTTTTTTTTAAAAAAAATTATTATAAATTTGTTTGTTTCCAAGTCGTGGTGTGGTCATTGTTTTCTGATATGATTAAATATTAAGTTGTAAGGGATAGATTGTTAGAGGTGAATTTAGCTGGTGCTATAGACTGATTATGTTGGTAGTTTTGCCTTTCAATGAGATGTAGGAGCAGTTGTTGTTTTATTTTGACTTGTTTTTCATAGTGGTGGTACCTCTTTGTTTTTGAAAACTATTGTTATGATGAAATATCGGGTCCTCGGGGAACTGTGTGAGGTACATATAGCTGGTGCTAGAGACCAATTTCTGCCATGTTTTGGCTGAAGGGTTAAACGTGTGCATTTTATGTCTCTCTGTGTAAATATCATCGCAGGCCATATTATGTCACATTTCTGATATGTAGATTCTGGGTACCCAATTTCTTTCTTCTTCCATGATGAATCACCTTAGAAGAGTAGAAGAATCAATTGTATCATTAAGTTTTATATCTCTTATTCATTTACATCTTTCTACTTTCGATTTCTTTGCAGTTCAACAAGCTTTCTCTGACCGAGAAAGGTGATTTGGTTTATTTATTTATTATTTTGTTTGACAAGCTATTCAGTTATATACTCTAAGCCTCCGATGTATTTACATGTTCATAAATTCACATGATGTGATTGTTAAGTGATGTAACTGAGTATTTTATTCGCCTTAATTATCTTTTCATGTTTTGTCATCATTACAGGGGTTGTGGCTATATTGTTCCGGATTACGTATATGAGGTAGTTTTCTGTAGATATATGAAAATCCAGAATTTTTGGATGAATAAATGAGGTTTCCTTTTAGTTGCTTAGAGCTTTGATCTAAAGAAGAATGATAGATTTTGGTTGGATTACTTCTATCTCTCAAAATCTGAAGCTGTAAGAAAATGACGAATTTTATCACTTAATTATAATTTTAACACTAGTATATTTTTGCAGTCAGCTTGGTCATTGGTAAATATCATTAGTCATGTAAACTCTTACTCCATGTGTCGCTTTAACTGAAGTTAGACTTGTCAAATATGGAATAATAAGTAATAGTAACAATTAAATCACATATATTATTATGTTACTATGATCTTCTGATCTTGTATGTTGTAGGAATTTATTCAATTCATTTGAAACAGCAAAGCAAAATACCAAGGCTTATACACCGATTAAGCTTAATTGATCAGGGCAGGGTGACTCAACTAGTTTGTCTTCTGCAGAACAATGGAAATTTCAAAATACCCTCTTTCATTATACAGTTTACTTTTAGTTCATTGTGACCTTTCATGACCCTTTAGTCTTATAGACCGATTAAGCTCTTTGAGAGAAGAAACCAAAGAGAATTTAGCTCCTAAAAATCTAGGTTTTAAATTGTAAGCCTGGATATGTCAATAATTTTCTTTGTAGCACCTGCCTTTAGTTTCCTTTGTAATCCAAGGCTTGTGGTGAGGGAGGAGCGTTGGTTTGGGATTCTGCAATTCCATTGATCCTAGCCTGGTTTTGCACAATTTTGAAACTCTTAGGATCCCTTTTATTAAATATAAAAAGAAAATGAGGTAGACCTCAGAGGCATTCTCTATGTCTCCTAAAGAAAAGAGTCCAAACCGTTGATATAAAGTATGCTAGTGTTGTGATATATGCATTTTTAAGTAACATATTTCAACTTGTTATGGGTTTCTTTTCTTGTTCAGCTGCAAATTGTATAATATGTATTCAACTTCAGAAAACCAGGCAAAGGTTACTGGGAAGTGCTTATTTGAAACAAAGCTGCCAAGCAAGATGTGTTTGGGTGATGGCCTATGTATGTCAAGTTTTGGTTTGAATTTTGTGTTGTGATTTCTATTCTTTGAGTTAGCAATCTTACTATCACCAATTAGAATGGTAACTATATGGTGAAATACCTGGAACTGATATTGAAATAAAGAGGATGATATTGATGATGGTTGAACTTGTATCGTAACCTAAGGGCATGCAAGTAACCTCTGCACCCGATATTTGTAAGAGATTCATTTTCAAAGAGTTCTAGGGAAAAAAAGACCAAAGCAGCTTGCAGAAATATGAGTGTGATTTAGATCTTCCACAATTGAAGCTAGTCATGGAATTTCCATGTATAAATAATGGTTTTTAATTTTTTAGTTTTAAAAATGTTGCCGTAACACCTAAAAAATGGCACATCATTATAACTAATAGTGCATACTTTTAAAACTTGGAGGACTAATAGTGCTCAAGAAAAAATTTTCAATAACCAATAATGTATTTTGGCCAAGAATTCAAAACATGAACTTATTATCATGTGGCACAAAATTCGTACAACACATTACAGACTTGATGACTACCCTGATGAGAGCTTATCCATTTCACAACGCAGTGGAGCATACAACTCCGACACTTAAGTAATACAATTGTTGAATAAAAGGTGCCCCCAAAATGTGGAAGAAAACTCTACCTGGGAATAATTAAGGTGAAAAAATATTCATTCATAAACAATACAATGTTGCTTCAAAAAGTAAATGCTGAAATAGTACTTGCCAAAAAATAAGAACCCTACAAACGTAATTGAAATACGTAAAGATGGCTTCGAATTCATTTCTATGTAGCCTTACATCACTTGATATCCATAATGATTTAAATAAACTAAGAAAGTTCAATTCCTTCATCAATGACTGTATAAATTCACAAAATATTTAAGTACTGAGAAATGATATGTTCACAACATTTTCACAATATTTTTACAATAAATCCTAAGTAGCAGGTTGTTACTGGTTGTTATTGTTAGGGCAAAAAAGTAATCTTAGTGTTAAGTTCAAATTTAAACTAATAACAACTAACTACCTGTGATTTGTTGTAAAAATATTATAAGAATGTTATGGACATAACATCTCTCATAAGTACTAAATCAAGGACTACATAATTGCACAAAACAGAAACACCAAAAGCGTAGCGTCTGTCCCACATACTAAAAATTGCAACCCTTGCGTAAACAACAACACTAGTCTCATCACTGTTAACAAAACACATTTTAAAAAAAATACTACATGTATCAAATGCAAGAAAATGGATTTATAAGGAATATTTGGACAGATACCAGGATAATCAAAACAGCTAATGCCATTGAAAATAACATTTTATTTAATCCAATGCGTCAATGGTGGTAATTAGTCTGTAATTACATTAAGAGTCTTAAACTACAATCACTACAAGGTGTCAATATTTGTGACAACGTCAATAGCACCATAAGATTAGTTTTGGTTAATTAAACAATAAATTAATATGGACAATACTTTACACCAAAATGTTTTTACTAAATTTATAATTTCAAATAAGAAAGCAACATGAATTAATATATGATATCAAGTAAATTACCAAATAAAAAAAATTACGTAGGAGCATCTAACAATAAATCACTATTGTAAGAATATATATTTTTTTAATAGCTTAGGAAAAATTTCTAACGAAAAACCATTTCGCCTCACCTCTAGTTTTTTTTTCTAATGCTCATGCTACACGCCCAAGAGCATGCCTATTATAAGATCTGAATCCTATGTTATGCTTTATTTATTGTTTTCTTTAGGATTCCAAGGGTTGCTAAATACTATTACAAATAAACTCTTTTGGGTAATTGTAGGCAGCCTACACATAGAGACCAAAACAGATTCCCATTCTGAATCACATTTAATAATTTGGATTCCAAAGAGCTGCCACCACTCAATATCCATATTTTATGAAGAAAATTTGGGTAGTCACACAGATTTAAGAAAAAAAAAAAATCACACCAAAATAGAAAGGGTATAAGAGTAGGAAAATTACATAACTATACAATACTAAGAAAGCTTGATCAAAAGAATCATACAACAATATACAACATTGAAAAAAAAATAAAAGTTAGCGCCTTTACCTTGTATTTTTGTTAAGATTGGTAAAGAGAAGCAATAATGGAGAAGAGGTTAGAGGCAGTAATGGGGTTTTTGTGGGATCAGTCCAAAATAGTTCCTGAATAGATGGCGGAATCTTCTGCTATGGGCTAATGACTTGTAATGCTTTGTAAGTTGTAACAACCTAAAGTATTAAAAAAGCCAAAAAAGGACACAGTATATTTGTGTTTACAAAACACTTTATGTATCTGTGTGAGCTGTTTGTGTGATTTGGCATGCACACTTGCTCAGCACAAAGATCTGTTTTGTGTGAGCTGTTTTGGTGTCCTATTGTGTTCTATGGAGGTATTGATTACCAAAATGACAAAAAAAGCTTTTGTAGAAACACGAATCAGGCCTGGATTCAAGTGCGTGACTGGGCAAGTCCAAATGGTCTAAACAATAAAATTTGTATAGAGTGGGCTTGAAGCCTAAATCTCTTAGGACAATGGAAAGCGGTGGTATTTGGGCTAAGTCCACAGTTACGTGTAATGAGCTTGTGGTGCGATCCTAGCTTTCCTCGGACGTGAGCCGAGGAGCCCCTATTTTCGTTTCCCTTGTTCTGCTTGGGAGGAAAAAAGGCCTTTTTCTTGAAGAAGCCGGTCCCCCCTTCAATGCCCTCTCCCTCTCTATTTATATTCCTCCTTTTCATGTTCATATTCATGGAGTCATAAATGTAGATCCCTTTTTCCATCCATTGTCTTCTTGGAGCCTTCTCCCAATGGCTACAAGGCTGATCACCGTCCCCTCAGGAGTCACTTTCCCATTAATGTGGCCAAATGGGTAAGTGTGAAGCCTTTAATGTGGTGACAGCAGCTTTATGAAGAGTACTTCCCACTTGTTCTCCCCCTTTGCGTTCTGTTGGAGTGTAACATTGCTTGTTAAACTTCACAAGTTCCTCCCTAGGCATCGTGGTGCACCTTATGGCCCTTGTTTCAGTTGTCCGAGGAGACCCCTCTCCTCGGACTCTTCCCAATCTGCCAATGACTCGATCGGTAGGCTCCTGGGTCCTTAAGTTAGGCGGCCTTATTCCCGCCCTGCAGCCCTTCGGGGAAGTTAACGTTCTCGGGCTAGGCCCAAATAGATGTTTTAACACTTCTGCCCACACAGCTTCCATAATAAATAATAATAAAAACCCAAGTCGTGAGAAGAACAAGTTGTGTTGTGTGTACTAAAATACTATGTCATAAAACAAAATGATGTGAGGAATCGAATTCACCAAACTTCGACTCCAAAGTCCAAAACCAAACGACATTAGTTCCTATACAATTTGCGGACGAAGGCTTTAACTACCAGTCTACTTCTTGGGTTACAAATAACTTTTACAACCGTATAAGGATTCTCGGAGTTTGTCTCCCTTTTCTTTGTGTTTCAACTCTTTTTTCCTTCTCTTTTACAAGATTCAACGAACTTGGGAAAATTTTATGGCTATGAAAAAGATGGGAGTTTGCAATTTAAAAACATTTGTTTGTTTGACAAAAGCATAACCCATGTCCAGACTAGAAGAAATGTAGCTTAAACCGTTAGACTCGAACCAAATAAGTCAAAAATAAACTAAACTAATAGAGAAGATTTTATAATAACATTATGATATTATAAGTCTATAATTGTCTTAATTAACTTATTTATTTATTTATAATAATAGCTTAGGTGTTTTTGTTAGAAACACTAGGGGATGCTGACTAGTTAAAAGTAAAAATGTGATTAATTAATTAGAGTTGTCCACATACGGGACATGTCATGACCTTGGATGTGTGAACGGACTGTCATGGCCTTGACAGTGTGCACACATGCATGGTACATGTCCATGTAGAATTGTCACGGGTTTTGAGATTTAGAGATGATAATTGTTTGGTTTAGTGAGTTTTCAAAACAGCATTGATTTGGCTTTCCCCTTGGCTTTGCTTATTTTCTTAAAGTCTTGTTAAAAAAAAAATACTTTTACTCATCTTATTTTTTAAGCAAACTAAACTACGCGACTAAGGGCTTGGGATTATATGGGGGGTAAGTTTGGGTTTAAATATTTAACATGTCAGGGCAAGGTCGGTTCCATCCTCTTTTTTTTTTTTTTTTTTGGGTCGGCTCCATCCTTTGCCAATTGAGGTAATTTTCTATTCGGCCCCATATAATTTAAGGCCTCATAATTTTCGTCCTATATTAGTATTACAATTATTATATTTATTTAATAATTTTAAATAAAATATATCACATACTATCTTTTTTTTAGAAGTTTCAGTGCCTAGTTAAAAATTTTCATTACTTATAAATAAATAAAACTTTCATTACTTTATTTCTTTTTAAAATAATAAAATTTTTCAATATTCCCATCAAATGCCTCTTCTCCCTTTCTCTTTCAAAAAATTACTCTTGCAATTAGTCCTCATCCAACCACATATACTGTAATACCCCACATTTTTTTTTATTATTATTTATTTGAAGTTATTATTAAGTTTTATTTTAAATATATGTTTTGGGCCATAGGTATTATTTTAGTGATAACTGCAGCCCAATATCACTAAGCCCACATCTTATAAAACAACTAAAGGGTAGAGGAAGAGATAGTTAAGGTTTTATCTAAGGAGGCTAGAAGGTGTATTTTTCCTTGGAGATAATTGAAGAGATAGCCAATTATTCCAGGTATGATTTATTTTTTTAAAACAATTAGAATTTGATCTTAGGAACGTTAATGGTGTTTAGATTTTGCAAAAAGGGATTTTTTTTTTCTCCTAGAATTGTTGTTTACTAAATTTTGGATTGCCCACTGCCAGTATGTGAGTCCTTAAACAAGTTCATGGAATTCAATCCCTAATATAAGAGCACGGCTGGAAAATTTTGGATTGTGGTTAATATATATATTATAAAATGGCTTTAAGGTTAGAATCATTTAGGCCTTAACGTTGTTCTATTAGGATATATATATATATATATATATATATATATAATCATAGATTGAAGAATATTGAGTTAATCCTTCTTTCGGATTGTACAGATATATACATATATATAATCCTAGTTTGATCTATGGCATTTCAAGAGTCAAGGATGTCGGCTTAAGTCCTCTGGGTGGTACGTGTATATATATATATATATTATAGATATATAAGTTAAAGAATGCTGCTAATGCTGCTAAGGTTAGATTTGTATACGTGTATATATATATATATATATTATAGAAATATAAGTCAAAGAATGCTGCTAAGGTTGGATTTGTGTATATATATATATATATATATATATATATAAGGTGGTTTTAACGTGGTTGGATAGAGATACTTTGCATTAGTGCTATCATTTAGTTCAGCAAAGTATTTTACTAGTAAGTCAGTTGTATAGTTTAGTAAAATTTATATTTTGTGGAGGAGATTAAGTAATTTTCACGATTGATTATAGGTCCCATTTGAGAGTATTTTGAGGCCATTTGGAGGGTGTTTCAGCTGGACTTTCAGAGAGATTCAAGTGCAGTAAGTAATTATGCATAATATGCACAAATTTTGTTCTTTAGGTTCTTAGAAGTTAAAAGTTTTCAAAAGTTATATTTTTTTTTTAGCTTACGTTTTAAAAGTTTATCAAAAAGCATTTTTACACTATTGAAAGAGAAATTTTAATTGGTTTTCAAATAATTTTTTAAGAGAACTTTTGAATTTTAAATGACGTTTTGAATGTCCAAATCCCATTTAAAAGATGATTTTTAAACTAAACTATTTCCGAAAATAATTGAGTTTTAAAGTAAGTTTCCTAAAAAGATTCTTGTTCTTTAAATTTGTTTCAAACCAAGGGATTTCAAAGTCATATTCTTATTTTTTTCAATGGTATTTAAGACGTGTCTTTTAGCAATTGGATTTTCAAACTTACTCAAGAATTTTAAAAATTTATATAAACCCTTTAGTTCTATTCGTTCCCTAGGAGAGTCAAGCATCTTTTGATTTATGTTTCAATCTGTTATTATGATCTCAATATGCTTTTATTGTTGGAATAATTATTAAGATTGAGAAAATTATTTTATGTGGTATAAACTTTGTTTTTTTGTGATATGTGGCTCAAAATGAGTGTTTTAGAATTGATCAGATATATGTGTAAATCCGCTCACAGGATTGTATGTGAGAATATGTGTTGATCCCTCACCAGTAGGCGTTAGATGTTGGTATCCGCTCACAGGATTGTATGTGAGAATATGTGATGTGTATATGTGACACTGTGCCCTGATCAGTTATTTGTATGTGTTTTTTTTTAAAGACTTAAAGATTTGATTTTGTGTGTATTAAGTGATTCCTTACATGTTTGGAAAACTATATTGGATATTTTTAGTGAAATTGTGAAATCAAACTCGTGCTTTGCTTGACTCTATTCCGTTGTATATTCTGTATAATTACTTACTAGATGTGTGGCTCACCCCATCAATTAATATTTTCAGATTAAAGTGTAGTTGGGGATATAGAACCCTTGGACCGCTTTGTGAGGTGCGGGTAGAGTTTGGAAGTTGTAGACGGCTTCAGTGTTACTTGAAGACTCATAATGCTTTAGTTTCCTTTGTTTTGGTAATTCACATTTTATATAGTGGAGATTGTTTCCAATTTGTGGAGTTTTTTTTTAGATTATTAGTTATTTTTGGTATTTCCGCTTTAGACTTCACAGTGTTTTGGAGATTGTTATAAATTGTGGATTTTAGTTATTGTTAGAGATTTATCAGTAGCATTGTTTATTTGGAGATTTATGGAACTATGTTTAAATAAATTATTTTTGTTGAGCTAGTAAGGTTAGCAAGTTAGTCATGCATCTAAATTCATGTTTCATGGATTTGGGTTGTGACATATACTGTCCCTCTTTCTAAGAACATTTCTTGATAAGTAATCAACATCAAACTATTATTTTATGTGTGACCCCTAAACTTTTTCTCCTACCTAAAATTAATTGTCAAGAAATCTTAAGGGGAATAGGCATATATTATCAATTAAAAATGAGATCTTAGGAAAATTTTGAATTCACAACTTTAATTAATAATTTAGCATTAAAAAAAAGAGAGTATAAATTTATATAAAAACTAGTCGGAAACCAGTGCAATGCACAGGAACCTACCTATTTATAATAGACTAAAATAATTTTATAAAATCTTAAATTAATTATAAAACTATACTATTGCATGAATTGCTCCTATCTTTTTGACTTATAATTTGATAAATAAGTCATTGCTTGAACATGCAACGTGTTGCAAAAAATCTAGCTAATAGATTTAGATATCGCAAAAAAAAAAATAACTAAAAAATTTCGATGTTAAAACTTCCGAAAGGAAAAAAAAATAAAAAAATTCACTGGCATTGCCCAAAAATTATTGAAAAAAAAAATATGACTACCAAATAGAGAAATATAAGAGGAAGATAGGTTAACTTCAAGAGAATAATCCATAGTTATAACTGTTGAAGTTGCCAAACAGTTTCAGATATTGCAAAAAATTGAACCCAAAATTTAAGATGGTCAAACTTCCAAAAGGCAATAAAATTAAAAATCAAAATATTTAGAACCTACAAATTATAAAAACAAAACAAAAAAAAATGTAGTCAATATTGCGAGATAATTTCAGTAAGGATGGAAAGCTTTTCTAACTTTTTTTATCCAATTCTTCCTAATTGATGAAAAGTTTGGTTCAAATATTTTCGAACACTTTGAAGGTGCAAATAATATGGGCTTCCAACATAATCTTTAATTTATAAACAAAGAAGCATGACACCATAAGAGAAAACATAAGATAACATATATATAGTGCATAGACCTTACTCCACAGCTTGAAAAAATATCCACATGAAAGGAATTGAAAACTTGTACAACAAATGCAATAAGCTACTTTTGATGTGAGACAACCTAACATACGCCTCCATAATGTAAAGCTTAAGGTTATATAATCTAAAATAATATAGAATATAGCATCTTTGAACCACACAAAAAATTAGCAAACTTACTGCAATACTTGTAGTTATACTATATAATGTAAAGTACTACTCCATCTTCAATGAAAGTCATGTAAAATCTCATGGGGACTGGAAGAACAGACAGTCGCAATATTAAGGATATTAAGATCTCTCTTTTGGAACATTTTTCAAGCGGAAGAAAAGAAAAGAGTGTCAAGTAGTAAGGATATTAAGATCTTAATAAAGAGTTGTCCTCTGAAAGTGTTTGCTCTACTAAGGAATTTAAGATATTTGTAACTTCAAAGACGACTCCTTGTACTCATCAAAAAGAGATTCATGGTATGAACAAACTTCTACGATGATTGCAATTTGCACATATCAAAGATTAGTTTAAAAAGACAAAAATTTTGGCAAGACTTTGATTTGGATATGGGCATCAAAAACTTTTTTTAAGGAGTTAAAACGGCAATTTTATTGTATGGCTAAACAGAGTTTGAGTGAAAAATTGGGACCATCTTCAATTTACACAGAGTTTGAGTGAAATTTTTTTTTAAAGCAGAGTTTTTCTTTCTTAGTGGAGATGGACAAAGAGAAATTTTTTTTTTTTTAAAAATAATGTTGAGTTTAAGTTAGACTTATTAGAGAGATAGAGTTTTACTCCTTGATAAGTTTGAATTCAACAAAATAAATTTTGTTTTAAAAAAATGATGAGTTTGAGTTTAATTAAGTTGGACTTTTTTTTTTTTAAATCTTATTAAAGAGATAAAGTTTCACTCCTTATTAAGTTTGGACTAAATAAAAATAATTTTATTAAATAAAATGATAATTTTATTTAAATATTATGCTGACGTGGAAAATTGTGAGAGCTTCATAAGCTTCGATTATATATATATATATATATATATATAGATTATTTCAATGATATTTAATATAAGATAACACTTCACTTAAAATTTTCTCCTTAAGCCTTAAGCTTACCTACCGAATTGGCCCTATATCAAGGTTTGAATTTCACATTAAACATCCAAGCCTCAAAATAATATGTAGTTAAATGATGGAAATACCATCAATATTAGGATTGTCCATGGGTCAGGCCAGGTCGATTTTAGGCCCAGCCCAGACCCGACCTGCAGGCGGAGGGTGGAGGACAAAGGGACTCGAAACCAATCACTAGTGTCAATCGGTCGAATAGGTTTTTTGGTTCGGGTGGAGCTTGGGTCGATTTGGTTGGTTCTAAAGTTCGCTGAAAACTGGAAATTGTCATCGGATTTTTAAAAACTTCGCCAAAATTTGCAAAATTTTTGCTAGAATGTGCAAATTTTCGCTAAAATTTGCTATGATTTGCCAGATTTGGCTAAATCCCACCAGATTTGGTTAAGATCTCGCTAGATCTAGCCATATTTGGCTGGACTTCGTATATAACTCCAGTCGGGTTCGAGTGGCTTGGGTTTTGTAGAAGGAAACTTGCCACTTGACCTGCCGATATCAATTCTTGAAAACGGAGACTCACTACTGATTGATTGGACCTTCGACTTAGGCTGAAATCGGGTCGACGTCGGGCGGTTTGGTTAGGTTGTCAGGTTTTTGTTCGGTTTGGACAAGCCTAATATATATATATATATATATATATATATATATTTATATAATATGAGGTAAGGCGAGACCATGTGGAACATAAATGTAGAGATGGCAATTTTGCCCTGTCTTGCTTAACCTAGCCCTCTCTGCTTCTCGTCGCTTGGATTTTCCCTACCTCGCAAAGGTGGTGGAGCGGGAATGGAACGTGCGGGGCGAGGATGGGTTTAGACTTTTTATTCCCACCTCGCCCTGCCCCGCAATTTTAATGGTTAAATTGTAAATTTTTCATACCCTAAAACCTTACTATTTAAACGAACATATTTTCAGCTTAGTTTATTCCATCTAACATGGTTCTCTGCCTCTTTTTTCGCTCTAGCAAGATTGAAAATAAGGTAATAATTTTAACGTTTTCTTTTGTCTTTATTATAAACAAATTTATATACTATTGAATCATTGATTTTGTACTATGAGATTTTTGTTTTTTATTGTGATATTCTCTTATTAAACATTTGAATAATACTATTCAATTTTTTCTAAAAATTAGTTTGATTTGATGGGATAAATTTGTTTGTAATTTCAAATATATTTTATTAATGAAACACGTTTTATTAAAAAAAATTGTAGTAGTTATGGGCAAAAAAAAAAAAAAAAAGTTCTACAGGGTGAGGCGGGGCTTCGTGGGACCCCAAGGGGCAGGGATGGAGTAAGAAAATTTTCCCCGTCACACAAGGCAAGACGGGAATGGAGCAAGACAAAACCATCCTTTGGCCCGCCCTATTGCCATCCCTATAAATGAGGCAAGATAAGGTAGGGTTTGGTGGATGTAAAAATGTGACACTCATAATATGGCACTACCCTCCCCATCATGCTTCATTGTCATCCCTAGAAAAGAAGGTTTTCTTTACCATTATTTATGGTCTCTCATCTATAGCTGGTAAATAAACTTATGGTATGCACTGCACACCTACTTTAAATCTAATAAGGAAGGTGACGATGAGTTGTTAAACAACTTAGGTAGTATTTTGGTTTTTAAATATTTATTTGAATGCTTTTAAGTTAAACTATGACATATAAAACAATTCAAATTTTTTTTTTTTTTTTTTTTTTGTGAGGAAGATTTACATGTTAAGTTGAACTTCAGGTGGATTTTTACCTAATAAATATCAGTTGCATAGTTATAGTGTTTTATTATATTTAAATTATATTATGAATATTGTTTAATTTAATGTAAAAGTTTATATCTACACTTAAATTTAGTTAAATAGTATTTACAATATTTATTTTAAGTTGATCCTATATAATTTAACTCGATCTAACTCAAGGTCAAATAAACAAGTGGATTTTGGATAAATTTGAGGTATTTTAAGATGAATTTATCGAAAGTCTTATATCTTAATTGACATCTCTTAGTATTTCCAACAAAAATATCCAGAATTCAACCTTCCTCTTTTTTTACCATTTGGGATTCATGCTTGTAAGGCTTTAACATATTCCTCCCAAATTTTAATTTACTTTGTAAATAAATAAATAACAAAGAAGAAGAAGGGGAGTCTGTACAGAATTAATTAACCCAATTTTTTAATTCTTTGCTTCTTTAAAACGGGAAATTATTGTATACTCTCGGAGTACCATAAATGCGTAATTTCTCTTCTTACATAAATGGTACGTCTCAGGACCCTTTATGTGAAAGAAGAGGATACGCATTTATAGTATTTCAAGAGTATCTAATAATTTTCCCTTTAAAACACATTAGAAAATTATGAATTGTGACAAATAAGTAATAACTGAAACGGATTTTTCCTTTTTTGTCGTGGCATATTACTATTAGATTCTAATAATATGGAAACACTAACTGAATATGAGAAAAATCAGGAAAAAATTTATTTTTGTTCATCAGTCATCTCAATCAAGTCCCAACGTTTTACTTAATTTGACCTTTTGTTTTGGGAAGGAAGACAGTCATGCTTTGCTTTTTTCTTTCAACCTCTTTCCATAAATTATGAATACAAGAAAATAAAATAAAAATAAAGAAATCACAATAAAATGATAAATAAAATATTTGAAAAAAAAAGAAGAAGTGTGGTGATGACAATGCTCGTAATTAGTACACTTAAACTATGATGATAAAGGGCATCTAACTAAAAAAGTGCAGCTTTAAGAGGTGGGGTATCTGACCAAAATATATTATATGAAGTGGCAGCAGCTGCATGCTGCTGATGAATGAGCCAAAATCAAAACCAATATAAATAAGCCATATTTTATTAGCTGGCTGTTTAGGAAATAAAATATGAAACAATGACGAATAAAAACCGTAAAATTAGATTTCAGATTTCACTGACCATATATAAGTTATAACCTTCTAGTTATAGGCAAGCCAAAAATAAAATAAAGAAAGAGATATATGTGTTAGTTTTTTACTTATTTTTGAGAGAGACATGTATTAGTTTTTACTTATTTATAGTACATAATTTAGAGTAGACACTTCTTTTTTTTTTAGATGAATACTTTTATATAGAGTAGACTTGTCTTCAGAAGTAAACTAAGAAAAAATAATATTTCCAACTTACAAAAATGCACCTAGCCACTTAGTCATACCAAATACACACTCAATGTGTTATTTCCTTTTACAGCAACTCCAAGTTAAATGATTTTTTCCCTTTATATTTTGCCAATTTTCATTTACTTTCCTTTTATCTGTTGGTCTTATTAGGATGAAATTATAACTGCATCTATATTATTTCTTACATTGTATTACTTTGTTGTCGTTCAAATTAACAAATACACGTGAGTTTTAAGGGTCATTCTACGGTACTCTATATTTTTTGAGAGGTACGGTACTCACTTAAATCTTAGTTATAATTTCACTTGTTTTAATCTGATCCGTTTATTTAATTTTAATAAGAAATCTGCTACTAGTCATCTAGGTTTTCTATAAAACCCAAAAAAAAAAGACATACAGGTTATTCTTTGGTCAAGCGCTTGAGAGAGATCTCTAATTAACAAGTTCTTCCCTCTAGCCGCCTCTCTCAAACCTTCATGGCTTTGCCTCTTTGAGTTTTGTGTTTGGTATTCAAATCGTGATTTTGATTTTTAATCATTTTCCTATTTATTGATAGAAGTCACTAGAAAACCCTAAAAAGATCAAATTGTACACCTAAATGACCTTCGTTGAGTCTTGAAGAATGGTTAGATACTTTTTCTTTTTCTTAATCATTTTAATTTAATTTTTAGGTTTGATTTTTACTCTTCCCTTGATATGTTGTTTGCTAAGTGGCACAATATGGTTTATATTCCTCTGATTGTTAATTCATCATCTTCTTCTTCTTGGTTCTTGGAGAAATCCTTTGAACCTTTCCAACAAAAGGATTTCTCTTTGTTCACATGTCTTTTTTTTTTTTTTTTTTCCCTTTCTGCTTTTCATTCACTTTGAATTCACTTTACTTTATTGAGGCACCTTATAACATGTTACTATTATTACTATAATATGTAAATATCAAATATCATTTGTGGTTTCATAAGTAATTTCTATTGTTGTTTTATAATGCTAATTTCTATGCATAGATTTGGTTAAGGCAGCTCCTGATAAGCAGAAGTAGTTTTTTTTTTTATTTGGTTTGGGTGCATAAAGAGGTCAGTATCACTTTGGTTGTTCTTCTTTCTTATCTTTGCAAACCATTGATGGGTTTGTAAACTATTGAAAATAAAATCTTAAATTTAATAGGTGCTTTTTTTGAGTCAAATATCTTCTATTTAATTTGTTTCTTTTAGTCCAACCTGTATGTATTACTGTGTTTTTTTTTTTTTTTTTTTTTGTTGATCGGACTATGTTATTTATTCCCACACACTATAAAGTTTATAACTTTTTTTATTTAAGTAGCAATGTTTTAGTGGGCATGCATGCTAGGTGTTTGAGATAGTGAACCCCACTATAAAACATGTACACTTGCAATTAGCATGCTCTTGATCTGTTTTGTTAAAAAAAATAAAAATTCTGTGGTCATTTTGTGGTATAGCATTTTTAAATTTCATTCAAGTAATATAGACCTTGAAAGAGACAATGAGCCCCATCTTTTGTTTTCATTTTAAACTGGTTCCTGTCTAATCTTTAGGATGTTTATGGTCTCCAAGTCAAGAATATTTCATCTGGGTTTTACTTTTATTTTTTACTTTTAAAGATAATGAAAATGATTTATATTTCAAATTATTTTATTTTCAAAACAATATAAAATTGGATGAAAAATATGATTAGATTCAAGTTCAAAAAATATTTCTAAAACTTGAAGTTTGTGTTTGATCTATTATGCTTTGTCAGTTTTTAGTGAGACTGTTTGAAAATTCTTTAAAAAAAAGGTTTTCTTTCTAGGAATTTTCAATTTATTTTATTCTTAGGAAGGTTGCTTTTAATTCTGAACACAGTAATTCAATTCCTAACCTTTGATGACCACTGATAATAGATTTTCAATTTGGAAGAAATAGGAATAGAGTTTTAGTATGGTTATCTTACTCAATCCAAGTAAGGGAAAAAGAGAGATGCTATCTTGCAACTTGTTCATTAGTGTTTTGGGCCATTCACAAAAAATAAGTGCTTTGTGTACTCCTCACTTGACAATTAGTAGCTACATGTGCTCCTTCCAATTGATTTCAAGGGGAGATGACTGCCTTCTTATCCCTTGCCTTTAAATCTCAAATTAATAGATAATTAAAAGCCCCATGAAAAATTGGAGGACCACTACCTTCTGGTGGTTTTTCATTCACGCTAATGATTGTTAAGAAAAATTTTCTTTTTTGGAGTTATTGTCATTGTTTTTCCTTTTACTTTTCCCTTCTTGTTTAAAGTGTTTATACTTTCCACCTGTCTACTTAGACATAATAAATTGATATGCAAATAGTCCTTGATAATTTTTCTTTGTGTTACTAATTATGGGTATGTTAGGCATTACATATGAATGATACAAGTTCACAAATTTACTACTGACAATCTTGAACCTACTTGAATTTACCCAAATACAAGTAAAGTGTGTTTTGTCATAAGATATGTCAATTACATAAAAATATGAACCTAGCAATCTTCTTGATTGGCAATCCGTGACAAAACCACAAGAGTACATTGAATGTCCTAGAATACATTATACTCTAGATTACAAAATTTAAAAAATTAAAAAAAAAAAAAAAAAAAAAGAGAAGCCAAATCTTAAAGATTGACTTGAACCTTGGAAGATGCTGCAAGAAGAATGCTCGTCATGACTTGACTTTAACTTGTCTTTCTTGAAAGGCACTAAACAAGAAGCATCAAGGTACCATGTGGAAAAAATTGACAAGTAAAATAGGTAAACTCAAGAAAACTATTATTCACAATACTAGTAGAATAAGCAACAAGAATATCTCAATCATAGCATGTGAACGAAGCACAAAGATACACATCTCAGAGTATATCAATATCAAAGTGTATCAAGCTAACTCTCCCCCTAAGTTAGTTACATAAAAAATTTTCTTCCCTTTAACATGAAGTTCTCTCCCTAAATCTATTACTCCTCCTAAGGAATGACATTCAAATATTAAATTTCTCCCCCTTTTTGACATGATTGTCTAAGGGCATAGAAAGCCAAAAAATTTGATTGAAGATAAACAGAAAACTGGCATAGAGGGAACAAGGAGAACAAGGACCCATAGACCTACATGAAAAACAAGATGCTATGGACACAAAGGGAATAAAAAAATGGAAAACATGAAAAAAATATGAAATGCATGCAAGAGGAGTTCGATCTATCAGGGGGCATTGAGGGATTTGTCGAGGAAGACTTCGATAGATTGACACTAGTATCGAGCAAATAGAAAGAAGAGAAATGTGGCTCAATGGATCGAGGTGGTATCAAGAAAGAGCTCAATGTATCGAGATGGAATTGAGATGCATAAAACAAGTAAAAAGATGAAGTGTATGGAAACATGAAAAAATCAACTCCATGAACCAACCAAGATTAAGAAGATTTGAAACATGTGAAAGAACAATGCAAAACTCAAAACTCCAAAAAAAAAAAACTTTTTAAAGCAAAAACACAATTTTTTGTTTTTTGTTTTTTGTTTTTAAAGAATATACTCACACTAGTACAAGAGTAACTTTAAATGGCTAAATCACATTATACTTGTACAATAGTATCAAGAGTAGCAAAGAGTATGCGTGTTGTGTGTGAAACTTTTGCAAGAAAACATAGTTTTCGCATTATATATAGAGTAATGATATAAGAGAATCAAATACATCCACACACAATCATAACTGTTTGATGGGGACTATCAACTTTGAGGTATATTATATAACTCGCTCATCTCCTAGATACATGCTTGCAATTATATTTGAAAGTATTTTAATTCTTTTTGCTTCACATGTTCTTTGCATGTTTTTCTTTTAGACATATCATGACATAACACGCATGGGTAAGTAAGAGAGAAAAGAATTACCCAATTATGAAAGCCAAACATTTTTTTTTACTATGCAAGAACTACACTTTATCGAACAAGACTTTTATGAATTGCATGCAGATGTTGTATGATTGAAGAGTTTTAGTGGTAAGATGATTATTCACTATTTTTAATAACAAAAACAGAGTTTACAATGATTGTGCTATTGCTAAATTTTTTAGCAATTGAGCTACAGTAAACTGTCATTTGTGGCAGTCCACAATAGCTCAAAGTTATAATTGAAAAATAATATTCTATTATTCCTTCCCCCTTTTTTAATTAAAAACCTCTCTCTCTCTCTCTCTCTCTCTCTCTCTCTCTCTCTCTCTCTCTCTCTCTCTCTCAAATAATACGATGGCAATGGTTAGGTTGGTGGTTTGTTGATTGGGTTGTTGTGGTGGGTTGCCGGTCGATTGATTTACAGTTTTAGGTTGTTGGGTTTTGGTCACAATGGTGGGGTTGGGTTGTGGTCACAATGGCTGGGCTATGGGTTTGGTGGATCTCGCTATGGTTGTGACTTGTTTATGAGTCGATCTTGCAGTGGTAGTGTGTATTTGGTAGTGATGGGTTTTTTATGGGTTGTGTAGTTGTTGGTGGTTGTGTTTGGGTTGTGATGTGGGGGTTGTTAGTGGCTGATGTGGAGGTTTTGGTGGTGGTTGTTGTTTTATTAGTAACTGAGTGGTTGATCTTGGTTCAGACTTTAGAGAAGAGAAAGACATAGAGAGAAAGAGAGAATAAAAAATAATAGAGAAAGAATAAAGATAGAATATTTAAAAGAAGTGTTAAAAAAATAGAATCATTGATGTTAGGTGCTTGGGTATATTGTAAAGTGGGTGGTAAAATAAATAAAGTAAATTTTTGAGTTCCTTCAAGCTAAAATTTTTTACAACCATCATTGTGAGAATAAAAAATAATAAAGAATAAAGATAGCATATTTAAAAGAAGTGTTAAAAAAAATAGAATCATTGATGCTAGGTGCTTGAGTGTATTGTAAAGTGGGATGGTAAAATAAATAAAGTATATTTTTTATTTTCCTTAAAGCTAAAATTTTTACAACCGTCATTGTGAATTCTCTTAGATTGTAACAAGAAAAAAGCTAGGTAATTTCTCATTTTTATGTATTTTAATGAAAAACTATGTAGTGTTGATTTTCTTAAAAAAAAGTGTATTTTTATTATTTTTTGGATTTATTGTTTCTTTCCCAAAATATATAAGTAAATATAAACTTTCAATTTAAAGAGTAAAGCATCGTCAATTGAATAACAATTTTGAGAATAATTTTGATTTTGTGGATGTTAAGGACTAGTTGTTTGAGATTTATTTATTTTGCTGAAACTAAATTTTTTGTTGTTAAAAGTACTATAGATAAAGGTAAAAGTTAGCAAAAGTATTACAGTGAGACCTATGAATAGTACCAAAAAATACAGTGAGACCCATGGATAGTAGCAAAAATAAGCTGAATAGTAAAATAAGTTGACAAAATTATTTTTTGCCAAACAAACACTAGGCCTCCGTTTAGATACCAATGAAAAATGAAAATTATTTCATTATTCAACTTATTTTTGCTACTATTCATAGATTTCATTGCACTCTTTAGTATTAGTCATTGGCCTTATTGTATTATTTCAACTAACTTTTACCTTTAATTATAGTACTTTCAGTAATACTATTGAGTTTCAGCAGTAATAATTCCTAACCCTTATTGAGAAAAAAAAAAAGAAAAAAAGAAAAAAAAAAGAAGCTTTCGGCTTTCCTAATGGAGGATCCTATGGAGGTGGAGGTGGAGGTGGAGAAAGGAGGTTTGAGGAGGAGAATAGAATCAGAATCAGATGATGATGAAGAAAATGAATACGAGATCTGTGTCTGTACGCAACACAAGTTCAATGAAGTGGAGTGTTATAAGATTAAGGTTCCAGACCCTGAAGCGGTTCCTCCTCTTTCATACTTTTGTCCAGGACCTCCTCCTTCGTTTGACAGCCTCGTGAAGGGATTGAAGAAAGAGGATGAACCCATCTTCAACCCGAAGAAGATCGATCCTATATATCCATCCATCAAGGGACCTTTCGCCTGTAGATACTTCGCCGTCATAGGCACCGTTTTATATGCAGTTGGCGGCAAACTGGATATCGAAGATTGCTGCCTTGACGACGTTGCCGAAAACTACAATCTCGAGAGTGACCCTGTGGCTTTCATGAATTATATACCCAGTAGGGAAGTGTGGACCCTCGACCTTGCATGTCCTGAGCAAGGTTGGCAGACTACTACACCCATGAAATATCGTAGATTATGCCCTCAGACCATTGTTGTAAATGGTAAGCTCTATGTCTTTGGCGGTTTCTTTTCTTTGAATCCCAGAGATGAGTCCTATGGGTGGATGGAAGTTTATGATCCCATATTGGGAAGCTGGGAATGCCTACCAAATCCACCTTCTTATAGCGAAACCGATGCAATTGTTGCAATTGTTTTTGCTGGTTTGGAGTGCAAAAACGAGATTATGGTAGGTAACATGAAACGCTCTGGGGAAGCTGATTACTATAGCTACAATATTGTGTCTTCTTCTTGGAGAAAGGCAGTTGAGATGGGTGAGTGGTCTTTGGTTAACACGAGCATTGAACAAGGAAGAGCTGCAGTTGTAGGCAATTCTAATTACTATTGGGCTTCAATCGTAGACAGGGACGGCAGATAATGCACTATCTTCGGATTTAATTCTGATAGTAAACAGTGTTCTAGTGAAATTATCAACACTCGCACTTTTCTAGGGCCGACTGAACGTTTCGTTACCACGGGTTGTGGTTTTCTCCACTTATCCGGTCAAAAATTCTGCCTTCTGTTGCGCTCCATAAACAAATTTAATAATTATCTTTATTGTCTTGTGCTTCACCTTTCTGCATTCTTACCCCTCCTCTCTCTGTCCGACTGTGAGGATGATGATGATTATGCTGATCGTATTTTACGGAATGATGGCTTTCGTCTATCGGTTCTTTCGATTCAGAAATACTCCATGGATAACTTTACAGACTTGTTGGACTGCCTGATTTTGTAGGTTTCGTGCTCTCTCTACATCCCTGTTATCTCCTATACACTCACATGTATATATTATTATTCCAATTTTTATAATTAAGTTTTTGTTTTGGCAAAACAGCAATAGCAATTTTTTGTTTGCATGTTTGTTTTTTTTGGTTGCAGAAGTGTAAAAATTCTAGCTAGCTATCATGTTTTGCCCTTTAATCTTGCCCTAGGAATTGCTTATCATTTATGTGTACAAGTGCTAACGGTTGTAAAACTTGCAGTAATGTTAAAAGTCAATCACAAAAGAAGAGGAAATTGAAGACATCACAAGAAAGACATCAGCTGAAGGAAGTGAAACGATCAAAGATTATTAGGATAGAGGCTTACTCTGAAACAGGTATTCTCTATTCGATTCAATGTGCACTTAATACAAAAGATGATATATTGTCAAACATTCCCAAAGGAATTTCTTGCTGCAGTATTGGAACATAGATCAAGGACCCAACCCTGTTATTTTATACGATCCTTTTGATTAAGCTTTCTTAGTATTGTATAATTATATAATTTTCCTACTCTTGTACCCTTTCTAGTTGTTTTGGTGTTATTAAGGTTCTCTCCTTCATCTTCTTCTTTTTCAACTCCTTTTTTTCTATTTCAATTTCCAAATCCCTCTTTCTTCTCTATCTTTTGCCCCCCGAAAAAAAAAAAAAAAATGACGACTTTTGACCTTTTTCCCAATTTGATCCAAGCACTCTCTTCGTCGAAATCCTCGAATTCTCTCTCTCCGCTGCAGCTCACCCATGTGGCGAGTTGTGAGTGGTAGAGGGCATCACCCTGCGACCACTCACAACTCATCACATGGGCGAGTTATGGCACAACGGTTGAGTTAGCAAGCTCATTTGGGTCTCACTTATATCACTTTATCAGCTATAAATAGATATATTGAGTTATTGTTTATTGGGCAAAACTTTGGTACTATACATAAGTTTCGTCCTTGTTTATTAACCTTGCTGCTATAATAGAGTTCTTCAAAAATTGTAAACCTACCAAGTTAGTCCTTCTGTAACCTTGCTTTTATATTGGAGCACCATTTGGCTTTATCGAATTTTGCCACTTAAGCAAGCATTATAAATGCGAAGGTTACAAAATGACAAACCTGGTGTATTTACAATTTTTGAGTTAAAAAAAAAAAAAAAATTCAAATTTCAGGACTAAAATAGAACTTTACCCAAAAATGTTAGTGACTTAATGTACATTTTAAAAAAAAAAATTATTATAAATTTGTTTGTTTCCAAGTGGTGGTGTGGTTATTGTTTTTGAACAATCCTGATATGATGAAATATTAAGTTGTAAGGGATAGATTGTTAGAGATGAATTTTGCTGGTGCTATAGACTGATTATATATGTTGGTAGTTTTGCCTTTCAATGAGATGTCAATGAGATGTAGGAGCAGTTGTTGTTTTATTTTGACTTGTTTTTCATAGTGGTGGTACCTCTTTGTTTTTGAAAACTATTGTTATGATGAAATATGGGGTCGTCAGGGAACTGTGTGAGGTGCATTTAGCTGGTGCTAGAGACCAATTTCTGAAATGTCAATTTCTGCGAAGTTTTGGCTGAAGGGTTAAACGTGTGCATTTTATGTATATCCGTGTATATCTTCGCAGGCCATATTATGTCACATTTCTGATATGTATATTCTGGGTACCCAATTTCTTTCTTCTTCCATGATGAATCACCTTAGAAGAGTAGAAGAATCAATTGTATCATTAAGTTTTATATCTCTTATTCATTTACATTCTTCTACTTTCGATTTCTTTGCAGTTCAACAAGCTTTCTCTGACCGAGAAAGGTGATTTGGTTTTTTTATTTTTTATTTTGTTTGACAAGCTATTCAGTTATATACTCTAAGCCTCTGATGTATTTACATGTTCATAGATTCACATGATGTGATTGTTAAGTGATGTAACTGAGTATTTTATTCGCCTTAATTATCTTTTCATGTTTTGTCATCGTTACAGGGGTCGTGGCTACATTGTTCCGGATGACGTATATGAGGTAGTTTTCTGTAGATATATGAAAATCCAGAATGTTTGGATGAATAAATGAGGTTTCCTTTTATTTGACAATACTATTGATGAGAAACCATGTGATTACGTGGCAATACTTTTAGTTGCTTAAAGCTTTGACCTAAAGAAGAATTGGAGATTTTGGTTGGATTACTCCTATAGTCCTATCTCTCAAAATCTGAAGCTGTAAGGAAATGTTGAATTTTATCACTTAACTATAATTTTAACACTAGTATATTTTTGCAGTCAGCTTGGTCATTGGTAAAATCACTAGTCATGTAAACTCCTACTCTATATGTCGCTTTAACTGAACTTCGACTCTGTCAAATATGGAATAATAATTAATAGTAACAATTAAATCATGTATAATAGTCTTCAAATATCATTATGTTACTATGATCTTCTGATCTTGTATGTTGTAGGAATTTATTCAATTCATTTGAAACAGCAAAACAAAATACCAAGGCTTATAGACCGATTAAGCTTAATTGATCAGGGTGACTCAACTAGTTTGTCTTCTGCAGAACAATAGAAATTTCAAAATACCCTGTTTCATTATACAGTTTACTTTAGTTCATTGTGACCTTTCATGACCCTTTAGTCTTATAGACCGATTAAGCTCTTTGAGAGAAGAAACCAAAGAGAATTTAGCTCCTAAAAATCTAGGTTTTAAATTGTAAGCCTGGTTATGTCAATGACTTCCAATGTTAAATAATTTTCTTTGTAGCACCTGCCTTTAGTTTCCTTTGTAATCCAAGGCTTGTGGTGAGGGAGGGGGGTTGGTTTGGGACTCTGCAATTCCATTGATCCTATCCTGGTTTTGCACGATTTTGAAACTCTTAGGATCCCTTTTATTAAATATAAAAAGAAAATGAGGTAGACCTCAGAGGCATTCTCCATGTCTCTTAAAGAAAAGAGTCCAAACCGTTGATAAAAAGTATGCTAGTGTTGTGATATATGCATTTTTAAGTAACATATTTCAACTTGTTATGGTATTCTTTTCTTGTTCAGCTGCAAATTGTATAATATGTGTTCAACTTCAAAAAACCAGGCAAAGGTTACTGGGAAATGCTTATTTGAAACAAAGCTGCCAAGCAGGATGTGGTTGGATGCTGGCCTATGTATGTCAAGTTTTGGTTTGATTTTTGTGTTGTGATTTCTATTCTTTGAGTTAGCAATCTTACTATCACCAATTAGGATGGTAACAATATGATGAAATACCTAGAATTGATATTGAAATAAAGAGGATGATATTGATGATGGTTGAACTTGTATAGTAACCTGAGGGCATGCAAGTAACCTCTGCACCTGATATTTGTAAGAGATTCATTTTCAAAGAGTTCTTGAGCAAAAAAGAGCAAAGCAGCTTGCAGAAATATGAATGTGATTTGGATCTTCCACAATTGAAGCTGGTCATGGAGTTTCCATTTGTAAATCATGGTTTTTAATTTTTTAGTATTAAAAATGTTGCCATAACACCTAAAAAATGGCACATCATTACAACTAATAGTGCATACTTTTAAAACTTGGTGGACTAATATTGCTTAAAAAAAATTTTCAATAACCAATAATGTATTTTGGCCAAGAATTCAAAACATGAACTTATTATCATTTGGCACAAATTAAAGTCGTACAACACATCACAAACTTCATGACTACCCAATGAGAGCTCATCCATTCCGCAACGCAGTGGAGTGTACAACTCTCCGACACTAAGGTAATACAATTATTGAATAAAAGGTGCCCCCAAAATGTGGAAGAAAACTCTACCTGGGAATAATTAAGGTGAAAAAGTATTATTCCATAAACAATACAATGTTGCTTCAAAAAGTAAATGCTGAAATAGTACTTGCCAAAAAAATAAAAACCCCTACAAAAGTAATTGAACTACAAAAAGATAGCTTGAAATTCATTTCAATATAGCCTTACATCACTTGATATCCACAATGATTTAAATAAACCAAGAAAGTTCAATTCCGTCATCAATGACTGTATAATTTCACAAAACATTTAAGTACTAAACCAAGGACTATATAATTGCACAAATTAAACAGAAACACCAAAAGCGTAGCATCTGTCCCACATACTAGAAATTGCAATGCAACCCTTGCGTAAACAACAACACTAGTCTCATCCCTGTTAACAAAACACATTTAAAAAAAAAAAAAATACTACATGAATCAAATGCAAGAAAAATCATTTATAAGGAATATTTAGACAAATACCAGGATAATCAAAACAGCTAATGCCATTGAAAATAACATTTTAGTTAATCCAATGGGTCAATGGTGGTAATTAGTCTGTAATTTCAATAAGAATATATCTTAAACTACAATCACTACAAGGTGTCAATATTTGTGACAACGTCTAGCACCATAAGATTAGTTTTGGTTTAACAAGAAATCAATATGGACAGTACTTTACACCAAAATGTTTTTACTAAATTTATAATTTCAAATAAGAAAGCAACATGAATTAATATATGATATCAAGTAAATTACCAAATAAAAAAAATTATGTTGGAGCATCTAACAATAAATCACTATTGTAAGAATATATATTTTTTTAATAACTTAGGAAAAATTTCTAAAGAAAAACCCTTTCGCCTCACCTCTAGTATTTTTTTTTTTTTTTTTTATAATGCTCATGCCGCACACCCAATAGCATGCCTATTATAAGATCTGAATCCTATGTTATCTATACTATTATTTAAGGAGTTTTTCCTGTTTGGATTTCTCATTTTTTGGTTCAAAAATGCTTCTATACCCTATATCTAAATAGAGATAAAACTACAGCGTATATATAATTTAGTTAAAATGCAACTCTAACTCCCACTAAAATATTGCTTAAAAAATAAGACCACTTTCCTGTTAATTTTCAAATTACTTTATCCACTTATAAATTAGATTTTCAAAATAAAAATTATATATATAAAATTTAAAAAAAAAAAAAAAAAACAGTTTTAGGATTCCAAGGGTTGCTAAATACTGTTACAAAAAACTCTTTTAGGTAATTGTAGACAGCTTACACATAGAGACCGAAACAGATTGCCATTTTGAATCACATTTAATAATTTGGATTCTAAAGAACTGCCACCACTCAATATCCATATTTTATGAAGAAAATTTGGGTAGTCACACAGATTTCAAAGAAAATCACACCAAAACAACTAGAAAGGGTACAAGAGTAGGAAAATTACATAACTATACAATACTAAGAAAGCTTGATCAAAAGGATCATATAACATAGGGTTGGGTCCTTCATCTATGTTCCAATACTGCAGCAAGCTTATATGTGGTCGGTCCCCTAAGGTATTAAAAAATAAAAATAAATTCCTTTGGAAATATTTGACAATATCACCTTTTGTATAAAGTGCACATTGAGCCTCCCTAAAAAAATGGGTTACATCAAACAAATTCAAGATTAACAATGTTATGTACACATGTATATATGCGTGCATGCACACACTTCTTTTTGTTTTTCAATTTTTTTTTTTTTTTGTTAACATTATAACTTTTAGTTAAATATTTTCCTATTATGTAGGATTCTATAAAAAATTAATAAAACTATTTATGACAATAATGATCACTTTAAAGATTTTATTTTTATTTTACTAAGTTGAATTTGAATATTTGATTTTAGTAAGAGTTCAAAGAATGTCCAAAGCATAATTTTTTTAATATTTATAATAGGAAAATAGAATTTTAAAATGGAGCCATTTAGTGGATGAAGAATTGAAGATGAATAAGAGAGAGATGAAAAGGTGAAAATGGATAATGAAGGAAAAACGGGAAAAAATTTGGCTTAAGGGAATTTTGGTTTTATTATACACTAATCTGTGTTTTTTTTCTTCTACGTTTCACTATAAATTATAAAATTTTACTATTAATGCATCAATTTATTTTTAATATATATATATATATATATATATTTAACAAAGTGATCTAACTAATAAAAATTTCATAGCCATTTAAATGGATAGAACCAAAATGATTGGAATACTATAAATGTTACTATATACTAATACACATTATAAACTATTATATCAACTTTTACATATATAATATTAAAGAAAAATGTTATAGTCTCTATAATTTTTATTACAAAAAAAACTTATAAATTGATGTGGTAAGAATATATTTTGTGCCATGTCAAAATTTAGTTTTATGTATTTGATTATACACTAATTTATAAGACTTATGTAGCAAAATTTGTAATATCATAAATAATTTCATAACTCATCAAAAGTAACTCATACTAATACATTTATTTATTTTGTTATTGTACAAAAAAAAATTATACAATTCTTTAAATATTGATCCTTTGATTTGGTCTCCATGAGGAAAATGATTGAGGGCGACTTTTTTTCACCAACTCGGTGAGTTCTAAAACTGCACGTGATTGGGAGAACACGGGGTTGGGGTGTTGAGTTTGGAACCCTAGCAGTTTTTTGGTGATCACGTGCTTCACTTGATTGAGCATTACTAGTGGGAATTATTGTTGCATGTGTGTTGGCCTTAGTGGAGGAAAAACTGGACTCTTCAAGACTGTCAAAACCTTCCAACTCAGCATTAATTGAGTTTAAAGTCGTGGTAAACTCATGTTGATTCATCTCCACCGTGCCTTTGGGTGAAACAAATGCACTTGAATGCAATTTAGGCACCTTATTAAGCGTATCAGTAACGGATTGGGATGTTAAAACCGAATTTTTACCATTGTCTCTGTCTCTCATTAAGTCTGGCTGAACCACATTAATGTGATTAATTCCAGGGCTACCGTTACACTCCCTATCATGATTGCCCCTTGATTTGTCAACATTCCATTCTTTACTACTCTGACCTCCTTATTCTGCCATTTTCCGGAGATTCACCGTGGCCTGGCCTGAATTATCCATTTCCATAGCAACGTGGGAGGAGCTGAAGACAGTCTTTTTCCTTGCCTCGTAGTATCCCGGCACTTTCAACCCCAACTTTCTTGACATGACGAAGGCCAGTGCTCTCAAACTTGGTCCGAATTGTCTTTCCTTAGTCTTTAGAGTTCCCTCACTTTCAATCCACATCTCATTGTCCCTATCGTCGTGAGTGAGGCGACCGCACTAACAACACAAATTTAGCAATCTTTCGTATACTTAAAGCCTACCCAAACTTGCTTCCCACACCCTAGTGAAATTAACCGTCCACGACACAATGGGAGAGATAAATCCAGCTTCACCTTGAGTCGTAGAAAACTTCCCCCATCAATTTCATTAAACTCCTTAGGAAGTGTGACTTCTCCAACCACACTGCATATTTTCAAAGCTGCTTCCATGGTCATGTATCGTGGAGGGATGCCATGGAGTTGGACCCAAAAGCTTGTCTTGTCAAACTTCACGTCACTAACCGGAGTTTCTTTGTCGTACTGATGCATGACTACCAAATGCTTATCAAAACTCCAAGGTTCACTTGAGAGGATTCTTTCAACCTCTTTTTAACTGTCAAAAGTGAAAAGAATAACATGGTCTCCAAGATTCTAAATCTTGAAACCATTACACGCCCTCCACAAAGGGTTGAACGTTCTTACAATTACATCCATGTTAAGCGCTCTCTTGGTGAGAAACTTTGCTATGATGGAATAGTTTTAGTTCTGATCATCCTTGGTAAGATTGCAGCCTGGTCCCTCCCTCTCTGACAGGGAGAGGCAGCTCCAGCTCTGGGTGAGATCGTCCATGGACTCTAGAAAAATGTCCCCTAATCCTTGGAAAAAAACCCCACTAGCCGAGGAGTAACCTTGTTACCCCAAAGAACACACTCAACACCTTCTGTGAGAAGGGACGATCAAATTCTACTGCGTAAAAGATGTCAAATGTCAACCTCAATTGCTACAGAGAAACCCCCTACGTCCCCCCTTGACAAAATTTAAACAAATATTAGCTAGCTATAACACTTATCAATACATGAGACAATTTAGAGTTTTTAAGGTTTTCATTGAAATGGAATTAGACACATGAGACAATTTAGAGTTTTTAGGGTTTTCCTTGAAATGGAATTAGATATTTTGACCTCAAAAATTGATGCTTTGTTTAATCTTAGAAAGGCATAAAAATTGGAAACAAAATCGAAATAAAACACAAGAGTTCTTTAAAAAAAATGAAAACATAAAATCTAAAACACTTCTACATTTTGTTGTAATTTTTTTTTTATGCCGAGTCATTATTCAATTAAAGAGAGAAAATGCATAAAGAAAAACCGAACTTTTGTCACAACTGATTTGGATTTTAAAATTAACATTTTATTAAATATTAGAAAAACGAACCCCCAAAAAAAAAACATTTGTGAAAACAGGAAAAAAACACAAACCTGAAAAATGCATATTATTGATGTTAATCCTGCAAAAGACATTGGAAATTTTGGTCTACTAAGAGTCTAAGGCCTTGTTTGGATTTTGCATAACTGAGTTAACAAAACTGAGTTTTGTTAACTCATCATCCAAAATCCGTGGGGCCCACATGCAACAACATTGTTTAGCCAATTATTTTTTTGTTCACTCACTTAACAAAACTGAGTTTTTTCACCTCTGAGTTATCAATTTTGGAAACATCGGATTGTTGTTTCCAAGTTATGAGTTTATTAACTCAATGGCATTTTCCGTAATTTTTCTTCCTTGTCGAGTCCCACAGTAGTGTGTAGTCCCATTAGTGTAGGCTGAAGCTCCAACGGGTATTACTTTCCCCACCACACTTCATCACTTTCCCTTTTCCTTCTCCCAAACCCACGACACAAGCACAACCGAAACGGCTCCATGCCCAGCCTAATTCCGTTGATCACTCCCAGCTCCGTTGATCAGCTCCATGCCCAACTCCAACAAAGCTCCGTTCACCGATTCTATTTTCCAGTGAGACCCAAATGCTCCCCCTCCATTACAACCTAACAAACCCACATTACAACCTCTTTATTAGACAGCCCCAAAATTCAAAACACAAACTAAAATCAAAACCCAAAGAAAAAAATAATGAAAACCCAGAAGCGCCGTCCACACAGCGCCGATTAGCACCTTCAACTCAAGAGCCACACAGCTCCATTCACCAATTTTTGTTTCCGATGAGACCCAAAGCGTCGTCCGCACAGCGCCGATCAGCACCTTCAGCTCGCGAGAGTTCTCAGTGTGTGATGGTGGCTATCTGGGCACAATTTCAGGGTGGAGGTGTTGCGGCGAACGAAGCTGTAGCGTGATCTTCGAGGTGTAGCGCACGCTTGGGTTCAAGGATGAGGAAGGAGGATGATGCGTTTTGGCTTTGGGGTTTGAAAGGTGCAGACAACAAAGGAGTCGAGGAGAACGGAGAGAAAAGCTGATGAGATTTTTTGTGTGAGGGGTGTGAAGTGGAGAGAGGTATTACATGCGGGTATTTACTTAGCTGTTGTAGAGTATTGCAATGCTATATGGAATCTAGACAGTGACATAAAGTTGAGTTAAATTTGGGATTTAAATTGAGTTAATTGCTGCTGAACGAGCATAAAGGTGAGTTTTGGGTTTTTTGAGTAATGAATGATGAGTGATAAGTTATGAGTGATAAGTGAAGAAAATTAAGTGAAAAGTGATGAGTGATGAAAAAAAATGAACCAAACAGGGGCTAAGAGACCCATATATGTTCCAAAAGCCCAATAAATGATCTCATAGAGAAAGCAAACACGACTAATTTGTCTAAAATGTACAAACGCAAACCCACTCATGCGTGATCTTATACGGTAAAAGAATTTATATTAGAAGGAAATTGTGTAGTCGTAGCTTCCATTGCAAACATTCTCCCCTACGCTCAAACATCGTTTTGAAACCCGGACCGGACCGTACGATCCGATCGGAAAAACCGCGAACCTCTCAGTTGTGCGGTTTTTTAAGCTTCAAGAACCGCCTATGGCAAAAAAAGCAAAGACCCGTACAAACCGTAGTCGGACCGTACGGTTCTGAGAACCGTGACCGGTTTTTGAGGTTCGGACGGTTCCTTTTTTCCGGCAAAGTTTCGGCCAATACTTCAGCACTCAGCAGTACTTAGGATTTTTTATGATCTGGAACCAAATGAAAGGGAGAAGAGAAAAAAAAAACAGAGAAGAAGAAGCAGCAGAGGAAGAAGAAGACAACGAAGAGGAAGGAAAAAAAGAGACAAAAATGGAGAAATCAACCCTCACAAGTCAAAAAGACAATGAAGCAGTGGTGGTTCTTCTTTTTCTTCTTCTGCTGTTCGTCACTCCGTCTCCACTTCTCTCAATTCTCTGTAATCACCGATCTTCCCTCTTTTCTTTTCTTTTTTTTTTGTTGCAGAGCACCTAACTTATGTGTCTGACTGTCTTCTCTTATTTATTTTTTAAGGGACCAAAGCCTCCACGTGACTACTGCTGGCACTTGTGTTGGGAAGGTGAAAAGTTTGAATTTATGGATGTTAATGAGCTGGACGTAAGCTTCTTTTCAGCTTTTAGATTTAGTTTATATTTTATTTTTAAAATTTTATGGGGGGAATGGGCAAAGTATCAGAGCTTGGGTCTCTCAACAAAAGACAAAAACTGATTGGGAGATAAATCAATAACCACTACAGTCTACCGCCACTGTTCTCTTTTCTTTCTTTTTTTTTTTTTTTTTTTTTTTTTTTAAGAAAAACCCAAAATGTCTATTAACTTTTTTTTTTCCCAATTAATTTCATGAAAAATTCCTATTAACTTTTATATTGGGTTTCATAAAAATAAAATAAAAAAGTTTATAAATAGTCAAATATTTGGAACTATTTTAGGCAATTTTTCAACTTTTATTAATTTAATATATTTATTTATATTTTAATTAATTATTAAATTAATTTTGACGTCATTACGGTTCGACCACGGTTCGACCTCGGTTCGACCTTAAAAACCTTGAACCTTTCTCTTTTACGGTTCATTAAACGGTCCGGGTCTGAAAACTATGCGCTCAAATACCAAAACCCCACAAACCTTACTGCCAAAACAATCCCACTCGATCTTCACCAACTCTCTACTATATCTTTATGTACAAATTTCAAACCAGGCCTACAAACGAATAACTTTAATTTTATGCTAGAATTGAACATGAGTCCATTGAAAATCGACGATTCAAGCACTATATCAATATATTATACCAAGAACTAACCTCAACATGGCCCAAAATTCTACATCTGAAAACTAATGGGTATACATAGGACAAAACTATGTAAGACTATACTTTAGAGCTTTATAGTCGGGAACTATAAAGTAATAATAAAACTACAAAGTAATAATATGCATAATCTACCTTCTGCTAGCTTGGAGGCTTGCAGGTTCTATTGCTCAGCCTTTGGATTTAATAAAAGTTGTAGTCTACCAAATACAGTGTAGTAGTTTACCAGAGTGACATTAATATTGGAATATAAGTCACAAATTACAATGATCAATATTTTGGTTATGTGATGCAGGGTTAGAGAATGAGTCCCCTAACCAAGCATTCATCAGTTCCACAACATTGCCTCTTTTCTAGTCTCCATGTCTAAAAATATTGAAACCTATTTGTCTTTGGTTGGTCTAACATATCCTGAAAAGAAGTAACTATTAAAGATATATGTATCCTATGAGGTTAAGGCTGAAAATTAAAGATTGTAGCAAGAGAAATATAATTTGGTGCACTACCTTCCTTGGTTTTAAATTATGAATTTGAGAGGCAAATTGAAGAATGGAAAGGTCTGAGAGAGAGAGAGAGAGAGAGAGAGAGTTTGTTAATGTGTGTACCTAGGTGAATGAATGTAATTATTGTGGTCTCCTTGATTTTTGAGATGTGTGTTGTCAATGAGTCATTGAGCACAGAAGAGGGAGAACTTAAGTCAAAATGTGAGAGCATTAGATGAAAGTGATGAAATCATGAGAGGCTTTTGCCTTTGGGGAATTGGGTAGTTGGTTTGTGTAAGTGTTTTGATATAGGAGGATAAAAATGTGAAGATTCTAAAACAAGCCAATACAAAAAGTCAAAGTAAAACTTGGTAAAAGTATCTTAGGTACAGTACATTAAGGTGCTCAATTAAATTTAAACACTTTGTTGTATTCACTAATAAAATAAAAATAGTGATTATTTTCAAAAATAATTAAATGCAATGCAACTATATATTTGAATTTAATTTAAAAACTTAATATATTGTACCTTATATCAAAATTTTACACATAAAATTATTCACTATGGTAAAAGCCAAAATAATAAAAGCAAGTCAATGTAAAAGGTCGGGCTGAATTTGTATCTGTCAACAAGCCAATTGTCCAAGCATGGCCTCTCAATGATTGTACGGGTGCTTTTCTTATGATTTTGATGACAGGTTTTGACATTTAAAAAGAAAAACAAAACAATAGTAAAAAATTGAGAGCAAACTTTAATGTACACGACTACACGTACTGAGGGTCCAAATTTTTCCTTAGGTGCGCCAAGTCTTGCAAAGTGCAAACATGGATTGGTTCTTAAATATAACCTACTATAATCAATTTTTTTTTTTTTTAATTTGGGTTCAAAACTTGTTATCGGTATCTTCAAACTACTCCCAAAGAATTTCTCCCTGTAATAACTCAATGCATGTGAGGTGAGGGATTACACATGCGTGAGAGAATAATCAAATACTAGAAAAGGTCTGAATACCCTCATTTGTTAAAAAATAATAATAAATAAAATTGGGATGCCACAATACAAAGATGGTTACACCCCTGCTCGAAGTTGTTACTTGTTTAAGAACATTGCTATTGTAACCGTTATTATTCAACCCTAGACTTTGAGTACATTCTAACTAGTAAAAAAACACCTAACTATGTACAAAAGCAGGGAAATTAAGCTCCTAAGTCCCACAATCCTATTTTATGAGTTTATTAGCCATAAAAGAAAGGCGAAACTACAATGTTGGTCCTTCAAGTTTACCTTGTGTGCACAATTAGTCTCTCAAATTTAAAAAATAAGTTGTATTAGTTCTTTTACTAACTGCCGTTAGTAGTGTTACTTACGTTACTAACAGAACAATGACTAGGCATTTTTTTAATAACATGACATTTTTAATTAAAAATTACAAAATAAATTTACAAGTAAGAAATTCACAAACATACACCAAATTTACAAGTTGCAATACTGGTTTTAAATCGGTATTGGTTTGTAAATTTCTTACTTGTCAATATATTTTGTAATTTTTTTAATTAAAAAATGTCATGTCATTAAAAAAATGCAAAGTTATTTTTCCATTAACCATATAAGTAACACCACTAACGATAAATAGTAAAATGACTAATACAACTCATTTTTTAAACTTGAGTGACCAATTGTGTTTAGTTAAAACTTGAAAGACTAATTGCACACACAGGGTAAACTTGAGGAACCAACATAGGTAAACTTGAGGAACCAACATTATAGTTTCGCTTAAAAAAAATGGTCTGGTTAATGGGTGCCTTGAGGTCATATTTTAGTAGACAATTTTAAGAAAGTATTGATATCATTTTTATGAGAAATATAAAAATATTTTTAAAAAATTAATTTTTTTTTCTTTTCCTATAAAAATTTTAAAAAAATATTTCATAAATTAATGTCCTTCAAGCATCCATTACTCCCGTTAATTGGTGCCCTTTTAGTTCATGAAAATTACAATGATTTTGAGGGAAAAAACCATTTTGAATTCACAAACTTAGAACTTAACCGAAAAATAAAATAAAACAAAAGAGAGCGATTCATTAAAACTTTGGACTTCTAGATTTATTTTTTTCCCTCTTTAATGAAACATCGGCTAATCCACAAAGAAATGCCTCTGGAAATTTAAAACATTCAGATGAGAGACACATCAATGCAATTTTTTTACCAAAATTATGTATATAATGTATACATTCTTACTAGGAGAAAAAGTTGAGAAATCATGCATACATGCGTGCATTTTAAGATGACATGCTTATCACACAAAAAGTAATTGGAGATGCAGATAAACTATTCGTCTGTCAATCAGGTAAAGCCTCGTAGGAAAAAAAATTGCCTCCAGTTGGATCCATCTGCTATTAATAGGCCAATGCAGAGGTTATTCACTATTTTATTTACATATCTTTCTTACAAGTTGATGCTGTAGGGCCAATGGGCCCAAGGTATGTGTTAGGCCGGTCCAAGAGTGCTTATGGGGTTGAAAGCCTAACCCAATAGTATGGGTGGTCCGAGGATATGAAAATGTCCGCTGGTGAAGTAACGTAAAAGAGGAAGGAAAGCCATACCTGGATAAAACATTCTGAGGCATAATGTCCGAAAATGAGAAAAGTGATCTGGCAGTTCGAGAGTATCATTACTGAAGACTCAGGGCACGAAGGCAAAAGAAGTGAAGGAAAAAGATAAGGAGAAGGAACGTAAAATATCTAGGGTAAAGCTGCTACTACTGCATTGAAGGCTCTGTAACTACTCCTCTGGCCGCATTAATGGAGAAATGACACCTGAGTATTAGAATTCAACCTTATAGCTACCATCAAAGACTTTTGGAGAGGGGAGTGATGGAACAAGTATCTAAATGAAACATCTGATCCACGCGTGGAAGAAGAAAGAGAAAAAAGAAGACAATATAAAAGAAAAACGAGAAAGGAAAAGGAGGAGGAGAAAAAAACACAGATACACAAGAGAGATACACAAGAGAGAATTGTAAGAAAGAAACCAAAGATGGTCCTCGGCATCAATATATAAGAGAATTTCCATTTACGTACAGATGTGATGCATGTGTCTTGTGATCTAACTTAACTTTCATATTAACCAACGTCTATAGACCTAGATTCGAAGCCCACTCTCTATAAATTCATTGTTTTGGGCCCTTTAGGCTGGTTCCCTTAGTGCAACAAAGGTCCAATATTATTTGTGTTCATACAGATGCATTTGTATTTTGTTTTAATATTTTTATTTTTTAATCCAAAATACACTATAAAAATAAATTTTAGCTGGGGAAGAGTTATAATGTTAACGTATGTTTGTCCACAACTCCACATACACAGCCCTCTTTCTTAGGGGAAAAATAAGAGCTGGAGAACTGTAATTCTTAAGATTTATCTTGCCATTACCCTGAGCCAGACCCTGTAATGGTAGATGAATCCTTTATTTGTTTTTCAATTCTGATGGTTGTCTTCCAGATATTGCAGTGGATAACGTTCCAAGCTATTATTTACCTGCAGGTAATTGCTGCCCTAGCTGAAACGACGAAGAAAGGAACCAGCTTTGGTGCTAGAAAATACTTTGGGCATAGAAATGATCCGCTTTGTTAATTCAGGTACAGAATGCATGGGTGTCCTCCGACTGGCCCGTGCTTTCAATGACATGGAGAGGATTATCAAGTTTGAGGGCTGTTACGATGGCCATGCTGATCCATTCCTTGTCAAGGTAGGAAGTGGGGTTGCCACCTTAGGGCCCCCTGACTCCCCTGGTGTCCCAAAAGGAGCCACTTATGAAACTCTAATTGCCCCTTTCAATGACATATCAGTCGCGGAATATCTCTTTGAGACCAATAAAGGAGAGATTGCGACAATGATTCTTGAACCTGTTGCTGGGAACTCTGGTTTCATTGCTCCTAAACCTATGTTCCTTAATGCCATATGCAAAATCACCAAAGAAATTGGTGCCCTCCTAATCTTTGAATAAGTTATTATTAGGAATACTTTGGAATAACTACTGATTTAACAACACTTGGGAAGATCATTGGTGGGGATCTGCCAGTTGGAGCTTATGGAGGAAGGAGGGAGATTATGGAAATGGTAGCGCCAGCAGGACCAATGTACCAGGCTGGGACCTTGTGGAAACCCATTGGCAATGATCGAATGCATACACTCTTAAGCGATTGTAAGGGCCAGGAAGTTAGACACACACACACACACACACACACACACACATACCAGGCTGGGACCTTGTCGAAACACACACACACACACAGACACACACACACACATATATATATGAATAAGATCACAGGTGAACTTGTTCAAGGTATAATTGATGCTGGGGAAAAAAGGCAGGGCATGCGATGTGTGGTGGGTATATACATGGGATGTTTGGGGTTCTTTTTCACAGAAGGGCCTGTTAACAACTCTGGGGATGCAAAGAAAAGTGGTACTGCTAGGTATGCCTGATTCTACAGGGGAATGCTGGAGGAGGGAGTGTATTTAGCTCCTCCAAAGTTTGAGGCAGGATCTACCGGCTTGGTACATGGTCCTGAACATATCCAGAAAGCAATAGCAGCTGCAGAAGATTTTACAGCCGATTTACTGTGAAAATGGCAATTCCCATATCTATAGTCTTTGATTTACCTTCCCTTTTTTTGACCCATTTAGAATATTTACTGTTTTGTAGTTGGATTGACAGTGCTATGGTTGATTTCCTTTAATGAGAAGGTGCGTTTCCACTAGCCTTCCCACCTAAAGGGAGCATTTCTTCTTATTACTGTAAGGGCTTTTTGTGTCTTGATAACCGTTTTGAGTGTACTTTTTTTTTTTTTTTTTTTATGGGAAAGCATGGAAAGATTTCATTCCAAATAAAGAAGAAGTTGCAAACAGAGAAGGGAAAACGAAACAGTCAGCTAGGAACCTCCTCATTTAGGAGATATTCCACTACACTGGGGATAACCCCCTTCCAAGTTTGGGAAACACCAGAGGTTCTTGCATACTTGGCTAACTCATGCGCAACTCTGTTGCCCGCCCTATACAGATGCTGGAAGGAACACCAGCTGAAAGAAGATGCAATAGAGCTAATAGTCTGCAGAATGTGCCCAAACTCACCACCTACAGCCCCTGAATTAATTGATTGGATTAGGGAGAGGACATCTGACTCAAAGATTGCATGGGAGACCTCCAACTCCGAGGCAAAAAGAACACCATGGAGCAAAGCAAGAGCTTCAGTCACTTCAGCTGGGAAGGGGCTGGAAGGACCTTGTTCAGCGCTGCAATAGCAGTGCCTTTGGAGTCACGTATAATGATCCCGATACAAGAATTTCTACTGTCTTTCGTGGCAACCCCGTCAACATTGATTTTGAAGAAACCTGAAGGGGGGGTCTCCAGCAAGTGGCAGAGGAGGACTGTTGAGGAGGGGAGGAGGAGCAAGTTCTTTTGAAGTCCAGCAGAGATCTGGTAGCAGATTCCCACACCTGAGAGGGAGGCTTACCTGCATCCTCATGCAGCGCCTGGTTTCGATTCCACCAAATAGACCAGGCCACTGTGAAGAAAAGCTCAAGGTCATTGATGGACCCCCTTTCAAGAAGATTCAAAGCAATGTCAACAGGATCCAAGGCAGAGGAAACTAAACTCATTGGACAATCTTGCCATAAAGCCCAGGTCTGCATGGTGTGATCATTGAGTGTACTATTTACTCATAAAGCTAGTTTCCAAATGTGGTATTTGTTCCCTCAACATTATTTACTATTTCTTTGGGTACCAGCAATCCTGTGCAGTGAGATTTACAGCATGCAAAAAAATATATAATAAAAAAAATTATCGGAGTTTCAAAAGTTGGTCATAGATGACTGGCTCACAAGCACCAAGCTTAGTGAAATCACCCCATTCCATTTTCATGTTTGTAAGTTGTAACAGAAACATGTTATAATAAAATGCATTGGTTCCTATTACTGCCATACCCATAAGGGAATTTATTAAAAAATGGAAACCTTTAATGCATCGTTATTAAATTTATAATCAATTCATGGAGCAAAACAATCATAAATGAATCCATCATTAACAGAACAGGCATTTCCCATTGAAATTTGATGGCAGACTTGTCTTTACATAGATGTACACAGCTTTGCAGTATTGTGAGTCTCTGACAAATCATTTAGGCCAACTTTTATTTAAAAAAAGAAAAGAAAAAGGAAGTACTTATTCTATATTTGTAGAAGTCAATAGGGCACTCGATGTTGTCAATCTTTCAACCTTTGATAGATACTAGATAGAATGGAAGTACTTTTTTGTATCCAATATCTGTCTCTTCAGTAGTTTTTGTTTAGAAAGAGTTTCTGCTAGCCCACTAGAGTAGATTACATTCTTATAACGCACAGAAAGCAGGACTTGGTAGTTATATACTCAGTACATTTGTTTTGTTTTTGTGGTTGCTTATATATGTCTTTTGAGTTTGTTTCTGTTTCTTGATGAGGATGTAATAAACAGCAAAGCTGAATTATGTTGGTTCTGAGTGCCATAGAATGCTAACTTAGAACTGCCCAAGTGATCCTGCTCAAAGTGCAAATTACTCGAAGCTAATTCTTCACCACTTGGTCATCCAAGAGATGTGCTACAAACTGCATTACCAGAGTTGTCCAACTTTCTATTTTCCAATTCCAAAATGTCCCACACAAACTTTTGAACCAAACTTGCATCCTAAGAAGTGACCCTGGAGATGAATATACTTAAACTAAGAAGTTCATACCAAATGCACCAAAGTCCCACTTTTGTGAAGTTTGGGAGAGTTTATGGTAAGAAGTCTTATCCCCAATTTTCTTGGAGAGGCTGATTCCCGAACTCAAACACACGATCTGTCACTTTTGGTTGAAGGAACTTGCCATTGCACCAAGGCTTGACCTCAAGGTGAATATACTTCAACTAAATTATAAATTTTGTAACTCACAAGCCGTAATCCATCAGTTTACTTTTCCACAAACACCCTAACAAACTGGGGAAACTAGAAACTGAAAAAAACACATCAACATTTTGTGGAAACTTCCTTAGCATGCATTGACCAGATCTTAAATAACACTCATTCAAAGATTCAAGTGTTATTTAAAAGCAAATAATACACATTCTTATCATCACCATTACACAACAAAGAGGTCTATAATATCTCATTACATAACAAAAACCCAATTAATTTAGGATAAATAAGAGCTTAGCCTAACAGGACCAAAATTATCAAATCAAGAAAAAAATATTATAATAAATCAATTCAATAACTTAAATCACTGAACCAACTTAGTTTGACCTGACTTTGATCACTTTCTGAATAATGACATTACTTTAAACAATCAAATTTTAATTTCATATTTTAAGAGAAAATTTATAAATAAAAAGTGACAAAGTAAAAGGTTAATGTTTTGTTCACATCCCAACCGAAAAGCAATATATTGGCACATTGAGATTTTAACATTACTTATATCAGCATTTGAGTAGTCGAGAGATCTTTCTCAAGGTGAACATATGCATTGCTTAGCCAACAAACTGGGTTTTACAATATGTTGACTTCTTTGTTACATTTTTATGCTAAGTGAATTCCTAATAGAAATAATGTTACATTTGGTGCTATGATGTTAGGTTTCATTCAAAACAGACATATAAAGGCTGCCATAAATTTGTTCTGTCAAATGCAAGCTGCAAATAGTGAACCTGAAGCTGAGATTTATTCTTGACGCATATATCTAACTGGGAGCTCTGTAATTAATTACCATGACTACTTTATAAGAAAATTGTTTTACAGATTTTTGGAAGAAACTCTTTTTTTTGATAGGTAAGAAAATAATATTATTACTAGAAGAGAAAAAAGATACAAAGAGTTCACGGTACTGAACAAAAAACCACAATGACAAAAAGAAATAAAGGAATCAACATCCTATTCTAAGAGACAAAAGAAAATCAGTAAGATTTATGGAAGAAACTCGACACTTGGGAACCTCTATCTTAAACATGTACATAAGATGCAGAAACATTTCTTCTGCTACAGTGTGTTTTAACAATATATTGGTCAAAGACTTAGTAACCTGGACAACAATGAGTGGTGCATTCCAATACCATGCACTTGCAGAAACATCATTCTGCACCAATGTAAAATGCTAGAGAGGAACAGAGGGAAATTGGGGATGAAGATCTTACAGCATGTTTTAAAGATGTTGAAGCAATGTAATGGGTCAAAATTTTAGTTTCAAATTCAGAATGAGGTTCAAGAAATCTTCCGAACTTGGTTGATGAAATAGTCCAACATTTCTTGGAATCCTTGGAAAAGCATTGGGAATGGCACTGGACCACTGGTAGCTTACAGCAGGCAATTTTCTCTCTTTGAGGCGCATTAGAGATCAATTGACTCAAGGGCTGGTTGATGCCTATAATAAGTTCCAAGCAAATGATAACAGCATTTGAGTCTGTGTCTAGCTAGAAAGGCAATGGAGAAAGAAGAAAGGAGAGTAGAGGAGGAAGAGGAACAAAAATATGCTAAGAGCGCAGTTGAGGAATAGATGAGGCTGTGTGTGAAATGCACCTGTAGAACTTATTTTAGGAAGGTGGTTTAGATGGCTGGTTTTACAAATAAAAGATTTGGTAATTTATTGCTAAAGGTTCTCAAGTATTTTGTCACTAGCAGAGAAGCATGAATTGACCAAACAGGCTGAACAGCCCAAGAGAATTATACTAATACAACAACCCTCAAAAGAATTTTTTTTTTTACTGAATAATTAATTTTTATTGATAAAAACACCAAGAGAAAAAACTTCAAACAAAGCTGGACACAACCAACAGCCCAGCAACAACAACACTCAAACAAACCCCCCCTCTAAGCTACCAAAGTACAAACAACTACATTTGCAACCACACTCTACAAGCCCAACAGGGCACTCAAACATTACAACAGTGCAAGTGTGCAACCCTATTTCATAAGCAAACATTGCTCTAATCACAAACTGTTGAGTTAGTAGAAGCATTTATTCTCTCATTTGTTGTGTGTAACAAAATAGTAGTAGGTTATGCGAAATAGAAATAGAAAAGACAATCACACACGAAACACAAAGATTTACATGGTTCAGCCTTAGGCCTACATCCGCAAACAGTGTAACAGAAAATTTCACTAAGAAAATAGGAGATTACAAAATGGCACAATAGCACGGGACAATTGAACAAAGCCACACACATACAGCAAAAAGGAACCCTCCTAAGCTAGTTTTTGACCATTTAAACCAGAACCCAAGTGGGTGTGAGAGGAGGGACCCTCCTAGGCTAATTCTTCAACGTCACTCTGGTAACTATCCCCCTTAAGCCACCATAGGCTTCAAGAAAATTTTGAACTATTGAAACCTGATGAAAAAACTAAAAAAATAAATAAAAAAAGATGATACAGGATGATTTTAATTTTTGAGTTTGTGGTGATTGGGAATTGATTGCCAAAAGGTAATGTTAAGGCACAACTACTCAACTAGCACAATATTTTGATTTTTTTTTTTCTTAAACGCTAGTATATGTATGAGGAAAAAGAGAAAAAGGAAAAATCCAAAAAGTAAAACTCCATTATTTTATACTTATTAAAAATTATAAACTTCTACCATGCCAAAATAAACCTAACAATCAAAACTCACACTTTGATTTCATTGGATTATAATAGGAACACGAAAGATGATGACTTAGAGGCAAAGAAGTCAAAATTCCCAAAAGAATCAGCCACACATCCTCCAAGTCTTTGGATCTGGTCCCTCACTAGAGTAGTCTTCTCCACTAGGTCCAGCCCCGTCACCGCTTATTTATGCTACCTTCGGCAGCTGAAACGTCAATATCATGATGGATTACACCCAGATCCTCATAGAACGTGATGTAGCTGCTGCACTGTGCCATAGTAAATATGGAATACTGGAATTCATATTCATTTCCAAATGGAATTAACTTCTATTATTAAAAGAAAATACAACAATTTAGAGTACAACCACATAAGGAATCCACAAGAATTATAGAATTTGAAGATTTATTTCTTGGAACGTTAGAGGGTTAAATGAGCAAGATAAAGGCTTCGGGTTCAAAATCTGATTAGGAATTGGAGGCCAGATATTGTTTGTCTTCAAGAAACTAAAATGGAGTTGATAACTAGAGCTGTGATTCTCAGTTTGTGGGGGTGGCCAACATGTTGATTCGTCATATTTAGGTTTTTGTGGTGCTACTGGAGGGGTGCTGCTGATGTGGGACACGCGGGTTGTGGATAAAGTGGAGGAAGCAGTGGGACGCTTTTCGGTGTCTAGTAAATTTAAGAGTGTGGTTGACCAATTCATTTGGGCATTTACTAGAGTAAATGGTCCTAACTCAGTGAGTGAAAGAAGGTTTTTTGGGAGGAAACGTTTGGTTTGACTAGTTGGTGGAATGTTCCATGGTGCATGGGAGGTGACTTTAATGTGGTAAGATTTCCTTCCAAACGTTCTGGTTCTACTGTTGTTACAGTTGCTATGTGTGAGTTCTCTAATTTTATTTCTGAACAAGGTCTGATTGATCTCTCATTGGAAGGAGAAAGTTTTACCTAGTCTAATTTTCGAGAAGTTGAGTCAAAAGCAAGGCTGGACAGGTTCTTGTTCTCTACAGATTGGAAGGCTAAGTTTCCTATTGTTTGTCAGAGAAGAATGTCTAGGCTTTTATCGGATCACTTTCCAATTGTATTAGAGGGTGGAGCCTTTCATCATAGGGGCAGGAGGCTGTTCAGATTTGAGAACATATGGCTTAAGAATAAGGGCTTTCTAGAAAGGGTGCGATCTTGGTGAGAATCTTATCATTTTCAAGGTTCTGAGTTTTGTGTTGGCAAATAAATTGAAATTGTTGAAAAATCTATTAACTATATAAATAGAGGCAATGCCTCTTAGTACCCTTTTGGTTTAGCGAGCCTTTTTTTTTTTTTTTTTTACTGTTGCTACAGTGCCACTTTGATTTGTTCAAGTAGCACTGTAGCTAAAGCAGCTACAGCGTTTTTTTTTTTTTTTTTTTTTCATTTGTACTTTTTTTTTCCTTTTAAATATTTATAAGAATCCGCATATATATTGTTATACTGATATAACATATTTCACAATATTTTCACAATTATTAAGGTGTCAATTTCTTGTAAGTCAAAATAAAATAATAAAATATGAAACTATGACCAATCACAACTGAAAATAAAAATTTTGTGAAAATTTTGTGACACTTGTTGGGTGAATATGTAAAAGCTACAGTACTTTTGGTTTGTTCAATATGTACTGTTCATCTTTTTTTTTTTTTTTTTTAGTCTTCGATTTGTGCTCTTTTTTCTATATATAAAAAGAGCAAATAAACTCATAAATAGTATTATGAACAGTATTTTTGGTTTATCGACTTGCCTTTATCCCCCCTTTTTTTTTCTTCAAGTTCTCTAGCTTCATTTGAGCATTTTTTTTTTTTAAAAGATCTTTATATGTTTACTTTATGAACATTATTTTTGGTTTAGTGAGTTGCCTCTTTCCCTTTTTATTTATTTATTTATTTCAAGTTCACCTTGAGCTTTTTTCTTTTTTTTTTTCTTTTAAAGGATCTTTATATATTTACTTTCTACTTGTAATGTAAACTTACATTGTATACACACAAAAAGTATATCCACAATAAAAAAATTATACAAATTTTACAGATGTGTACAACATTTACCAATTTTTATGTGTTTACAATATAAATTTACATTGTAAGTACAATGTATATTTCTATATATATATATATATATATATAAAATGAATGGGAAAAGCTACAGTAATTTTGTTACAGTAGTTTTGGTTTGTTCAAATTTCACTATTTTGCAGGCTTTATTTTTTTTTTTTGTGAATGCATAAAGTTGTAGCATATTTGCTATATTATCTTTGGTTTTTCCAATTCACGTTGTTTCACATTATTAACATCACAAATTGATACAATATTTTCACAATTGTTAAGATATTAATTCATTATAGGCCAAAATAAAATAATAAAATATCATACTATATCCAGTTACAACTAAAAATAAAAGTATTGTGAAAAAGAAGTACTATATCCACAATAATTTTCATAACACTTTCATAACAAATCAAATATGGTAAATTGTTATTTGTTCTAATTTAAACTTACCAATGAAACTACTTTTTGGCCCACCAATAACAACTTGTAGTAACCTACTACTTATGATTTGTTGTGAAAATGTCATGGGCATAACATTTTTTTTGTGTGAAAAATGTTAAAACATCTTGATGTTGTCACAATATTTTCAAAACTGTTGAACTGTCAATTTTTTACAAGTTAAAATAAAATATAACAAATTTATAAAGGTATTATGAAAATGTTGAGTCATTTTGTTGTGTTTTTAGAAATTTCTTGTTGGTTTAATCGACTTTATTGAGCCAAAATTCACTATTCTACATAGAATTTTCTTGGGTTAACTTTTTGTATTTTTTTTTTTCACACTATTTTAAGTAAAAGAGCAAAGTTTACACACAAACAAAAACAAAAACAAAAACTTAGAAAAAAACAATTTTCATCCGTTATGTTTGAGGTAATTTACAATTCTTCCTTAAACTTTAAAATCAAGCAATTTTTTCCTTAATATTTTGGAAAAAAGTCAATATGTCATATTATTATTTTCTCAGTTAAACCCTAATGAAAACTTACGATTATTAAAATATTTTATTGCGTAATGTCTAAATTACTCCCGCTAAATTTTAACAGCCTAAAAATTTTTTTTACATATTTTGAGTTTTAAATGATAAAAATTCTTAGCAAGTTAGAATGATGATATTAGGTGTGTTATTTGTTATCTAAAGAACGTTGATTTTCTAAATTTAAATTTTCAAAATTTATAATTTATCTAATGAAAAATTCAATGACACATGCCTTTTGTTTTTTTTAATTTTAAATTTCTTAGCAAAACTCAGTTGTTTATTGTTGGAAAATAATGATATTCGTTATCATCCTTAGAAGTTTTTAAAGAGTAAATATATTGTCTTTAGCAAGTAGGTACTAAGAAACTATTATAGTTAAATAAATATTTATATGTTAAATAACTACCCTAACTTTGTGGTTGATCAAATTCTTAAGCGAATGAGATTAACTTTTTGCGACATAATTATCAAAATTATTAAAATTAATGTTTCTTTTGATTAATGTAAATCTAAATATACTTTAAAAATCAAATGATTCATATCTTTGTTTTGTAATACAAATAAAATCTAAAATTGACCTCAATAAAAAATGGAATGCGGAGGTTTTTGGAAATGTAGAAGAATGGGGTAAACAGTTGTGGAATGATCTTAGCAAATTAAAGACTATTAAGAAAAGTCATGGTCTAACAGCGGAGGACAAGTTGGATTTGGAAAGAATCCAAGGTGAGCTAGAAAAGCTTCTCTTCTGGCAGAAATTTGTTGGAGGCAAAAATTTAGAGTTCTTTGCATTAGAGAAGGAGATAGGAATACTAAATTCTTCCATCGTATAGGCAATTCTTACAGAAGATTTATCTCCATAGATAGGCTTATGGTGGATGGAGAACTTTCTTCGGATCCGAAGGACATGGCAGAAGGTATTTCTCGCTTCTATAGGTAGCTCTATTCTGAAAATGTGGTTGATAGACCTGTCCTTGATGACGTGGAATTTTCTAGAATTTTTTAGGAAGATGCCCTTTGGTTAGATAGGCCGATTGACGAGGAAGAGGTGCATGGGGTGATTAATGGTTTTGATGGTGATAACGCTCCAGGCCCGAATGGTTTTTCCATGGCTTTTTTCCAATCCTATTGGAGTGTTTTAAAGAAAGAGATTATGGAAGTCTTTCAGAACTTTCATACTCAAGCTGTGTTCGAGCAGAGTCTTAATATTGCATTTCTTGCCCTTATTCCTAAAAAGGCAGATGTTGTGGAAATCAAGGATTTTTTACCAATCAATTTAGTTGGTGGGATTTACAAGATTATTTCAAAAGGTATTGACTAATCGATTCCAAAGGGTGGCACACGGGCTTATTTTAGATTCATGGAATGCATTTGTGAAAGATAGAGAAATTTTGGATTCCATGTTAATTACTTCTGAATGTATTGATAATAGATTGAAGACAAGGATTCCAAGGGTGTTGTGTAAGTTGGATGTGGAGAAGGCGTATGATTATGTGAATTGGGGTTTTCTAACATATATGTTGTAGCATTGTGGGTTTTCAGAAAAAATGGAGAAAATGGATTATGTGTTGCATTTCTACCGTTAAATTTTCCATTTTGAATCATGGGAGTCCTTCAGATTTTTTTGGGAGCCCTAGGGGGATTAGGCAAAGAGATCCTCTATCTCCGTTGCTCTTTGATCTGGGATGCACGGACGCGGCGCCAGGGGTGCCGCACCAGCGTCGGACGCGGCGCGACGCGGCGACGCGGGAGGGATCGGGCCGCGTCTGCCACGTGTTTCCATCTTTTTTCCAGCCGACTCGCGCCGACGCGGCTTGAATCGCGCCGACGCGGCTTCGACTCGCGCCGATTCGGGCCGAATCGGCCAAAATCGGGCCGTATCGGGTCGTATCGGCCGGCGACCGATACGGCCGAAACGGCCGAAACAGTCCGAAACAGGCCGAAATTTGGCTTGAATCACGCCGGAACAGCCAAAATCGGCTCGGAATGAGACCCAAACACCCTAAATCTATCATTCCTCAATTTTATTTTGAATATTTGTTGCTTCTTTTGTGTTTTCTTTTTGGTTTTGTGTTTTGTTTTTGGTTTTGTGTTTTGTTTTCTGTTTCTTGCTCCCTTCCATCTTTGTTTTGTGAATCAATGCATAGTAATATATTTTTTAAGAATATTTTAATGGTAAAAATATATAGAAAATATAAATAAAAATATTTTTAATAATTTTTTAATTGCCGAGTCCCGCCGCACCCGCACCCACCTTTTTCAAAAATTGCCGAGTCCCGCACCCGTTCCCGCACCCGCACCCGCACCCGAGTCCCGAAACGCACCCGTGCTTCATAGTCTTTGATGTGGTTATGGAGGCTTTGAGCCGTATGTTGGATGTGGCTACAGCTGCTAGACAATTTTTGGGCTTCTTTGTAGGTTCTACACCTAGTACTTCGATGATGGTGTTTCATCTTTTATTTGCGGATAACACTCTTATTTTTTGTGTTGCTAACCCTAATTAGTTAATTACTTTAAGGGAGATTCTGACTGGATTTGAGAAGGTTTCAAATTTAAGGACTAATTTGGGGAAATCAAAATTGGTACCAGTTAGAGAGGTACATAATCTAGATGTGTTGGTGGGGCTGTTGGGTTGTAGGCAATCTTCCCTTCCCTTGAAATATTTGGGACTTCCTTTGGGCGTTAAATTCAAGGAGGTGTCAATCTGGAATCCTATATTAGAGAAGATGGAACGAAGACTAGCATGTTGGAAGAGGCTTTATTTATCCAAGGGGGGTAAGGTTACTCTTATCAAAAGTACTCTCTCCTCTTCACTTACTTATTACCTTTCCATTCTTCCTATACCTGGGAAGATTACCAATCACATGGAGAAACTACAGAGAGATTTTCTTTGGAGTGGTATTAGTGGTGATTCTAAATTATAACCTAGTGAAATAGGCTAAGGTTTGTAAGCCAATGCTAGTTGGGGGGCTAGGTATTAGATGATTGAGGAGTTTTAACTCTACCTTGTTGGGCAAGTGGTGATGCGGGAGATGCAAGAAAATTATTATTTAATATTATTTATGTTTGCAAGTCAATTGTATTTTTATGTTTTAGGTCCTATTAGTTTATTAGGCTACTAGTATTTTAATTTGGAAGCAAGGTTATTTCTGTAATAAGGCAATTAGGGTTTCTTAGCCAATTAGAACTAGGATTTAGCAATCCTATATAAGCAACCTATTGTACTCCTTGATGAGATAGTTGATATTTTGATGAATGAAAAAAATGGCCGTTTGGTCTTTCTTTTGGTCTGGTGCTGACTCCAGGTCTACCCTAGGTGCTGACTCCTAGTGATTCCCCGCTTGGTGCTGACTCCAAGCAAGGCCTAGGTGCTGACTCCTAGGTCATATTCATTTATTTTATTGTTCTTTCAATTTTGTTCTGGTTGTCCTGCGTCAAGTGGTTGTGGAGGTATGGTTTAGAGATAGATGCGTTATGGAGGAGGGTTATTGAGGCAATATATGAGAATGTTTGGGGTTGTTGGTGCACAAAAAAGGTGACCAATGCGTATGGTGTTAGCCTTCGGAGGTTTATTAAAAAGTGGCCGATTAAACCTCTCTAAACTACTACAGTATGATGTGGGTTATGGTACTAGTGTGAAATTTTGGAAGCATGTGTGGTGTGAGGATTGTACCCTCAAAGAGGCTTTTCTAGAACTTTACTACCTGAGTAGGGGAAGGGACTCTTCAGTGGCGGAGGTTATGTGTTGGTTGGGTGGGAGGATTCATTGGAATTTTCAGTTTCGTTGTTCACTGCGACAGGATTGGGAGGAAGACTCTTTTGATCAGTTTATGGTCATCATTTACTCTTCGAAAGTGCAGGGGGTTGGCCCTCACAAGATTTGTTGGAAGCTAGCAAGGAGTAGAGGTTTTGAGGTTAAAGGTTTTTATCTCTCTTTTTACCCTCCTACTCTTTCATTCCTTTGGAGGTTGGTGTGGCAATTGAAGGTGCCTCCAAGAGTGGCTTTCTTTTCATGGTCAACTTCTTTAGGTAAGATTCTTACAACTGATAACTTTCGCAAAAGGTTTATTATTGTTCTTGATTGGTGTTACATGTGTAAGAGGTGTGGGGAGTCATAAGATCAACTTCTGCTTCATTGCCCCATAGCATTTGAGATGAGGTCTTTGGTGTATTGTTTGTTTGGACTTCATTGGGCTATGCCTTATAAGGTAATTGAGTTGTTTGAGTCTTGGCAAGGTAAATTCGAGAGGCATCGTAATATAGATTTTTGGAGACTCGTGTCGCATTGCTTGATGTGGTGTATTTGGAGTGAAAGAAATGCTAGATGCTTTGAGGGATGTGAGCGGTCCTTGCTAGAGATTAAGTCATTTTTCTTATATACTCTACTTGTATGAAGTGTGGCTTTGTCGCATTTTTCTTGTTTTTCCCTTCCTGTTTTACTTTATCATTGTAATTTTGTTTCTTGATTTGTGCCCCCACAATACATCCCCAATATACTCAAGTTGGCTATTTTTTCTTAATAAAATTTTTCATTACCTAAAAAAAATAAAAAATAAAAAATTATAGAGCACCCTTGTACTACTTACAATTTTTGAAGCCAATATTAAGACAGATCATATGATGGTTAGTTATAGGAGCTTAAGAGTTGAGTGTGTAACAAATAGATGTTTGATGGTTTTTTGATATGATGTAGGTGTTCCATAATGTGAATCTTATTCAGTTGGTAGGATTCTTTTATTATTGAAACTAAAAACTCCTGTGAATTTAAACCATTGTCCTTGAATTTCTAAGAAATTAAATTTTAATGTTGGGTGGCTCCCTATAAATTAGTTTAGAGAGCCTGAGAGTTTAACTTGGATTTTAAAGACACGAAACAGTTTTGTGTGTTGTAAAAATTTGAGGTGACCGTTTGGCATGATTTTTTTTTTTTTTTTTGAACTTTCTCATTAGAAGAAATAATACTTGGTTTTATGGCACATTTAATCATGCTTTCTCCTGTAAAATACAACAGCCAACACAAATGACCTAACTAAAAATATCTGAGGAAAAAAAGGGCTGAGAAGTGAGAAAAAATAAACTGTCCCATGTAATGTCTTCCCCAGGAAGAGAGGGAGAAAAATATGGAAAATGAAAAGAAGGAAGAAGAACTGACATATCAAAAAAGAGGAAGAGAGAAGTGTTCCAATGAAACGGGTGTAGATGTGAATAACAGTCTGAAACTAACATTTGAAAACCTGCTGCAGATAGTTATTTTACTTTCTCATGACTTGTTAGTGTGTATGGTATTTCTCTTAAGGCCTTATAAGTGATCTGAACAAGATATCCAAGTTTGTCGCTAAAAATTTGATTTCAACTGCAAGTTCCATCGTGTCAGATTTTATAATCATATTCATAATATATATTAACATGTTCAATGTTGCAGATTCCCTGCTTCAAGAAATTACTTATCGTTATCATGTATAAGCATTCATTATCCTTGTTTTGGGAGTTGGACACGAAGAATAAAGCTAAATAATTTGCTCTATTATATCCTCTGTTTGAGTCAAATAATTTGTCCCTTTTTGTCTCCTAATACTTTTGCTTCATACTATGAAGATTCCACCTTACTTGTTGCTATAATTACCTTACTTGTTGCTATAATTACTTCAACATTATAGTGAAGGACTAGGTCGAAAACTCATTATCATGCAACCCAAAAACTCATTATCATGCAACCTAGGTAGTAGGTACATATATACAAACAAACATGTATATGTATATGTGCGTGTGTAACTTTTAAATTTTGGGTCAAGATCAATGTGTTGTTTTGGGTCATATTTTTAACTTTACTGAATTTGTCAGGAAATCCAAAAGCCACTATTAAGGAAGGGTTTGGATACAGCTGAAATTTTGGTTCGTTTCAGTTTTCACATTTTGCTTCTTTTTTTTTTTTTTCTCATTTCTGCTGCCGGGGACAGAGTGCGCAGTGCATGCACTGTGCACGTACTTTTTTAGCAATTTTTTATTAAAAATAGGTCCCGCAGTACTATTCACACATTTAAAAATTATTTTACTACAGTGTTTTCAGTTTTCAGCAATAAGTTCTATCCAAACGAACCCTAAGAAACACCTAGTTTGCAGTAAGTTTTTTCCCAGTAATTGGAGGAGTCTGAAAATCTGTCTGATTTGGCTGGTAACTCTCAAAAGAATGAGGTTCTGTGCTGCTGTTCCAGATGGGCCGAAGAACCAAATTTTTGAGATCTTACAATTCAAAAGAGTCTCAATACCGGCAAGATACCTCATGGTTCATCTAATTTCTGGGAGTCCTTGCGCAAAAGAATGTAAAGAATGTATGCCCCTTCTGGAGATAACAGGCAGAAATAAATCCAGGCAGCAAGGAATCTTTACTTTGTAGAATGGATCCAGTTGATCCAATTAGTTCATTATAACCTTTAGATTCTATTGGTCAAGCATCTTCATATTGCCAATGAAGATTTTCAAGCCTATTGAACAGAAATTTAGTAGTTACTTATGGAAAGGAAAGGGGATCTAGGGGCTTAAGTATCCTGGGATGTTGTATGCAAGTCAAAGAGAAGGTGCATTAGGTTTGAAAGGGGTGTAAGAATGGCACAAAACAGCCATAACTAGACATATATGGAATCTGTTTGCTAAGGCAGGCTCAATTTGGGTAGCTTGTGTTAAAATCTGTTTGCTAAGACAGGAGTTTTGGGTTTGTTAACATCCCTCAATATAGCTCTCCGGGCTAGAGAAAAATTCTAAATCTTAGAAGTATTTTCAGGCCATTACTGAAGATCAGGTTGTAGTTTTCCTATGGCATGATTGGTGACATCCAGATGGAGTCCTAATTCAGAAGTATGATACTCAAGTCATAGATGATGTTGCTACCAGATCAAATGCAAGGATTTCAACTTTCAAGTGTTGGGAAAGATAAAAACTGGTCTTGGAAGCGAGTTAGATCAAATGGCCTGGTATCCATTCAGAGTAAACTTTGTTCACTAAACATTGGTGAAACAGATAGAGTGGTACCTATTCTAAGTGCAGAAACATGGGAGTAGGTCAGGGCTAAGCTTTTAACAGTAGGAAGGTGGAAAATCATCTGGTTCTCTCAAGTTATTCCATATATTTATTATTTTATTGGCAAGTAACAAGAAAAAAAAATTAAGCACTTAGGACAGAATAAAACATTGGGTTTACATTGGCGATCTGAAAATGTGTACTCTGCAAGAAAAACTTGGGATGTGGAGCAAACTTGTACTTTGAGTGCTTTTCACTAGAAATTTGGAAATAATTTATTAAGTGCTGCCTAATTAATTTCCTTTAATATGTGTGGGAAGACATCATTGTTTGGGGAGAAAATCAAAGTAAGGGAAAATATCTGAAGGGCTGTTGTATGGAAATTGGCCTTAGGTGCTGCTGTGTAGCATTACAAGAACTGAGGGCATTATGCAGTCCATAAAGAGAGAGGTTCAACTAAGGTTGGAGACTAAAAGTAACTATGTAATCTTTATCTTCAATAATCATTTGTAGTAAATGGGGGATTAATTTAGCTATCCTTGGTGAATTCTGAAACTGTATTATTAAGGAGATGCCGATTGGGTCTAAGGTTGTCAATTCTCTTCATCTGAGTCAGTGGGTTGATCAGAATCAGTTTTTTCCTCTTTCGGATCAGGGTAATGAGACGGGCTTTTGTTCTGGAGAGAGGGATGCTTTCACGGAAGTATCAAGTGAAGGCAGAGATCAATGGTGCAATCCACAAGCTGATTTTGTGTCGCCGAGGTCCTTGGATGGGGCTGAGTTGCTACAGGATGGTTCAGAGCCTCTGCTTCTACAGTGGAAACACAGTGGCGTCAATTCTAGTGGTTTTTTTCACAGGGAGGAAGAGAGCTGTTCTCTGGATTGTCCACCATTATCTAGGTGGGATCCTAACGGGCAGAGGGAGTTGGTGGCGACCCAGGAAGTCAAAGAGGGTGAGATTTTGGGGTCAGAGGTGATAAATTCCAAGTGGGTGGTGAGCTTGATGAAAAGTTTCTGCAAAATTGTGGGTTTTCCTATTGTAAAGCATGAAGCTCAATGTTTGGCTTTGTTTCGTCTTCTGGAACAAGACTATGTCGATGTGGTTAATTCTAGGTCTTCTAAGGGATCAGTAAACTCAAGGCAGAAAGGGCTCAGAGAACTTAGAGGTCTGATTTCTACAGTTAACTACGATGGGGTCTCTTCTAAAGGGAGGAACCAAGGTTCTTTAGCTGGTTTTGGGGTGATCACTAGTTTTAAATGAGTTTACGACTTTTATCATGGAATGTTAGGGAATTAAATAATCCTCAAAAGCGAGAGGTATGTAAGAATCTTCTTAAGGAGTGGAAGTGTGAAATTGTTTGCTTCCAAGAAACCAATCTGTCTTCTTTAAACTCTTCTGTAGTTTGGAGCATTTGGGATAGTCAATTCCTTGACTGGGCTGTTTTGGATGCAGTTAACACTGTAGTGGGGGTTCTACTAGTATGGGACAAGAGGGTTTATGAAAAAATTGATGTTTCTATAGGTCAATTTTCTGTTAATGTTTTACTAAAGGGGGTTGTGGATGATTTTGTATGGGCATGTATAGGAGCTTATGGTCCTAATGATGATAACCAACAAGGTGCTTTGTGGGAGGAGCTTGCAAGGGTGCACTATAGGTGGAATACGGCATAGTGTTTAATTGGGGATTTTAATATTATTCGATATCCGAGCAAGAGATTTGGTTGCAAGTCTTTTAGCCCAACTATGTTTGCATTCTTGGAATTCATTGAGGCTAACTATCTTGTTGATTTACCCCCTTGAAGGGGCTTCTTTCACCTGTTTTAGAGACTCTGGGACAGATTATATATCAAGAATTGATAGGACATTGGCATCGGTGGATTGGGTGGATCATTTCAGGAATGTGTCTCAAAGGGTACTTTCCCGGGTAGTTTCAGATCACAGTCCACTCCTGGTGCAAGCCGGTGGAGTCAGTAAAGGTCGTAGTGCCTTTAAGTTTGAGAATATGTAGTTGAAAGTTAAGGGTTTTGTGGAGAGAGTTCGGCAATGGTGGAATGGGTATTGTTTTTTGGGTTCTCCTAGCTTTATTCTAGCTTGAAAATTAAAAGCTCTCAAGGATAATTTGAACAAGTGGAATAAGGAGGAGTTTGGTAATTTGGCATTTAGGAAGAAAAGCCTTCTGTCTGAGCTTTTGGGTCTGGATGCTAGAGAAGACTTGTTGGGTCTTTCACGTGAGGAACAAACTTGTCGTACTCAAGTTGAAGGTGATATTTCTCATTTAGCTTCTTTAGAGGAGATTTCTTGGAGACATAAGTCTCGGGTTTTGTTTGTGAAGGAGGGTGACAATAATACTCGTTTCTTTCACCGAATAGCGAACTCCCATAAAAGAACTAATCACATTAGAGGTATAGAGGCGGATGGTGTCCTTTATAAGGATGAGACGGATGTGCATTCTCAAGTGGTTCAATTTTATCAAGGTTTGTACACAGAGTCTGATGCATGGCGCCCTACTATGGATGGTTTGGAGTTTGCTAGCATTGAAGAAGATGAGCGACTTTCTCTTGAAAGGGATTTTTCTAAGGAGGAGGTGATACAGGTCCTCCAAGAGATGGAGGGTGACAAAGCTCTTGGTTTTGACGGCTTCACTATGGCCTTTTTTAAAAAATGCTGGAGTGTTGTAGAAAATGATGTTATAGCCTTTTTTGATCACTTTCATAGGAGTTCATAGTTTGAATGGTCTTTGAATGCTTCTTTTCTATCTTTAATTCTCAAGAAAAATAATGCATTGAATATTAAAGATTTTTGTCCTATTAGTTTAGTGGGCAGTGTTTATAAGCTTTTATCTAAGGTGTTAGCAAACAAATTGAGGAGGGTGTCGGATAAACTCATCTTTGAATAGCAAAATTCTTTTGTTGGTGGAAGAAAGATTTTGGATTCAATGCTTATTGCTAACACATGCCTTGATAGCAGACTGAAGTTTCATACTCTAAGAGTGGTTTGTAAGTTGGATATTGAAAAAACTTATGATCATGTGAATTAAGATGCTTTATTCTATTTGTTGGAAAGGATAGGTTTTGGGATTCGATGGAGGAAATGGTTAAAGGCCTGTGTCTCTACTGTCCATTTTTCAGTTTTGGTTAATAGATCTCCTATTGGTTTTTTTGGAAGTTCTCGAGGTTTAAGACAAGGTGATCCATTGTCTCCTCTTAGTAGGATCTGAAGAAAACTGAGGAAGGTGGTCTTATTCGAGGTTTTCATGTGGGACCTATTAATTTTACTGGCATTCGTATTTCACATCTGCTTTTTGCTGATGATACCATTCTCTTCAATGATGCTTCTAGGGAGCAACTGCTTTCAATTAAATTGGCTTTGACTTGTTTTCAAGCCCTTTGAAGGTGAATGCAGGGAAAAGTGAGATTGTCCCTATTGTGAAGGTGAGTCACATTCAATCTTGGGCTAACATTTTTCAATGCAAAGTGAGCAATTTACCTATGACATATTTGGGGATGCCCCTAGGTATTTCATATAAGACAGCCTCTATTTGGAAACCTATTCTGGAAAGGATGGAGAAGAAGCTGTCATGCTAGAAGTGTCTTTATTTATCAAAGGACAGTAGGCTCACCTTGTTAAAAAGTACCCTCTCAAGTCTTCCAACTTATTATCTCTCTATTTACTGTTCCTAAACCCGTGGCTATTAGATTAGAAAGTATTCAAAGGAATTTCTTGTGGGGTTCCTCAGAGGAGTGTTTCAAATACCCCTTAGTGGCTTGGGAGAAGGTATGTCTCCCACTTGAGCAGGGTGACTTAAGAATTTGAAAATTGGTGCCTTTTAATCAAGCTTTGTTAGGGAAATAGCTTTGGAGATATGGCCATAAACCTTCTCATCTTTGCCTGAGGGTTATTGCCATGAAATATGGGGAGGGGAAAGGGGGTTGGAGCACTAGAGTTTGTAGGAGCGCTCATGGGTGTGGGTTATGGCAAAGTATTAGTGAAGGGTGGGAGAGCTTTTCTAAACATTTCACTTTTGTGGTGAGAGACGGTTCTCATATTCTTTTTTGGCATGATAAGCGGATATGGGATGAGTCTTTTTTGGCAAAAGATCGGAGGATTGGGCTCATGTCGTGGTTTAAATGGATGGGTTAGCTGTATAGGGATGACTGGAGTTTGTAGTATATTTGAGAGACAGGATTATCAAAGTTCTAAAGCTTAAGATTAATTTTGAAAAAAATATAGCTTTGGGACTACACTTTTATGCTAACATATCATGTTAATATTGTATGTTTTTTGAATGTATACTTCCCAAAATTGTTGAATAATGGGTGGTTCTATTTTTTTCTTTATTGAATCCAAAACTTGTGAGTTTTCTATCGAGGAAGGGGGTTCTTACTTCTCTTTACGGATCTTTGAGAGGGGCCTTTCGTCTATGCACTCTGTATTTCTGGGGAAGGAGTGCAAACAAATTATTGTTCCACTTGGAGGATTTAATTTCAAAACAATCTCCTGGTCATTTTGCAAGAACGATTAGAAAGGGTGATGTTGTCTTCATCCTTCAATTGGGGTCCAATGTCCATGGCACGTTTTTATTGGTTTCAGAACTTCTTCATGGTCGACGGAAGGGGAACATTGTTATACCTGAAGGAAGCTTGGGTTGTGGCTGGCACGATTTTGGCCTCAACTTGAGGAAAATTTTGAAACTAGCTACTCTCATTAGTCAGGGATTATCTCACAGAATACAGAGTGCACCAAAGGCTGAGGTAGCAGTGGCGGTGGACAGAACCCACACCCACGACGGTGCAAATTTTAAAGGCAAAACAACCATAGGTATTCCCAAAAGAGAAGCCTCAACTTCCTATGCTTCGGTGTGGCGGGGAATCGGAAAAACACCAATGGCGGAGGAGAGGAAAGAAAAAAGAAATCTGCATTGGTTGGAGTGAAGATCATGTCAGATCACAGCCCTAATACCTGCAAGAAAAGTATCCTAGGACAGAGGAAGCAGCTTGGAGCAAAGCTTTTGTCAGATCCCAGCCGTGATAAACATGATTCCTGCAAGGATAGTACTCTAGGACAGAGGGAACTTCTCGAGGAGAAGGTGCTATCATCGTTAGAGGAATATGAAAGTGACGGGTTGGATACTGAGCTGTCTTCAGACATTTTTTTTGCGTTTGGAGCGTGGGCTAAATGGGAAATGGGCTTTAGTGAGGTCTGAAGTTAATGAAGTGGGCCCAAAATCTCTCAAACCTCTTAAGCCCAATGTTCATAAGGTTTTTCCCTCAAGCCCTTTTATCCCAGTCAAGCCTAAACAAGTTTGGAGGCCCCACCAAAGCCCAACGCCGTTAAACCCAGGCTACTGTCCGAGCCTTAAGTCTAATCACATTGCCCATGTGTTGGGGCCTCAAGGTCAAAAGCCGAGTCAAGCTAGCGCAAGCTCCAGGGGCGGTGAGATGTCGACGATGAGTGTCAGTGGTGACCCAGTGACCAGAACAGATTTGGAGTCCCGTTGTAGCTTCGTTAATGCTAAGCTCGTCGCTAGCATGTCTTCTTCTGGGTTCACGAGCACCGGTGCTGAGGTGACTCAAGGTGGTGGTTCTCGAGTCTCTAGGTTCATCGGTGACTTGGCGATAATCTCAGAATTGGTAGGGCGCGAGCCGGTGGCACCAGATAGAGAGCATCCTCTTTCAGACTTGGGTACTGGCATGGCTTCTTCTGGGTTCACATGCACCGGTGTCAAGATGACTCAAGGTGGTGGTTCTCGGGTCTCTGGGTTCATCGGTGACTTGGCAATAAGCTCGGAAATGGCAGAGAGTGAGCCGGTGGCACTTAATAGAGTGTATCCTCTTTCAGACTTGGGTAATGGGATGGAAGCTGAGTTTGGGGAAGGGGAAGGGGAAGCTCATGAAGAGGAGTTGGATTCAGATAGGGAATTTCAAACAGTTTCTGGGCTTCACATTCTACCATGGGAGCCCAGTGGGGTGTCGGATAGTGGTTGTGGGCAGTGGAGAAAAAGATCATTGTGTGTTGGATTGTGACCTGTTGTCTCAGTGGGTTCCTAATGATCTCAGCATAGGTTTGCTGGTTCAGGCTTCAGTAGAGGGTACACAAGTGACTGACTCTGGTCCACCCTCGGTTTGGGTGTCCAAGTTGATGAAAAAATTTTGTAAAATGGTGGGTTTCCCTATTGTGAAACATGAAGCTCATTGTATGGCTCTCTTTCGTATCCTGGAACAGGAATGTCTTAAAGTGAATGACGATGGGGTGTCTAAACGACCTGCTAACGCAGGGTCAAGAGGCCTTAGGAGCTTAACGGGCTTGTTTCTTTTGTTAATTATGATAATGGCGCTTCTAGGAGTAGGAGCAGAGCTTCTTCAACTAATTTGGGGGTTGTTTGTATTTTTAAATGAATCTACGACTTCTTTCTTGGAATGTATGGGGGCTAAACAATCCCTGGAAGAGAGAGGTTTGTAAGAATCTATTAAAAGAGTGGAAGTGCGATGTCGTATGTTTTCAAGAAACGAAAGTATCTTCTCTGGATGTTGCTTTCGTCCGGAGTTTATGGGGTAGTCCTTACATTGATTGAGCTGTTTGGAAGCAGTGCAGTCCTCGGGCGGGGTCTTGCTGATTTGGGATAAGAGGGTCTTTGAGAAATTGGATGTTATTGCTAGAATATTTTCTGTCAGTGTTTTATTCAGAGGAGTGGTGGATGACTTTGTTTGGACTTGTACATGCGTGTATGGCCCCAATGACAATGGTTAGCGACCTACTTTGTGGGAGGAGTTATCTCACGTGCGTGCTAGGTGGCCTATGGCATGGTGTCTAGTAGGTGATTTTAATATTATCAGGTACCCAAGTGAGAGGCTTGGCTGTGAAGCTTTTAGCCCTGCTATGTTCACTTTCTCGGATTTCATAGAGAATAATTCTTTAGTTGATTTACCTATAGAGGGGTCCTCCTTCACTTGGTTTAGAGACTCCAGTCTTCCCTCTATTTCAAGAATTGACAAGGCTTTGGTTTCTCTTGATTGGGAAGAACACTTTGTGAATGTTTCCCAACGGGTGCTTCCTCGTGTTCTTTCTAACCACTGTCATCTTTTGTTGGAAGCTGGTGTTGTTCGTCGTGGTCAAAGTGCCTTTAAATTTGAAAACATATGACTGAAAGCTGAGGGTTTTGTTGATAGAGTTAAGCAATGGTGGGATGGTTACAGTTTTGTGGGCTCTCCAAGTTTCATCTTGGCTCAAAAATTGAAGGCTCTGAAAGTTGACTTAAAAAAGTGGAATAGGGAGAAGTTCGGGGATTTGGCTTTTAAAAAGAAGAACAAGTTGACTGAGCTGTTGGAATTAGAAACGAGAGAGGAGTTAATGGGTCTTTCAGATGAGGAACAGATTTGACGGCTTCAACTCAAAGAAGACATAGAACAGTTGGCTTCTCTTGAGGAGACTTCTTGGAGGCAAAAGTCTTGAGCCTTGTTTGTGAAGGAGGGCGATAATAACACCCGGTTTTTTCATAGATTAGCAAATTCTCATAGAAAGGCTAATCAAATTAATAGGATTGAGGTGGATGGTGTCCTTTATGAGGATGAGTATGAAGTGTGCTCTCAAATAGTTCTCTTTTATCAAGGGTTGCATAAGGAAAGCGAGGCGGGGCATCCTACTTTGGATGGATTAGATTTTGATTGTATTGAAGAGGATGAGAGGTTATCCTTAGAGGATGAGTTCACAAAGGAGGAAGTCATCCAGGTATTAAGGGAGATGGAGGGTGATAAAGCCCCTGGTCCTGATGGTTTCACTATGGCATTCTTCCAAAAATGTTGGAGTGTAGTGGAAAAGGATGTAATGGACGTTTTTGATAACTTTCATCGGCACTTTGTGTTTGAACGGTCTTTGAATGCCTCGTTCCTCACTTTAATTCCTAAGAAGTGTAATGCTGTTGACATCAAGGACTTTCGCCCCATTAGTTTGGTGGGTAGTGTGTACAAGCTGCTACCCAAGGTGCTGGCTAATAGGTTGAGGGTGGTTTTGGATAAGCTCATCTCTAAGACTCAAAACTTGTTTGTTGGCGGAAGACAGATTTTGGATTCAGCGCTTATTGCAAATGAATGCCTGGATAGTAGGTTGAAGAGCAAAATCTTGGGTGTGGTATGCAAGTTGGATATTGAAAAAGCTTATGATCATGTAAACTGGGAGATCTAGTATTATTTGTTGGACCGGATGGGTTTTGGGTCGAAATGGAAGGGGTGGATTAAGGCTTGCGTTTCGTCTGTCCGTTTTTCAATCCTGATAAATGGTTCCCCTAAAGGTTTTTTTGAAAGCTCTCGTGAGTTAAGACAAGGGGACCCTCTATCCCCGCTGTTGTTTCTTTTGATAATGGAGGTCTTAAGTAGACTCTTGAAGAAAACAAAGGAGTGTAATCTCATTCGGGGTTTTCATGTGGGAGCTGAGAACTATAATGGGGTGAGTATTTCCCATTTATTATTTGCTGATGACACTATCTTATTTTGTGATGCCTCTAAAGAACAGCTGTTGTCCATAAGGTTGGTGTTGTCTTGTTTTCAGGCTTTTATGGGTTTGAAAGTCAATGTAGGGAAAAGTGAGATTGTCCCTGTTGGGGAGGTGAATAATATAGTTTCTCTGGCTAATATTCTCCATTGTAGAGTGGGCAGTTTGCCTATGAAATATTTGGGGATGCCGTTGGGAACTTCGTTTACGACAACCTTGATTTGGAATCCTATTTTGGAGAAAATGGAGAAGAAACTCTCTGGGTGGAAGCGTCTCTATTTATCCAAGGGTGGTAGACTCATGCTCCTAAAGAGTACTCTCTCAAATCTCCCAACGTATTTTTTATCCCTTTTCACTATTCCTAAAGCTGTAGCGGCTAGATTGGAAAGCATTCAGAGGAATTTCCTTTAGGGGTCTTCTGAGGGTTGTTTCAAATATCCTTTGGTGGCTTGGGATAAGGTGTGTTTACCCGTTAAGATGGGTGGTTTGGGGATTAGTAGTATGGTGTCTTTTAATCAAGCTCTTTTAAGGAAATGGCTGTGGAGATATGGTCATAAAGCAACCCACCCTTGGCGGCGTGTTATCTCCACTAAATATGGCGAAGGTCAAGGGGGGTGGAGGACTAATGTTTGTAGGAGGCCTCATGGGTGTGGCCTATGGAGAAGCATTAATGAAGGGTGGGTGAGCTTTTCTAAGCATCTGTCCTTTATAGTGGGTGAAGGCAATCGGATCCGCTTCTGGTATGATAGGTGGATTGGTGAAAACACTCTAAAAGATCTCTATCCTGAGCTCTATGTGTGTTCAGCAGTTAAAGACACTTGTATCTCTGAGGTTTTGTGGATTCCAGAAGGGAGAACTATTAGAGTGTGGAATTTAAGATTTTATAGAGCTTTTGAAGATTGGGAGTTGGCCGCATCATATTCTCTTCTTCAGCTTATCCAAAATCGTATTCCTCGGGGTAATAGAAGAGATACCCTTTTCTGGCGGCTTAAAGGAGATGGTATGTTTGACACTCGATCTTACTACCTTGCAATCCGCGGTGTTTCGAATTCTTCATTTCCTTGGAAGGGTGTTTGGAAACCTAAGATTCCTAAGCGCGTGGCTTTCTTTCTGTGGACCCCTACTCGTGGCCGGATCCTCACTTTGGATAATCTTATGCTTAAAAGTCGTCCTTTGGCAAATAGGTGTTGTATGTGTTGCTGGAATGGGGAGTCAGTTAACCACCTCCTTCTTCATTGTCCTGTCACCCTTTCCCTATGGACCTTCATTCTTCAGGCCTTCGGTATTCTTTGGGTTATGCCAGGATCGGTGGCAGGTGTGTTATCTTGCTAGCATCAATGGCTTGGGAAGCATAACTCGGACATTTGGAACTTGGTTCCGGGGTGCTTAATGTGAGTTGTTTGGTTGGAACGAAATCGTCAATCCTTTGAGGACAAAGAGAAGACGTTGGATGAGTTAAAACTTTTATGCTAGCGTAGCCTTTTGGAGTGGTCTCGGTGTTGGCGTTTTACTGATTGTTCTTCTCTCCCTGAGTTTTTGTCCTCCCTTAACTTAGTTTCCTGACTTCCCTCTGATTGTCGTGCTGTTTGTCCCTTTTTCTTTTTCTTTTTTTTTTCTCTAGTTGTTCATCATCATGAACTCCTTGTATTCCTTTTTTTTTCTATTATTTATAAAAGTTTTCTGATTACCTATAAAAAAAAAAAAATTTGTGTTCAGCCAATAAGGAAGCTTCTATTTCTGATGTTTTGAGTCCTCAAGCGGGTGGAAATGACAGAGTGTGGAACTTAAGATTTTATAGGGAATTCAGTGATTGGGAGTTAGCAGCTTCTTACTCCTTTCTTCACTTGATCCAATCTCGGAGTTCCTAGGGGTGGCGGAGGTGACAGTCTTTGTTGGAGCCTCAATGAAAGTGGGAAGTTTGACACTCTGTCTTTTTATCATAAGACTCGAAATGTTACTCCTAATTTCCCTTGGAAGGGAATTTAGAAAGTAAAGGCCCCTATAAGGGTGCCATTTTTTATGTGGACAGCAGCCCATGGCCAGATTCTCATTTTTGGATAATCTTATACTCCGTGGTCATCTCTTGTTAAATCGTTGTTTGTATGTGCTATTGCAATGAGGAATCTGTGGATCATTTTCTTATTTTTTGTCCGTTAGCTCATTTTATGTGGATGCATATGATTCAACTGTTTGGGGTTGATTGGGTCATGCCAAGTTCGGTTGTAGACTTACTTTGTTGTTGGCACCATTGGCTTGGGAAATATAATTCCGATATTTGGAATTTGGTACTAGGCTGTTTGATGTGGGCCATTTGGACTAAACGTAATTGGCATTCTTTTGAGGATATCAAGAAATCAATGGCCTAGTTATTAGATTTGTGCCAATAGACTCTCTTCGATTGGTCTTGATGTTGTGGTCTTTCAGATGGTTCTACTATTGTTGATTTTCTTTTGTCTCTTAGAATATGATTTTGATTCCTTTATTTCTTTTTGTTGCTATGTTGTTCTTTGTTCACTACCGTAAACTCTATGTATCTTTTATTATTTTCTATTAATAATATTGCTTTCTTATCTATCCAAAAAAAAAAAAAAAATGTGTTAGATTGAGAAAAATGAAGTGGCAAAATTTTTAATCAACTTTCATGTTTTGATATATGATAGAAGAAAAGTGATAAGAAATAAAAAAGAAACGGAACCTCATTATATTTTTTCCCATAATAAGATGAAAATTGAAGTGAAATGCTTTTTTTTTTTGGATAAAAGTGTTCATGCATAATAAACACAGCACATTGTACAAATTACAAGACAATTTCATTGAAAGTTTATTCAATATTTTGGGTAATATCCTCACCTCTCATATGAGTTGTAAATTCTGCTATAAACTTTACGAAGACTCATTTTCATGGAACAATCTATAGCTATCCACTTATTCTATACTCATTATTCATTTCTCTTTCTTTCTTATCAAACAGGGCAAAAAAAGTTTTAGAAACTTCAACATTTTTTCATTACTTTTCTGTTTCTAACTTCAATTGCATGTAAGTTGCGCAAATCATGGTCCAAAATCAACATCTGAACCAGTCGAGGTTTCTGTTGGATATTTCTTCAATATGAATCATAGACCCAAATGCCGGGGAAAAAAAAAAAAAAAGCATACATTATATTGTGGGACTGTTAGAGAAAAGGCAAAAAAACAATTATATAAATACAACAGACCTCAAGAGAAATTTGAAAATGTATTTGCATAGGAATAAAAGTTCAACAGAGCATTGCATTTGCAGGAAGAAAAAAAAACATGATTTAATCAATAAAAGGAGCCACTTGACAGTTGATTTAAATAACTGACCATTTTGAGTCCTTGACCACTTTAGCAAGAGCCCATGTGGACGTGAGACAAGAGACCATACTTGGGTAATTCTTCAATGTGGTTCTGGTAACTACCCCTTTTACCGCCACAATAGGCTTCATGCTTCTTGGACGTTTGATCCCCTCCTTCCATTAAATTAAAATGCTCTAACAAGACAACAGGACAAATTTGTATTATTCCAACCTGATTAAGTTTTTTTTTTTTTAAATGTGGCTATATGAGTGCCAAAAGGAAATGCTAAGGTACAACTAGCACAATACAATGATTTTTTTTCTTTTTTTAAATGCTAGTGAGGGAAATCAAAAAAGAAAAACTCTATTATTTTATACCTATGACAAATTAAATTTGTTATCATGCCAATTTAAACCAAACAATCAAAATCAACACTTTCATTGGATTCCCTTCACCAAATTAAAAGAGAACAGCAGGAGTTGTAAATTATAATAGCAAGAAGAAGGATGATGACTTACAGGCAAACAAGTCGAAAAATTCCCATTTTACTATATTTTTCAGAATGAGCCATAAATCTCCAAGTCACCGTATGCCATTCCTCATTAGAGTAGCCTCCTCCACTAGATCCAGCCCCATCATCCTCATCATCACTTCACTTATTTTGGGTACCTTCTGAGGCTAAATCAACAATATCATGTTGGATTACACCCAGATCCTCACAGACCATGCCGCTTGTATACCAATTTAAACCCTATTTTCATCACCTTTACGCCATCGGAAATTATTTTAATTGCAAACTCACCACACCAAGGGGGCAAATAGAGCAGCCAAAGGTGAGGTGATTCAGCCATAGCATAATTTAACTTTAAAAAAGCGCGTACTGGAGATCTCACGATAACTCCATTGGCTTCAAACAAACATGCAAGTTGAAAATCTCTAGAGAAAGGATGCCACTGGTTGAGTACAAAAACAATGCACAACGTAATTCCCATCAGGAATTGATGCCCACAATTAGGCACTTGTATGTTATCACACCAACCTATAGGGCTAAACCCTTTCGGAATTTCACCTCCAGGAATAATAATGTCTAAGATGCATTGTAGTTGATCTCTTTGTTCCTGGAATATACAAAACGCAACGTTTAATTTTGAGAGAGAGAGAGAGGCCTGAATCATGTTAATGATGCTTTGAATCTTATCACCCAATTTGAAGCAGTTTAAACACTGGAAATTCAAATGGGAACTATTGGATGTAAAACGATGAAATTGCAGTTCTGGCAGTCTCTCTAGTGAGGTACAATTGTTTGCAATCACAGAATCAATAGTTGATGGAACACTTTCCAATGATTGAAGCCTCCTGCAACCCTCCAAAAGCAGTGTTTGAAGTTTATGAAGTTGAGAGATACTTTCAGGAAGGGAAACAAAATTATTTCCACTTAGATTTAAGTGTGCTAAAGAGGACAAGCAGCCAAAGTCATTGGGGATTGACAAAAGATCGCAGTCACTAAGATGCAAATATGTTAAAGACTGCAGACCTGATAAGGAAGGAAATAACAAGCCCAGCAGAACAGGTCTTGTTGGCAGGGAATAATATAAAAATGAAGGCACTAATATGTTCCATGGAGCAGGACTTGTAGGCAGGGAAAATAATCCAGTTTGTAAAGGGTCATTCCACTCAAGACTTGCTGGCCGAGCATAAAATTCAGATAACTTCCATCCACGAATATGCAGCTGTTTGAGATTTTTAAGGCGAGCAATGGAAGAAGGAATCTCTTTTAGGGCTGTCCAGCACAAATTAAGCAGCTCCAAATGTTGCATATTTCCTATTTCCTCTGGCAAGTTGTCTAATTTTAAGCATCCAAAAAGATCAAGAGAATTAAGCAACTTCAAACTACAAATGGTGCTAGGAAGATGCACAAGATTTATGCAATATCTTAGAGTCAATGAAGTAAGTTCACTCAAATGTACAATTGATGAAGGCAGCTCCTCTATAGCTGTATAACTCAAATCAAGATTCTCTAGGCCTTCGACTATCCATAGGTTCAGTGGAAAGTTTCTAATTAGTTCAACAACAGCAATGCGATCCAAAAAAGGCTCCTGTAAGAATTCCATGTTTCCCACAAATATTGGAGATTTCTTGAGTTTTGAGCAATTAGAAAATTCAAGAGCCACAAGACACTCACTTTCAAACATGCATGAAGGAGGATTTAGTCTTTTGCAACCTTTTAAATTAAGATGAATAAGTTTCTTAAGAATTCTGATGGATGGGTGAAACTTGTGTAAATTTATACACCTTTCGAGAACTAATTTCTCAAGATTTGGCACTTCAGTGAAGTCTGGAGTTATAATCAGGTCTAAGGAGGCAGTCAAGTCAATGAACTTCAACTTCTCAAATTTCTGTTAGAATTGAAAAACATAGAATAATTAGCTTCCTAGTTTTTGTTTAATGTGACTTAAAAGAAAACCTGTATCAGGATACTTAATAACACACTTACTTTTATTCCTATCCAAAGTTGTTCAATTTTGCTCTTTTGCAAACAAAGTTGAACAAGCTCATCTGGCTGGAAACTTGATGGCAAAGATTTTGAAGAATACGAACTCCAATCAAGAATTCTTAAATCATCAGGAAGATGTGTGGGGACATAGGCAACATCATTCATTCTAAGAAATTTAAGATTGTACATCTTGGAAAAGGCCTCTGGGTTCCAATGTGCCATTTGTGCTTTGTCATAAGTATCCCAAATAACCATGGCCTGAATAGCTTCTGTTCCCTAATTATCAAGAAGGAAATGGTGAATTGCAAAATATATTATTAGCAAAACAATTCAAATGTCAAATTTGTTGAACATGAAGGTAGGGAATGAGCTCAAATTCTCTACATAAACCTATTACCTTATTTTTTCTTAACACTTTGTCAATGTCCTCATAATGCCACAATCTACTACGCTTCCCAGGATGATCAGGGTACTCTTGAGAAACTATGCTCCTACCCATTTCTTCAAGTAAATCATGCATCCACACTATATCCTCATCAACAATTTTCAAGAGAGATTTATCAATGAGTTCCGTCAATCCTATACCAGGGTAAAGGCCAAGAATGTTTAGTTTTTCTACTACATAATCTTTTTTATGATGATTAAAAAAGCACGCAATATGCAAAAATATTTCCTTCTGTGGTTTCTGCAACCCATTAAAACTTATTTTAAGTACTTGAAAAATATCTTCCTCAGGATATTGTTTAAGTCTCTTTAGCACACCATACCATTCGTCAAGACTTCTTCCAATCAAAGAGGAACCCAAAACCTCAAGAGCTAAAGGAAGGTTAGCAGCATATCTCAAAAAATGGTTAGATAGCTTTAAATAATCATTTGGGACATGCTTTTTTTTAAAGGCTTTTAAGGAAAATAGTTGAAGAGAATCTTCAAGACATAATCCTTTAACTTCATATATTTCATCTACTCCATGTGCCTCCAGTACATGCTTATCCCTTGTTGTTATGATAATTCTACTGCCGGAACCAAACCAATCATGCTCCCCAGCTAACATTTCTAAATGTTTCAGTTTATCGACATCATCAAGAACAAGAAGAATCTTTTTCTTACATAACCTATTGTAGATCTTGAGAACTCCATCATACTTCTCTTGTATTTTCATATCCTTTTCCTTCAAAACTTCAATAATTTTCTCTTGCAGTGGAACAACACTATATTTTTCAATCTTTTCCCTAACATCCTCAATAAAAACACAATCTTCAAATTTTTTAGAAATCATATTATAAACAACTCTAGCAAGAGTTGTCTTGCCCATTCCCCCCATTGCCCAAATTCCTATAAAGCGAACATCATATGATCCAAGAGCTAAACATGACTTCAATTCCATAACTCGAGGGTATATTCCTACTAGGTTCTTGGCAATATATGGGAACGCATCATATTTCAAATTAAGTGAAATCCATTCCACTATGTCTTTGATGTCTTCTATCTCAGGCCTGCAATGAATAAAGTACAATATTTATGCATTGAGTTTGAACCACCAATAGGTCACCTAAATAATATGATACATATTTAATGTTCAATTCTGTTGACTGAAACAAAAATATGTAAATTGATTCGCTAAGGACAAAATTGAAAGAACTACAATGAAGCATGTATGTAAATCTGCACAAGGTTCCAAATAGAGTTATATTAAATTACCAATTATGCTCTAAATGCCATCCGCGAAGGTTGGCTACTTGTCTCAAAGCATCTCTCCACTTTTCCACCCTTTCTTTGTTCTCTTTTTCTTCATGTTTAGCAAATGCCTGAGCCAAAGTTCCCCGTTGTTTCCGTACATCAGATGGGTCTACATAGTGAAAGACAGGCAAAATTGTCATTCCCATCTCGTTTTTGCAGTGAATGATCTTTGCAAGTTCATCTAAGCACCAAGTTGAAGAAGCATAGTTTTCTGAGAGAATAACTATAGCAAATTCGGATTTTTCTATCGCTTTCAACAGCTCTGACGAAATGGGTTTTCCTCTCTCGAGTTTTTCATCGTCTTTAAAGGTGACAATGCCTTTCTGTCTCAAAGCTTCATAGAGATGACCCATAAAATTGTTGCGGGTGTCCTCGCCTCTGAAACTGAGGAAGACATCATACTTCTTCCTCCGAGCAGCAGTAGAATAAGAACTTGGGAAAGATGAGTCTCTTCCCATCTGCAAGCAAATTTTTTTTTTCTTTATAAGAACCGAAGAAAGATTAAACAAGAAAATTAGAAGAAAAGAAACTACTTGATCCCATACCTGAAAATGAATTGAATTGGAGTCTGGAGAGATATGAATCGAATCTGAAATTTGGAACCGATGAGAGAGAGACCTGAGGAGAAGAGTGGAAATTGAAGAGCTCCATTATTTTATATTATTGTCAGGTCAAAATGCAAAACTGAACACCAATTTTCACCTTTTGCAATTTCAGTTTTTTAAGTTTTAGTTTTGCCCAAGTTATGTATGTTTTGGCTTCAAACAGTTACGGGAAATCATTTTACATGAAATGATGTATTTAATTGGGCATAAAAAATAAAGTTTTCCAAAAAATCACTTTTGTTGGCAGTCAAATTAAAAGGTTTGATCAGAAATTGTTTAAAGTGAAATTTTTCCCTTCAAACTATTTTTAGGCTCACAGACACGCAGAGAGAGTAGAAAGAAGGCGGCGTCAGTGAGATCGCACCCTCTACACCGGTGCCGCCTTCTCGAAGCGGCGCGATATTCTCTCCCAAATTTTATGATTTTTTTTTTTGGGTTTTGCTTCTTTTGTGTTTCTCTGATAAATGATGTTATATATTTGTTTAGAAGTTGAGAAAATGTGAGCAACAAGTAAAAAATGTAATTTCTATAATATTTTTAAGATTACAACCAAACACTTGAGAATATCTTCTAAAATATTTTTTAAAATGCCACCAAACACTTAAAAATATTTTCTTATCACAAAAATATTTTCACTTTACACTCGAAAAATATTTTACACACAATCAAACACGACCTTACTCTTCTGTTAAGTGTTGCCATTTACTAACAACCAAAACAAAAAATGATTTTTTTTTTTTTAATTTTAGTTTCTTAATTAAAAAAAAAAAACTAAAAACGTTAATTAAAAAAATAAAAAAGAAACTAACGGCTTAGGGAACGATGTCGTTCCCCTTGCCACTGAAAGTCATAAACCACGCCATTCCCACTGCCGATTAACTGAGAAATTTGGGGAAGAGGATTGTTCTGCAAAAACCATTTCTAGAGAGCAAAGATATCAAGCAGAATAAAAAACCTAAAAAGATCTTGAGTGGAATATAAAACGAAAGTCAATGTTGATGCATTTAAACTTTAAAGGGCTAAGGAATATAAAACGAAAGGCAATGTTGAATTTATCTTATGATTCTTTTTGCCACTATTCTCCTGAACTACAACCACCTATCATAAGATAAATTCAATTTAAATAGTCAGATATATTAACCCATTACAGCACAAACATTCAATTTCTGGTATTTAAGTATTGGAATTGTTAAGTCGAAGACACCAGAGCAATTTGTTTTGCATATATGAAAAAAGAATCTAGGCAAGCTGGGGAAAAAAAAAAACCACGATCAGATTTTTTTTTTTTAGGGTTTGAACCTACCACTTAAGAATCTAATCAAAACCCATGAAAGTACCAAAAAAACAACAAAACCCATGCCAAATCAACAGAATCCATATCAATATAAACAAATTGATATGCAAAAGATTATCCCAAACCCATCAAAATCACGAAATCCAAAGTTTGGGGAAATAGCAAGTCATAAAAGAACAAACATTCGGTCAGGTGCGGCGGCTTCAGCTCCAGAGATATTGTGTGCAATGGGGTGGAGCTCTGGTGCTCAAAGGAGAGGAGGAGATGGAATGGGTTTAGGCGTTGGAGGAGTTGTTCTTCAGGCCTGAATCGTGTATACGTGTTTCAGGATTTTGGGTTTAATTGAGATATAATTGTGTGCTACAGTGTATTGGTTTTTCAATACAAATCTGACGTGGCATTCATTTATTAGTGGCGTAAATTAGCCCATTTATGCCAGCTTCGGACTGAAGGTTTACTGTTTTGTTTTTATAATTTTTTACTATTCTCACGCTTCTTTTTATGGTCCGTTTGGATAGAACTTATTTTTGCTGAACTGAAAACTGAAACTGAAAATATTGTAGCAAAATAATTTTTTAATGTGTGAATAGTGCTACGGGACCCATTTTTAATAAAAAATTACTGAAAAATGACGTGAACAGTGCGCGCACAATGCGCGCCTGCTCTTTGTCCCCCCAGTAGAACAAAAAAAAAAAAAAAGCCTGAAACGTGAACGCCAAACGTGAACGTGAGATAATTGCTATCCAAACAGTCACTTAATCTCTTTCTCTCAAGTCCCTTTCCAAAGTTCCTATGATCCTCATAATTTTTTTTCTCACTTCATCGTTATCTTTCAATTCAAAAAGGTCTGTTTCATTCAACATGGTTTTTTTTTTTTTTTTTTTAAGAAATCCTTTGACATTGTTAAAGCTATTATTTTGTATGTTGTGCATTATTATTTTCGTAATTTTTTTCATAATATTACGTTACTTTAATCTCTTCTTCTTTATCTCTTTAACAAGTCCTTTGATCTCTCCTTTAATATTGTGAAAATCATTACTTTGTAGAAGAGTGAAATGAGAAGGATAAATTGGATAGAGCAACAAATGAGATATTGGAGGGATTAATATTGGAGGTACACAATGTGTATATAAAAATAAGAATTGTATAAGTATTTCAACTTGTATGAACTTTACACCCAATGAATAAATGTTCTTTTTTTTGTGTGTGATTTGTGCCCCATCATTGTAATATCTATGCAAAAAAGTATGACAATGGAATGTTCGACCCTGCCTTCAAATTAAACTACACGTGTAAGTGGCTAAACTAATTTTAACTCAAATATAAATATATTTAAATGTTATTTATTTGAACCAAATTCAGGGAATCATGAGACTTTGATGGTAAAGTAAAATAAATATTTGGAGAATTTTCAAAAGAAAAAAAAAGAGTCTCATCACACACAAAACGAGTGTGATGAGGCTTGTTATATATATATATATATATATATATATATTGTGCATGTACCTCTATTTCTAAATACGACGTACCTTTTAATTTGCATGACTTGACTTAATAAATATTCTTCTCTAAAAAATAATTTAATAAATATTGTCTGCCAAAAAATATAATAGATAACATAAGGCTAGTTTTTTGTATGGTCGTATTAATGTGTGTTCTTAGTCTATTTGTTAATAAATTATTTTAAGAAAAATTTTATAACCCTTTAATAAGAAATATTTAAAAAAAAAAAAAAAAAAAGCAACTACTTTTATCTTTTCTTATAAAAAATTTCTAAAATTTTTTATTTTTTACTCAAACGATAGATAAAAATATTTCGTAAATCAATGTTCTTAATGCATTTGATAACTTATTTATTATGTATATTAAGTAAAGTCTAAACGATAGATTCTTTGTACTTTCCATTTCAAAATACCATCTTAAATTTGATGGAAAATGTATATTTTATTAGCCTCACCTTGTTTCTATTAGTTTTGTTTTGGTTTTTTTTTTTTTTTTTTGAGAAAAAGGTAAGTAAATTTTATTAAAGTAAATCGGGTTGGAGTACATCATCCAAATCACTAGGCAGATCTTCTATCCAAATATTTGTGTCTGCAGATACAATTGCTCTTCTAGCTAAGGCGTGAACCAACCTACTCCCCTCCCTTCTTACATGCTGAAATTGATAGTGTTGGAGAGTGCTCCCTAGACTTTGAGTTTCCTCAACAGGGTCATACAGAGTGTTACATCGGCTTGAGTTATTCAAAGCTTGAATTACTCGTAGACAATCCCCCTCTATCATCACTTGGAACAAGCTTAATTCCTTAGCAAATACCAATGCCTTTCTCACGATGTACACTTCTACCAACTTCACCAATTGGACCATAGCAATTTTCTGGCTTAGTGCTACAATAACATTCCCTGCATGATCTCTGCACACCACCCCAATTCCAGCATAGTCTGAATTCTCAAAAAACGCAGCATCGAAGTTAGCTTTATAACAATGCTCAGGAGGAGGGGATTAGTGGACCAGGTGACAGTGAACAGTCCCTCAGGGAGCTTGTTTATGTACTTTGAAATACTCCATAACCAAGTCCTTAGGTCTGGCACCAATCTCATGAAGCGGCCAGGAAGGTTGGTGTTCTCTCAGACGATTTCGCCATTGCCATAAACACTAAGCAATAGTAGAAAACAAAGCTATACAAAAGCCCGAGCCTTGTTAGAGCATGACTTCCATAAGATCCACAAAGGACTTGTACTGTTTCTAGTACAAAACGTTGAAGCCTGGATCTAAATTCCATACAGACTAAGCATGATCACATAACCAAAGACAGTTCATAAGAGTTTCCTGATGATCATCACATAGGGCGCATGTTTCATCCATAGGGATATGTTGAGATTTCAAATTTTGCTTTATAGGCCAGAAGGGAGTCTTTTGTTGCATACCAAATAAAGTGCCGGATCTTATTAAGAGCCTAGATCTTCCAAATTTCTTCCAAAAACTCTAAGAGCTATCCAAAGAAGAGGAGCTTGGATTAGTGTTTGCATCATCGGCGACCAACGTATGTTAAGCACTTCGAACGCTATAGTCACCATCTAGAATTAAAGGCCAAATCAAAAGGTTCTCAGCCCAAGCTTCACTCACATGAATCTTGCTCACCATCATAGCCTCCCATGGGTAGAAACTACGCTCCAAACATCTCGGGTTCCATATTCTAGTATTTGTGTAAAACAAATCACTCACCCAATTCACTATTGACCTAGCTTTAGGTGACACAATTTTGCTGTAGTTGGGATCAGGATGCTACCTGTGGTCCTAAACATCTATCATTTGTGCATTCCCTACCTCCCAATAATTTCCTCGACCTGATCGCCAAACGGGAACTTCACTTTGGCTTAGAAAGTAGAGGGGACAGCACTCAGGGCGTGTAGCCACAGTTTTCCTACAATGGTCATGTAGGAAGAGTAGGCGTCGACCATGATGAAATCCACTTCAACTACCGCTGGACCTGACTGCACAGGCAACCTAATCTACCCCTTCAGGACGACTGCCTTCCCTTCGAAACTTATCAGTGGTGAATCATAGGTCGAAAGATCCTCCTCCCTCAAGTTCAACCCCTTGAACAGATCAGGGTACATAATGTCTACGCCGCTTCCTTGGTCTACCATCACCCTCTTCACATCGTAGCCCCCTATTCTCAACATGATGACCAAGGCATCTTTGTGTGATTGGATGGTCCCCACTTAGTCCTCATTCGAGAAGCCTAGGATTTGGGGTTCGTTACCCTTAATCCTTTTCGGCTTAGAGCTAGGGTCTTCGGCAAGGGCTTGTGCCACAAACATTACTCTAGAAGGGCAAGAGCCAGTCCTTCCAAGAGCAGCGAAAATGACATTAATGGTCCCCAAGAGAAGTCTCAAAGCATGATGGCCCTGGTTTACCAGCCGTGGATGTTCTCCCTGTCCGCCATGCCAATACAAGAACTGTTTCAACTTCCCCTCCTTCGCCAATTGCTCTAGGTAATTCCGTAAATTCATGCAGTTCTCAGTTATGTGGCCTTTCTCTTGATGGTACTAGCAATAGAGGTTCTTATTACACTTCGTGGGGTCCCCCAACATCTTGTTGGGCCACTTGAAATATGGTTCATGGCGAATCTTCTTAAACATTTGTTGTATGCATTCGCAGAACACGGTGTTGACCATTTGAGAAGATATCGGACCAGGCTGCCCAACGAACTCTCTCCTCAGCCTACTGTCCGACCTGAAATCCCTCATCTCCTGAGGGATAACCTTTGTCTTCCCTTTTCCTTGCAGCTGATCTTCTTCGACTCGCTTATACTCGTCAATGCGATCCATAAGCTAGCGCACGCTCTTAACAGGCCTTTTGGTCAAGGACTTCCTCAATTCGTGCTCATTTGGGAGGTCGACCTTGAAGCTGTTTATGGCGACATCGTCGAAGTCCCCCTCGATCTCATTGAACATCTCCTAATACCTGTCGGTATACGTCTTGAGGGTATCTCCTTCCCTCATGGCCATGGATAACAGTGAATTTAGAGGCCGAGGCACCCTGCTACAGGTAATGAAACATGAGCCAAACGCCTTGGTGAGCTTCATGAAGGAATCGACAGAGCCTGCTTTCAGGCCATTGAACCACCTCATTGCGACAGGTCCCAGGCTGGAGAGGAAAACTTTGCACATCAAGGTCTCGTTCTTAGAGTGCACCGCCATTCTCTGATTGAAATGCCTCACGTGTTCCACTAGGTTTGTCCGTCTGTTGTAAATGGTGAAAGTCGGTTAGGTGAACCGCCTCGGAAGCTTTCCTTTCTCAACCCTTCGAGTGAAGGGCGATTTGGAGATTTGGTAGAGCACCTTACTCAAAGCATTGTTGGCCAAACCCTTGGAAGAGGTCCTCTTACCCTTAGGGTCGCGATGGTACTCATCCTCGTAGGAGGAAGACTCGCTAGGGAGGGTTCGTGACCTGGAGCTGCCGATGCTACTGCAAGTATTTGCTGAAGACGGGTCTAAAGGAGTGGGAGTGTGCCTTCGTTTCTCCCGGCGCAGCTTCTTCTTCAAATGGTCTATCTCCTTTTGCATGGCCTTGACACTTTTTTCGCGGGAGGTTCTACTTCCAACTTGCGCCTGACTCCTCCCGCGCGTATGTTCTGTGCGCACGCTAGCTTCCCGATCTCTTTCCCGCTCTAGCTGCGAGAGGTGATCCTCGTGCTAGGATCCCATGGACTTTGCAAGACGTGAACCCGAGCCTTCCATGATGCTTCACATCCTTTCACTCAAGGCTTCCCACAGACGGCACCAATTGTAAGGACACAAATCAGGCCTGGACCCAAATGCGTGACAAGGCAGGCCCAAGTGGCCTAAACAATAAAATTTGTAGAGAGTGAGTTTGAAGCCTAGATTTCTTAGGACAATGGAAAGCAGTGGCGTTTGGGCTAAGTCCACAATTGCGTGCAACAAGCTAGTAATGCGATTCTAGCTTTCCTCGGACGTGAGTCGAGGATTCTCTGTGTTCGTTCCCCTTGTTCTGCTTAGGAGAAAAAAAACCTTTGTCTTCAAGGAGCCCGGTCCCTTTTCAATGCTCTCCCCCTCTCTATTTATATTTCTCCTCTTCATGTTCCTATTCATGGAGTCATAAATGCAATCCCCTTTCCCATCCATTAGCTTCTTGGAACCTTCCCCCAATGGCTATAAGGTTGATCACCGTCCCCTCAAGGGTCACTTCCCTATTAATGCGGCCAGATAGGCAGGTGTGAAGCCTTTAATGCAGTGGTAGCAGTTTTATGCAGAGTACTTCCCACTTGCTCTCCTCTTTTGCATTCCGTTGGAGTGTAACATTGCTTGTTGAGTTTCAAGAGTTCCTCCCTAGGCATCATGGTGCACCTCATGGCCCTTGCTTCGGTTGTCCGAGGAGACCCCTCTCCTGGGACTCTCCCCAATTGGCCAATGACTCGATTGGTGAGCTTATGAGCCTTTAGGTTAGGCGACCTTACCCCCGCCCTGCAACCCTTTGGAAGAATCAACGTTCTCGGACCAAGCCTAAGGCCCAAATAGGTGTTTTGACACTTCTGCCCCCACAGTTGCTATAACACCTAAAAAATGGCACATCATTACAACTAATAGTGCATAATTTTAAAATTTGGGGGACTAATATTGCTTAAGAAAAAATTTTCAATAACCAATATTGTATTTTGGCCAAGAATTCAAAACATGAACTTATTATCATGTGGCACAAAAGTCGTACAACACATCACAAACTCCATGACTACTCCGATGAAAGCTCATCCATTCTGCAATGCAGTGGAGCATACAACTCTCCGACACTTAGGTAGTACAATTATTGAATGAAAGGTGCCCCCAAAATGTGGAAGAAAACTCTGCCTGGGAATAATTAAGGTGAAAAAATATTCATCCATAAACAATACAATGTTGCTTCAAAAAGTAAATGCTGAAATAGTACTTGCCAAAAAAAATAAGAACCCCTACAAACATAATTGAACTACGTAAAGATGGCTTCAAATTCATTTCAATGCAGCCTTATATCACTTGATATCCATAATGACTTAAATAAACCAAGAGAGTTCCATTCCTTCATCAATGACTGTATAATTTCACAAAACATTTAAGTACTAAATCAAAGGATTATATAATTGCACAAAACAGAAACACCAAAAGCGTAGCGTCTGTCCCACATACCAGAAATTGCAACCCTTGCGTAAGCAACAACACTAGTCTCATACCTATTAACAAAACACATTTAAAAAAAATACTACATGAATCAAATGCAAGAAAAATCATTTATAAGGAATATTTAGACAAATACCAGGATAATCAAAACAGCAAATGCCATTGAAAATAACATTTTATTTAATCCAATGCATCAATGGTGGTAATTAGTCTATAATTACAATAAGAATCTTAAACTACAATCACTTCAAGGTGTCAATATTTGTGACAACGTCAATAGCACCATAGGATCAGATTTGGTTTAACAAGAAATCAATATGGACAATACTTTACACCAAAATGTTTTTACGAAATTTATAATTTCAAATAAGAAAGCAACATGAATTAATATATGATATCAAGTAAATTACCAAATAAAAAAAATTATGTAGGAGCTTCTAACAATAAATCACTATTGTAAGAATATATATATTTTTAATAACTTAGGAAAAAATTCTAAAGAAAAACCCTTTCGCCTCACCTCTAGTTTTTTTTTTTAATGCTCATGCCACACGCCCAAGAGCAAGCCTATTATAAGTTTTGAATCCTATGTTATGCTTTATTTATTGTTTTCTTTAGGATTCCAAGGGTTGCTAAATACTATTACAAATAAACTCTTTTGGGTAATTGTAGACGGCCTACACATAGAGACCAAAACAGATTGCCATTCTGAATCACATTTAATAATTTGGATTCTAAAGGGCTGCCACCACTCAATATCCATATTTTATGAAGAAAATTTGGGTAGTCACACAGATTTAAAAAAAAAAAAAATCACACCAAAATAGAAAGGGTATAAGAGTAGGAAAATTACATAACTATACAATACTAAGAAAGCTTGATCAAAAGAATCATATAACATAGGGTTGGGTTCTTCATCTATGTTCCAATACTGCAGCAAGCTTATTTGTGGTCGGTCCCCTAAGGTATTAAAAAATAAAAAGAAATTCCTTTGGGAATATTTGACAATATCACCTTTTGTATAAAGTGCACGTTGAGCCTCCCTAAAAAAATGGGTTACATCAAACAAATTCAAGATTAACAATGTTATGTACACATGTATGCGTGCATGCACACACTTCTTTTTGTTTTTCAATTTTTTTTAACATTATAACTTTTAGTTAAATATTTTCCTATTATGTTGGATTCTATAAAAAATTAATAAAACTATTTATGACAATAATGATCAAAGATTTTATTTTTATTTTATTAAGTTGAATTTGAATATTTGATTTTAATAAGAGTTCAAAGAATGTCCAAAGCATAATTTTTTTAATATTTATAATAGGAAAATAGAATTTTAAAAAGGAGCCATTTGGTGGATGAAGAATTGAAGATGAATGGGAGAGAGATGAAAAGGTAAAAATGGATATTGAAGGAAAAAGTGGATAAAAAGATTGGGTTAAGGGAATTTTGGTCTTATCATACACTAATCTGCGTTTTTTTCCTTTTACGTTTCACTATAAATTATAAAATTTTCCTATTAATGCCTCAATTTATTTTTAATTATACATATATTTTTAACAAAGTGATCTAAGTAATAAAAATTTCATAGCCATTTAAAAGGATAGAACCAAAATGATTGGAATACTATAAATGTTACTATATACTAATACACATATTATAAACTATTATATCAACTTTTACATATATAATATTAAAGAAAAATGTTATAGTCACTATAATTTTTATTAAAAAAAAATTTATAAATTGATGTGGTAAGAATATATTTTGTGCCATGTCTAAATTTAGTTTTATGTATTTGATTATACACTAATTTATAAGACTTATGTCTCATAAATCATAATTTCATAACTCATACTAATGCATTTATTTATTTTGTTATTGTAAAAAAAAAAATTGAGGAAAAAATTATACAAAACTTGAGTGCAAGAATATTTGATTTCTCAATTTAAGTCTTTATATTATATTTTATATTAAATATATAATATAAAGTTTGTAAATATTTGAGCTTGGGGCCTCTATAATTATATATTCTTTGCTTTGGGCCTCCAATGGTTTATAGAAACTTTGGGCCACCATCATTTTATTTCAAAACATTTGGGCCTTTTTTTGTTTATATGATCAGATCAGTCCTCATATCCGGCCCTAGCTTAATAGTTAATAGCTTTTCATTTTATCTTTTTAAACATGGCATTTTAAAACCCATTAGATTAACTCACTATAATTAAACTAAATAAATTTCTAATTAAACTAAAACTAATTAGACTATAAAAACAGAAGTTAGAAAACCCTAAACCTACATCCCCACACTTTCTTTCCACTCTCCCACTGTTGACCTAAATCTTGGTGCATGTGATGTGATGGTCCCTCAGATCAGCCGTAGCTTCCCTCTCAACCTCAGCCGCAGCTTCTGCATGTAACTATATATTAACTTTTTTGAGTTTTATTTATTTTATGCATTTCCTTTTTGGTCTTCGTACTTAAAATTCTGAGCTTCGGTTTTTTTTTTTTTGGGTTTCATATATTTTGCAACAAAAGGGTCTCTCTGTCAAAATAATGAATGAAGCTTTACAATTTGGTGGATTCTGTTGATGAAGAAAGGCAAATAAGAAATCAGAACTTGGGATGTGACCTTGATTCGTATTTTATATTTTGTTAGAAAAAAAATCAGAACTTGGGTTGTGGTCATTATGTAAAATGGCTGTGCATATTCAAATTTTATAATTTAGTTGAAAAATCACAAGATGGGATTTGATCTGTATGTAAAATGGCTGTGCAGAATTGTATTTTATTTTCCCATGTTGCTTAAATAGCAGACTAGTTCACTTTATTTTAATTAAGCAATGTTTCTTATAATTTTGCAAAGTGTTCACATTGTTGACTCGTGTTTAATCCATTTGTTTGTCATTTTAATATATACGTGGCTTTGTGGTCATCTATAATATAAGCAATATTTAGATTGAATTTGTTTTGCTAGCTGTTATGGAGAAGTATTCTCTAAAACTAGTGTGGATGGAATTTGTTTTGGTCGTCCAGACCCCCCTCGATGTACAAGAACCTTCTACCGGTCTACACACAAAGGTCGTCCATTCCGCAGCCAATATATCGAACTACAAGTGAGGGACCATTGAATGCACTAAGGTTAGGTCAACAATGGAAGTGTGGAAGTAGATGAAGTGACTTATACCTCTCCAAACAAACAGCCGAACAAGACATTGCCAAAGTTGGACTGAAACACATATCAACAAAAGTGTTAAAATTCTAGCTAGCTATTATATTTTGCCCTTTAATCTTGGCCTAGGAATTGCTTATCATTTATGTGTACAAGTGCTAACAGTTGTAAAACTTGCAGTAATGTTAAAAGTCAATCACCAAAGAAGAGGAAATTGAAGACATCAGCTGAAGGAAGTGAAACGATCAAAGATTATTAGGATAGAGGCTTACTCTGAATATGCACTAGTACTAAACAGGTATTTACTATTCGATTCGATGTGTACTTTATACAAAAGATGATATATTGTCAAATATTCCCAAAGGAATTTCTTGCTGTAGTATTGGAACATAGATCAAGGACCCAACCCTATTATGTTATACGATCCTTTTGATTAAACTTTCTTAGTATTGTATAATTATGTAATTTTACTACTCTTGTACCCTTTCTAGTTGTTTTGGCGTTAGAATTCTCTCTCTCTGTCGTCTGGCAAATGATCAGGTCTCTCTAGTCTATATGTATAAATATACGTATTTTTACATATCTATACACATTCGTATATACTGTATAACCTGATGTGTGTATTGTATGGTACATGTTGCAGGATGTATGATTTTGACAGAAATGGCACTATGAGCTTCGATGGTAACTGTTTTTCAAATTCGTTATTCTGGTTTTGTTTGATTGTTTGGGTGCTCAGAAAACTTGTTCATGATTTTGTTATTTTGGTATAGTTATATCCATTAAACTATATATACTACTCTTCAAATAATATTGTGCTACTATGAATTCCTAATCTTGTTTGTAGAAGGAATTTATTCAGTTCATTTGAAACAGCAAAGCAAGGCAGGGTGACTCTTGATCTCAACCAGTTTGTCTTTTGCAGTGAGTACACTGATTCGGTGATTCCCTTACAAGAGAAATTTAAAAGTACCCTGATTCGTTATGCTGGTTAACTTTTACTGCATTGTGACCTTTCATGACCCCTTCAGTCTTTACTCTTTACAGACTGATTAAGGTCTTTGAGTGAATAAACCAAAGAGAATTTTATCCCATAAAAAAGTCTCTGTTATAAACTTCATACCTGGATATGTCAGTGACTTTCACCGTAAAAGCATTCAAGTTTTCTTTGTATCACCTGCCTCTTGGGGGGGGGGGTGGGGGGGAGGGTTGGCTTGGGACTCTGCAATCTCATTGATCCCATCCTAGATTTGCTTGATTTTGAAACTCTCCATAACTGTTAAAAGAGTCCAAAACATTGCTTTAAAGTGTGCTAGTTTTTTGATATATGCATTGTCAAGTAAAATATTTGAACACGTTGCATTATTTTCTTGTCCAGCTGCAAATTGTAGAATATGAAATCAACTTCAGAATACCAGGCGAAGGTGACTAGCAGATGCAGTACATTGCCTATGTACATTTTGTCTGATGTTTAGACTATGTTCCATTTTTCTGGCTCTGTAGTTCTCTTAATACAATTGTTGATACTGAAAATTGCTTATTTGAAATGATGCTGCCAAGCAAGATGTGCTTTAGTTATGGCCAATGTATCTCATCTCAAGTCTTGGTTTGCTTTTTTGCGTTGTATGATTTATGTTCTTTTAGTTAGTATTCTTACTATCACAGTATCACCCATTAAGATAGGAAAAACTGGAGTATTGATAACGAACAAATGAGGAATGATATGGATGAGCTTATATCATGAGTTTAGGCCGCCTCAGTGTATCCTTTGACTTCAACAAATAGATAGCTTTGTCTTGGCACTCCAATTTTCAATGACAGGGAATTCAAGCTGGTCACCCCATGATTGATGCAAGACATTTAAAGACCAAAATGTGCATGAGAATTTGGATTTCTTCTCTATCTTCCTGGTCGGTACCAAATTACCTTGGGCATTTAATCTCGTTTTTGTAAATTGTCGTTAGTCCAAGATCCAAATATATGCTAGCTGTAAGTGGTCTCTCGCCCACTTTTGCCTCACACGTTAAAAGTAGTACGTGTCCAAGATCCAAATACCGCCCTGAATGCTTGTATCTCATAAAACAGTTGCTCATTCGTCCTATACTTCTCTAAAGATGACAGTAAAAAGTTGCCAAGCGAGACGCAGGGAAGGTCCATTTGTTGACTTAGATTATCTAAAAGAGCCCAATTATGTTGTCGTTGTTGTGTCACGGGGTGACCAGAAACACTAGTTAATCTCCATTTGAATCCATATCTACTCAGTAAAAATTGCATTAAATAGTATGGTGGGGGACGAAGCTTTGCACCTCCAAGTTGCATTCTTGACGCCACATTAAAGCTAATCCACCACTATTCTCAGTAAAAATTGCATTAATATGGTTATGGCCTATTCTTCTAGTCAGTAATCAGACTACCACCAATTAGGATAGGAACCACGTGATGAAAAACACGAGCCTTGATAATGAAAAAATGAGGAATGGTATGGTTGAGTTTGTATCATGAACCAAAGGCCACCCAGTGTAACATTTGTCTTCAACAAATAGCTTTGTGTTGGCACTCCAATTTTCAATGAGAAGGAATTTAGAATGTCTCAAGCTAGTCACCCATAATCAATGCAAATGTGACATTAAAAGAACCAATGTAAACAGAATTTGAATTTTTTTGCAATCGTCCAGGTCAATAATCGAAGTGTGAAGTCTGTATTCTCTATAAGCTCTTTCATAGTCTGTGATTTACTAAAAATGCATACACGGGAAAACCCATCAAATTGGGCCCAAGCAGTAGAACATGTCTTGATAAGATTAGAAACGAGAGAAGAAAAGAAAGGGGCCTCATAATACGATTACGATTCAATGGTGCCCCCAAACATGGATCAAAGCTCTATCACATAGTAAAATAAGGTGAACAAATTTAATTTATAAACAATTCAATGCAGTACTCATAAAAAAGATTAAAAGAATAAAATAAAACTACTATTCATTTGATACCAAATCTTTTCATTTCCATTTCTAAAAAAATAAATGAAGTTGTTATTTTCAACCAAAAAAAGTAGTCGTGTGCTTGGCCTAAGCTTCACACGATATTGATATTTTCGATACAATGTTTATGCTTACAGGTTTCCATGCCATTGGAAATTATAAATAGCAAGATTATGAAGCATAGAGTGGGTGCAGGGGCAATTTCATGGCTGCACTCAAAGCTGGAGCTTTTCAAGTATACTTTACCAGCCTCTCTTGGAAAGAATTAGAATCTAGCCTCAATTGTGTATGTATGATTCAAATAATATATTTAAGAAGCAAAAAAAAAAAAAAAAAACTGAGCTGCCAAGATGGTGCTGGGGGTTTAGCAATTGCAGCAGCTTTTGTCATTTGGTCATGTTATTGGTATTATCTATATAAGAGCATCCGTAGCAGCCGTTGTAAAAATTATGCCATTTTACCACATTAAAAGCCTACTTTAATATTTTACCACATTATTTTACAATATCTCATTTATCATATGTTTTATAATTCAATTCTATACATTAAAATAATATTTTTTACACATTAAAATAATATATTATCTTCTCCCATTAACATCATCCACAGCAACAACGTCAACGGCACAACCACCGGCCACCAATATCCACTGCCGCAATAACACCTCTATTGCAAACCAACCACCACAATATGGCACTATCAGATCAACCCAAATTGCAGGAAAAAAAAAACCCCCCCACAAATTGAACTGATTGCAACCAAACCCATTCCATTCGTTTCGATCCGAACCCCAACACCACAGCCTGACCTGAATAAAAACTAGGCTTCACCGTCATCGACAAGCAAGATCATGACGAACACTCTGGCAACGGACCTCGCCCTCACGAAGCTTGCTTACTGCTTGCACGCCGATCTTCATGGCTTCGCCGTCCCTGGCACCAAGATAGAACAGAGAGGAGAGACCCACAACCCAGAGACCCACGCCGATCACAATCCAAAGTCACGCCGATCACAACCAGACCCACGCCGATAGGTGACTCTGAGATAGAACAGAGAGAAGAGACCGAACAAAAGGGGAAAAAAAAAACTGGTGAACGAGATTTTATAGATCAGTGATGGTAGAGAGGAAATTGGTGGGAAATCGGTGGGAGATCAGTGATGGTAGAGAGAAAACTGGTGGATACTGAATAACTGAAGTAGAGATATGAGAGAAAGAGGAATAAAAAATGAATAAATCATTATGCCACACCTTTACCGTACCGTGGGAAATTTGTGATTCTACTGTAGCATGTTGTAAAAAATATACCATTACCAATATCTGATAAACGGGCACAAATGGTGTTTGGTGTGGGATATGTGCCAAATATTTACCATTTGGCATATATCCCACATTTACTGTGGGTGCTCTAATATATAGAAGCCAAAGACGTTTGAGCTTTTTTGGACTTCATAAAATTTTTTCAACTTGCTTTGGACGCTTTACGATTTTTCACATCAACATTAATAGTTTATTAATACTACAAATCACAATTATCCATCTATCTATCAAAACAGATCACAATTACATACCATAGTCGAGGTTAGATGGTGCGAATCAATAGTGTGTACATGCATTGCGTATTTTAGTACAAATTGGCATTACACTTTTTGTAATAGATCGATGATGAATTAATAAACCATCATTATTTCCAGTGAAAAGAATTTAAAGAAAAGAAGAGGGCTTCTATGAATATGGTTGTAGAACATTTTAAAACTATAAATTTTATATTTGCACCCTAGATCCCACATCTAATGTACATTAAATTTTTAAAACATTTTAGGAAGTGGAGGAAGTATGTAGCTTTGAATGCTGTGCTTGACAGCGTCCTAAATGGAATGTAGTGACTATCCACAATAAGCACACCTGAGTAGTTGAAACAAAGGTGAATAAATCTCTAGATTCTTACCTTAACCAAAAAGAATATAAGGAACAAAAAATAAGAGAAGTAAAGTTAACTATACACATAAAGGTAAGGCATATATTGAAACATTTGATGTTCTCCCATCGTGAGTGTAAAAAAGTAGCTTATACATCCTTGCAGAGTGTATTGATGAGCTTTGCTATTAACCCTTTATGTGTGTGGCGTCCAATTAATGTAGTATAAGTCACCCATTGAAACAATGTCTTCCTATAACAGATGGTGTGTTCTGAAGACATGTTTTTTCTTTAGATCAAAGCCCTATCTCAACTAGAGGAACCTCTAAAACTAAATTTAGGACTTCTGAGTTTACATAAACACAACCACCTGGCAAAATCCAGAACACTAGCTAAGAATTTTTTGATAAATGGGAGATACTAATCTATGTATCTATATAATAGGTGAAACAGAGAGAATCTACAATTGCAATCGTAAATTAGAATCCTAATTTTGTGCCATGTGTCAAGATTCATGTGGTTTCATTTGTCTAAATTTAAGTGGATAAATTGTAATTTCGATGTGTTCTTTATTTTTTCCACACCTATGTATTTTAAGGTTCATCATACCTGCGTGTTTCAAGGTTCATCTCTCCATATCTGCATATTTCAAAATTCATCACACCTTCGTGTTTCAAGGTTCATCTCCCCACATCTGCATATTTCAAGGTTCATCTCCCCATCTCCAATACAACTCTCCTATATAAGAAGAGGTTTTCCATAGATTTCTATTGTAATTTTTTGATTTCATGTATTTTTTCACAAAAAAAAAAAAAAAAAAAACACGTCTCCACTACTCATATTCATCCAAACCTCCTCTCTCTTTCTCTCTCTCTTTGCAAAATTCAATTTCTACTTCTCTACTAAATCTGTTTTATCAAGATTTTTTTTTTTTTTGGTTGTTCCATCTCTACAAAATTCAATCTAATATCTTCTTCACTCCCTCTATTTTGCAGCTCAATTATATATCTCCTTTACAAAGGCATGCTTCATATACAAGGTAATTGTTAATTAGATATGATTTTCTTTTATTATTATTATTTTTTTGTTCGCAAGTTTTATGGGGTTTATAATCTAGCTCTCACTCTTTATTTTCATTAGATCTATTTATTTTCGTTCTATGTTCTCAATCTCTTTCTCTCAAGAATTTTTGGTTTATAGGATTGATGATGGACTCTTTTTTTTTTTTTTTGGAGTGTTAAAGAGATATATAGTGTTTACTGCAAAGGTAGATTTTGGATGTATAGTTTTTTTTTTTAAATTATTAAATATGAAAATCTTCTCAAGATTGAACCACAATCTTCTTAGATCTTTACTTATCAAAACTCAGACTTATATACGATTGGTGAAGACATGAACTCAAGCTATATTGCAGATCATATATATAATTAGCACTTATCCTATTTGTTTGTCTTTACGTTTTATGCTCATAATTTTAGTGATTTTTAATTGATTAATTTTTTTTTAATGAAATTCATGTTATTCTATTGTTTTATATTGTTATGAGATGCATGTTATGAGATTCACATTTACTTGATTAAAATAGTTTGTTAAAAATTGTTTATGATAAAGCAACTTAATCATAGCTATATGTATCGTCTAAGAATCAACCTTGAATATATATATATATATATATATATATATCTATGTAGCATTTTTTCTTTAGAATTTTATATGATAAAAATATTTGTTAAAAAATTACATAATGCTAAGATTTATTAACATGAATAAACTAAGTCTTTTAAATATGACTAAACTCATGATTAATAATAATAATAATAATAATAATAAAACTAAATAAAAACAATAGTATCACTTAAATAATAAAATACAATATATTTGTTTCCATTGTTTTATTAAATTATATCCATTCCCGTGCGATAGCATGGGTTACATACTAGTAACAATAAAAAAGATCAAATATGGAATTATTTTCCAGATCACCTTCCAGAACTTAAGAGGAAAACAAAGAATTTGATACATAATTTCAAAACCAATAAGTTATCAACATATCAATAGAAATTGGTCTTGCCAACATGCAATCATTATGTACAGATAACTAAAAAAATACAAGGAAGTGATCCAAGCTAAAAACAAATGGAATGATTTCCTAAATCTTCATTCATCTATTTAACATAATATTTAGCATTAGGGAAAAAAAAAATCTCATTTCATTAAATCACTTGATGTATTCATATCCAAAATCATGCCTGCAATTTGCTTAATCAACAACTTCATATGTAGGTCTCCTTTTAGATATTGTTCACTACAATTTGCATACAATTTGCAATTAAATATATGCATTCTCCACATAACTGAAGTCCAATGTATACCCACAAATTATTTTGGGAAACACAAAGAAGTACTCATATCATAAACATATTCTTAGCCAAAACAGAAATAAATGAATAAAAACGTCAAGAATAACTGCAAACATGCCCTATAAAATTTTAGTAGACAATTAAAAAATAACCAACAAATAAAAAAATTGTAATACCTGAGATACCATAGGAAAAAGCATAATACCTGAGATACAAACAAAGGGGAAAAAATCTTACATGGACCTAAATTGAGGTGAGATACCATACAAAAAAGTGTAATACCTGATGGGAGGACAAAAGCAGGTTAGTGGTTGTGCAAGAGGAGGAGGGAGGCAGGTCAATAATTGTCGCCGGTGGCTGCTAGGGCATGGGATTTCAAGCAACAACTAGGGCTTAGTTTCTTCCCCTTCTCTCTCGCTTGGTGGGTTTTTACAATTGGTAGAAAATGTTTTTAATTTGGTACCGGTTGTGAATAGTATTTCTCACGTGTAAATTTAGTTTATAATTTTTTAATTAAAAACATGCCATATCATTAAAAAAAATGTCAAGTCATAATTCTGTTAGCCATTTAAGTAATATCATTAATAGTAATTAGTGAAATGATCAATACAACTCAATTTTAAAACTTAAGAGATTAATTGTGCTCGCTTCAATCTTGAGGGATCAATTGCGCATACAGGATAAACTTAAGAGACTAATATTGTAGTTTCGCCATTATTTAAAGAAAATATAGTGTATAATAAATAATTTGATATGAATGTTTTTGCAAAGTGTTTGTCTGAAATAGAAAAAGTAAGTTATTATACTTAAATAGACATAAAATTTTAGAGAGTTTGATGCGAATGTTCTAAAAATACATAGTTATTATAGAAATTATATAAATTAATGTTGACATTATTCATTTTGTATTTATTTTTTGTCGTATCTCAAGCAAGAAAAAAAAAAGTGAATAGTGGTTATTGTGTATGAAGAAAGAGAAATAATTTTAAAAATTTGATATTTTAATAAAATATAGTATAAAATAGATAATCTTACTTGGATTGTGTAAAAAAAATAGGTATCTTATTCTAAAATAAGCAACAAACAAATTTTTTTACGCAAATGCTCTGATAACGATATATAGAATGACCTGGGAAAACATAACAAAAAGTCAAAAAAAAAAAAGAAAAAAATTGTGTGAGGTGTAACACATATATTCGATTCCGTTAGGTTTCCCGGCTTCTATTTCTTACTGGTCTATTCTCAACTGTGAGACTCTTTAATGCTAAAGGCCTGGCGGCCAGTCTGAGTTTGAGTAAGCCATTCATCAAAAAAGTATTCGTTTTTGTTTTTGGGCCATAGATTCTCAACTGTAAACGTGGACACATTGCCTAGCTTTACATTTGCAACAAGCAAGCAAAGCAAGCAGAGTCAGCCATGGCATCCAACTCCTTTTAACTTCAAAACCCCCTGCGAGAAACGGACGTAAAGACTACTGCTTTCTTGTCCTCTCTAACTCCAACGATCAAACCCATCTCAAAGTTAAGAAAATCTTTGATGGGTCTTTTTTATTTTCTTGGTTGGAGTTTTGAATAGAGAGAGTTTGATAACAGAGAGAGAATCAGAGAGAGATGAGAGGAGGAGGACAAGGGGTTGAAAGGTGGGTTTGTGAGGAATTTTCACCTGGGTATTATGCGCTTTGTACTTTTGGAGGAATGCTTAGTGCTGGGACTACTCATCTTGCTATCACACCTCTTGATGTCTTGAAAGTGAATATGCAGGTCAGCTTGATTGTTGCACTTTGAAACTCATTTCTTTCTCTTTTTGTTTACTTCTAAATGATCAAATATGATAAATAACCGATTGTTCCAAAGGTTTAAGATGTTATGAAATTATGAATTTAATCTTTAACCGTTATTACACTTCCCTTGATAAGTGAGGCCTAACGTATGAGATTGGTTAACATTTAAAATGGGAGGTAGAGTGGAGACTCTTTCAATTATAGAATATATGCCCTGATACTATGATAAATTACCAATTGTCCCTAAACTTAGGAAATGGTGAATTAATCAACTAACTAGTATTGCAACGCATTGTTTGGCTTGTTGTCCCTGTTTACTTTTGTTGTGTTATCCTCTGTGGAAGACTGAAAGTAGTTTGTCTTATAACTGTTTAAGAAATATTAGTTCTCCTTGAGACAATTATTGTTGTCCCTGTTTACTTTTGTTGTGTTATACTATGGTTGACATGATTATTGTTTGGATGCTAATAAGTGTGCCTCTGTTTGTTATTGTCATTTTCCAATAATCATTTTCTCATGATTTTCCAAAAGTTGGTCTTTGACATGAGTTTACTTGAGTTTGATGAGAGATTTCTGAATTTAACTAGTTGGGTCTTGTTTCCTACATAGGCTAGTATCATGTTGAGTCAGAATAATCTCTTTTCTCTTTAATGGAGTCATGGAGTACATTGTGACTGCAACTTATGTTTTCAATCTTTTCCCTTTAAAGTGGCATTTGATACTTCATAGGATTCGATTCCAAATTAGGGAAATAAAAGGGAATGTCACCATGAGTGGGTGGGGGAAAGTGGTTGTAAAAGAAGGGGCTAAATTTTGGATATTCCATTAAAGTAATGGTGGTTCCGCTGCCTGAATTAGCTGCATTTAATATAGCAGTGTCATTTCTTTTGTTTCTTATGATGGTCTGCCCAATGATATATTAAATGGGAATGGGACAAACTTTAGAAACAATACATTGATTAATTGTACCCGTACTCATTCCCTGCATAAGATATCATCACTGTATTTTAGAAAATATTTTATAGTATCAAGTTTACTAATGTATCAGTCTCAATTTCTTTTAAAATAAGAAAAATTTCATTTACTTGTTATGATTTTACATATTAATTTGCTGTATCATTTCCTTCATTGGTGAAAGTGATCCTGCTGTTTCTGCTATCTTTGATATACTCTATGGGATTTAATTTTTCCTCATTGAGTTTAGCTCCTTTTGATTTGCTTAGTTTTATTATTCCGTAGGTGAATCCAATCAAGTATAATGGCATTTCTTCAGGGCTGTCAACCCTTTGGAGAGAACAAGGACCTTCTTCACTTTGGAGAGGTTGGTCTGGCAAATTTTTTGGATATGGCATTCAAGGCGGCTGCAAATTTGGTCTCTATGAATACTTTAAGAAGCTTTACTCTGATGTGTTGATAGATAATGGTAACAAGAGTTTCATATTCTTTCTCAGCAGTGCATCTGCTCAAGTATTTGCTGATGTGGCTCTCAGTCCTTTCGAAGCTGTCAAAATTCGTGTTCAAACACAGCCTAGTTTTGCGAAGGGCTTGGTTGATGGGTTTCCAAAACTTTATGCAGCTGAAGGGCTTGCGGGGTAAGCTACTCCAAAACTTGATAATCTTATTCTCTTGCCCTTTTTGATTTTAATCACCAGTTATTTGTCAACTGCAGCTTTTACAAGGGACTTTTTCCACTCTGGGGTCGAAATATTCCATGTAATATTTCTGCCTCACAATATTCTCAAAAATTATATGATGCTTATTTAGCTAGAATCGTAGCTTATTAATATAATAGATTTTTCAGGTTGTTGCATTTCAATTGAGAAGACATGGTATTATTATTTATCTCGTTCAATAGGCTTGTGTTCATTTTCAAATTTTTAGTCTTCTCATCATTTAAATAAACCCTACTAGCTAGAGCCAGTCCATAACTCCTAAATCCTGTCCATGATGCCCTTCAGGTACCTCTTTGAGAGCGCAATGGTGTTTGGATTAATATGTTATTACACACAGAGTGTGATATTCGCATATGCTATTTCTAATTTACCTGTTCCGCTTCTACTTCACTGTCTACTCTGATAAGTTGAAGTATATTTATTTATCACGTTTTTTAAAATTAAAAAAAGATTTATATTATTATTATCTGTCATTACAGTGTTGTTTTGTTGAATCATTTGAGAAGTTAATACAAGGGAACAATTTCTATTTCAATTTCTTAATTTTCACCATTGAGAGATATTAGTAACATAGAAAACTGAAAAAATTGCTACATTGTAATAATCTCATGGTAATGTTGTACTAGTACGAAGACCTTCCTACTAGGCCAAGTTAAATATCGGGTAAATCTTAAGTATAGAAATTTGAAAGAAAAGGTAGTTTTTGCAGTTAATTAAAGGCGCACACACCAGATATTCGGCACTTAACCTTCCAGAATAAAAACCTTACCACTCTGCCTTGAAAGACCTTCTAGTTACATGCTTGACTTGGTTATTGGCTTCAAAAAGTTATTGCTCTTTCTTAGTTCTTACCAAGCATTCAGCAAGCATAAACCTGTGCATATATACGTATTCTAACTTCAAGCACACTCTTTGTTAACTCATTTATTTATATATTTTGTGGTTTGCAGTCTCTATGATAATGTTTTCAACATTTGAGCATTCAGTGGAATTGATATATCACAATATTATTCAAAGAAGAAAAGAGGATTGTTCAAGAGCCCAACAGCTTAGTGTTACATGTTTAGCAGGCTATACAGCTGGAGCTGTTGGTACTGTCATCTCGAACCCTGCTGACAACATTGTTGCCTCTCTTTACAACAAACAGGCTGAAAACGTGCTGCAGGTGGCACCTGCAAACTAAGCTTCTTTTGGTTTATTTGAACCCATTAAATTAAAAGGTTTTAGCATGATTGGTTTTGAATTTTTGATAATTTGTATTTCAGGCAGTGAAGAAAATTGGGCTTGTTAATCTATTTACCAGAAGTCTTCCTGTTCGATTTTTATTAGTTGGTCCTGTTGTTACTTCACAATGGTTCTTCTATGACACCATTAAAGTTCTAAGTGGACTGTAAGTGCAATTTTCTTGATTTATTATCTAAATTTTATGTACAAAAATAACAAACTTCTTTTGTTTTTAATTTTTTTTTTTGGGGGGTGGTGGGGTTTAACAAAGCCTCAAGTCTTAGTCTGCCCTATTGGACATTGAAATTTTATTGAAATTATATAGGAATATGGGTTCATCTCAGTATAGATAAAGTGCAGTCCATGATAAGGAACTTTAACCGTCTGAAGTAACTCAATGCCATTAGTTCTCATAGGGCTTTACGTGGTTTTAGACTTCAAGAATGCTTCTTTTTATTTCAAAGCTCCTTATGAAATAATTTCGTTTTATGTTCTTTCTTATAACCATAAATTATGGGTGAAATGTTTTAGGCCTACTAGTGGAGGGCTTCGCAGGCGTGTGGAAGAAGCTAATGTATCAGCTTAATTTCATTGAAAAGAACATCAAATGTTCGACAAGGTCAATTTAAGATTGCAAAAAATTCATCACTGTTGCAGAATATATGACAACTGATAACCTTCCAAAACATAGTACAAATGGCTTCTTGAAGGCAGATACGTACTGTGATAGTTCTCTTTTTTCCTAATTTGAATTTTACACTCACTGACTACAGTTCATAGACGGTCAAGGTGCTTTGTAATCATCCAATCTAGAAGAGAATAATATCAGCACCTGCGTAGAAGTGGCCACTTTTATGAGACATTGTTATTTTATGTATTGGTTACATTCATTCTGTTTCCTCTGTTTTAGAGATGTGGGTAAACAATATTGGGCAATTTTATGAGACATTATCATTTTATATATTGATTACATGTGTATATATCTTCCCTGTGTTGTACAGATATGTGTAAACAATATACACTAAGGTTGTGGAAGCAATTGTAAAGGGCCAATTGATTGCAAGGAAAATTCAAATAATACATAGTTTCTCTACTTGTTCATTTAGACTTTAGTGTAATATCAGCATCTACGTAGAAGCGGCCAATTTTATGAGAGATGATCATCTTATGTACTGGTTACGTACATTTTTCTCATGTTGTGGAGATGTGCGTAAACAATATACAGTAATGTGCAATTGTAAAAGGCCAATTGTTTTGAAGGAAAATTCAAATATTGCATTGTTTCTCTACCTACTTATTTATCCATACAGTATCTTTTAATGACCTGTTGCTGGCTGCTACTGAAGTGTCTGTGTTGAAGTTTATCTGTTTAGTGCTACTGCTATGTGCTTTGTGTACTCTACAACTTCAAAATCCACAATTGTTTAATACGAAGAAGAGAAAAAATTAAATGCTTTCTATAAGGACACAAATCAGGCCTTGGACCCAAGTACACGACAGGGCCGGCCCAAGTGGCCTATACAATAGAATTTATAGAGAGTGGGCTTGAAGCCTGGATTTCTTGGGGCGGTAGAAAGCAACAACGTTTGGGCTAAGTTAACTATTGGCGTACTTCGTGCTGGTGGAGTGACTTTGGCTTTCCTCGGACGTGGGCCGAGGAGTCTTTGTCCTTGCTTCCCCTATACTTTCTAGGAGGAGAGAAAGTCTTCTTTATGGGACCAAATGAATTACCAAATTTGCCCTTATTATATTAACAAAATTACAAATGAAAAAACTAATTATCCCTTTCCCATCTCATACTTAATTTTAAAAACATGGCCAAACAACCGCCGTCTCTTCAGAAGTCACTTCCCCATTAATGCGGCCAGGCTCTGAGAAGCCTTTAATTGGCCCAGCTTTATGCAGAGCACGTCCCACTCTCCCTCCTCGGCGTCCCGTTGAAACTTCCAAACATGCCATTAATGACCTGTTGCTGGCTGCTACTGAAGTGTCTGTGTTGAAGTTTATCTGTTTAGTGCTACCGCTATGTGCTTTGTGTACTCTGCAACTTCAAAATCCACGATGGTAGATTATCCAAATTACAATAATAATACGAAGAAGAGAAAAAATTAAATGCTTTCACTCTTGGGAGAATTACAAATAACATCCATGTGGTATAGCCTTCAAGTATGGAATTATCTTTTGTGTGATTTCGTAACAATTTGCTCTCATGTGGTTATTTTCATGAGGCATTTTTTTGTTGATTTTAACGGAATTTGATGATGCAGTAAGTGTCAACATATAATTAAAGAAAAAAATCATTCTACCAGCGTCACTAACACCTTCCTCTGTTGCAAAAGTTATCTTTTAACATATAATTAAAGAAAAAAAAAAAAAAAAAACTCATTCTAGCATATTCACTAACACCTTCCTTCATTGCGAAAATTATCTTATGAAACAGTACCTAATCTTCATTTAAAAAAATATATATACTATTAATTAAGAAGTGTTATCTCCATAACATTTTCACAACAAATAATAAGCGGTAATTTGATTCCAAAACTTAAATTACTTTTTTATCCTCACATAATAACCAATGGCAACATACTACTTAGAATTTGTGTTCTAAACCTTCAGAACGCTTGAAAGCTCATGAAGTTTTAAGTATGTTTACCTTTCTGTCATTTTTTCTTCTTCTTGATATTACCATAATGTTTGTTCTCCAGTGTTTTGCAAACTGTTGGACTTTCTAAAGTAGGTTTCAGGTTGATCAAATAGTGGTGTATATTTGAAAATGTTACAGACATTGCATTTCTCATTAATTAATTTTTATCAAAAAATGGATAAATTTTACCAATCATCTTTTTCCTAGTTTATCAAAAAAATATTACACAGAGAGAAACAGAGCTGCATATATAATCATACTCTCTCTCTCTCTCTTAGACACACATATAAAGAAACATTAATGCTTGACCAACAATAAAACCCGCCTTAACTCTCCACCTTTGAACTGCTTCTCCCTAATCAGAAACGTAGGATATTGAAGAAGAAGAAAAAAAAAAAAGAAGTGGAGGAGGAATTAAAGGAGGGTCATAAGCAATTTTTTTTTTTTTACAAGATAGAATTTCAGTTATTTACATGTCTCTGACTCCTCAATTTAATTAATTCACTGTATATGTGTGTGATATCAGAGTTAGTGATGCCATGTTAGATGTTGAATTTGGAAAATCTTGTTTGGATAAAGTAGAACCTAAAGGTAGCATTCGTTTGATGTTATGTGCTTGTGCTTTTTGCACAAGAACTCATTCCCCCACCCCCCCCCACCCCCTCCTGCCCACTTTTTTTTTCAACTTTAATCTGTTTGGTGTTTTTCTGAAGGTGAAGGAATGTGTAGAGTGAATACCACTTATGAGGAGTAGGCTATGTACCACTCTTAAATGTGAATCATATTATTAGTGGTGAAGTGACCTTTGATACCATTACAAATGGCCAGTTCTCCCAAAAACTAAAGCTACTATAAAATGGTGACTTTAATTTTTGTTCTTTTTGTTTTTTTACATGAAGATTATTTTATTTTATTTTTAATAGTGGTGAATTTATTCATATAACCACACTGATACAAGATTATTTTGCTTATAATGTTATTTCATGGATTCATTATGTTTCCTTTAGCTGAGCTATTTTAGTTGTATGCAGGCTGATATTGACAATAGTGGGACTATCGACTATGGGGAATTTATAGCTGCAACAGTTCATCCCACAAACATTTATATTAATGACAGCGGTTATAAGCAAAATTAAGCATGCATAATCACAAAAGGAGAACACAAACAGAGAATTATTAGGTACGATTTGGATTGTTAAAACTTTTCACCAATCCCACCCCTTCTCTTCCCTGTCCACCATATATATAGTACTCTTCGATTCTCTTATTTTTGTCGCTCTATATATATTTCAATGGCTGTGGTAGACTAGGACCCAGGCCTAAAAATTAACATATTTTTAAAGGGCACAAGCCTATCTAGATTGGAATTGCGGTCTCCACTTCCTATTAATTAAAAGTTTAGTAAAATATGGGTTTATTTTTCAAGTCTAAATCAAGTCTATTAACAAGTCCATAAACTAGCTTAAGCTCAACTTGTTTTTCAATCATCTCTATTGTACTTATCAATAATTTTAATGTGAACTTATTTGTTTTTATCTATTAACTTATTTGTTCCCATCAATTGTTTTTTTTTTTTTTTTTTTTGATTATTAACTTATATATAACTCCATGATTTTTTCCTATCATGATTCTATACTTCTTGAATTAAGACATAAATCCTCCATGATTTTTCAGATTTAGACATAACTCCTTGATTATCAATATACAGAATGGATATTAGAATGAATAGAATTCATATCATCATCAAATAAAAAGCTTATGTAATAGTTGATAATTTTTATCTTCATCACTTTTTTATTCTATCTTATTGTTTGAATGTAAATTTATATTTTCTTTTGAATGCAGTCTTGCCTCGATAATGACCAACTAGTTATATGCATTTTTAAAACTCTGGTCTTAAAAATAAACAGTTTTGTCTGTCTTTCAAATTGAACACAATCCCACATTGTAAAGAACAGTCTGTCTTTGTTTTTTTTTTTTTTTTCTTTCATGTTTTGTCGCCTTAGAATCCTGGATGATCTTAATTTTTCATGTTTTGTCGCCTTATATATATTTGGAGGCCAAAAACGAGATTATGGTGACTAAACCACCGACAAAAGATGGATACGAATGGAAATTTGCTGAGTTCTTTAGCTACAATGTCAGGTCTCGTTCCAGGAATGAGTTGTTTCAGCCTTCCGAGGAACAGATGCTGATTAATCCACAAATTCGATGTGGAAGAGCTCTAGTTATTGGTAATACTCTCAATTGGGCTTCCATTTTTTATGATTATATGCGAGAGTATGAACTCAATACCTACGCATTTGATTTAGATAAGAAATTGTGGGCTAGTGAATATCTCACACTAGAAAAATTTTTGGGGAGCGTGAACGTTTGCATGCAACTTCTGGTTTTGCTCACTCATCTGGTTTTGTCAATATCTTTATTATTTTGTCAACTTCTTTATTTTTTTTTTATGGATTTTTTTCACATTAAATAAATTTTTATTGCCAATGATTTTGGGGCGTTACAGACATAAAATGATACAATATTGGCCACAACTTGTCCATGTGACGAGTTGTGATTGGTGAAAAGGTGTCCCTACATAAACCCACCATTATCCCTCTACCAACCACAACTTGTCACATGGATGAATTGTGGCAAATATTGTACCACTTTATGTGACACAAGAATTTTTTGTTGTAGTATTATTATCTTCTCGCTTTTCAATCAAAGTAATATGAAGGCAGTAAGATATACTAAGATACACTTCCATTACAACTTGCCATATTTATGATTGAATTTGATTTGCATTTAATGTACAAGTCAAATGGCAATGCTATTTCTTTTTGGTAGAGGCTGGTCTCAGTCGTAATTAATTACTATGACTATACACCCTCTGCAGCTCTAGTTTCACGTGCTATGGAGACTCCTGCAAAAGATACAACAGTTCACATGGTCAATGCAAAGCTTGGACGACTTGATTTTTCCATTTGATTAACATGGCTGAAATAAAAAATAAAAAATCAAACAAACAAATGGCCATGCTAATATGTAAGTTTCAACAACGATTAGACAACCAATAGAAGTAGGTCATATAAACCCGTGAAAATAAGTTTGCCATTTATTTCCTTTCTTCTATCAACACATTTCACGTGTTAATTTGTAAGTTTTTTACAGTAAAATCGATAATAACTTGAACATTTTTATCTTTTAATTGTCAAAATAGATTATTTTCCCCTCTAAGTCAATAGTCCTGATTATTAAGATGTCCAAACCTAGGACAACCAAATCACTTATTGAAAAACATATATAACTAGACTTACCTTCAACTTTGCAGCAGAGAAGATACAACTTGATGTGATTTCTTGCCCATTATCAAAGAGCCATCCCACCTCACTACAAGTTTCACCATCTGTACTTTGTTTAAGTGAACACCACAATTGCTTGGGAAGCAATATGAGGTCACATTCATCTCTTATTGACTTCATGACACTGTCATCTCGCAGTTCTTAAAGTAAGTCCTGGAGGGATTCGGATCAGGTGACTTCATGACACTGTCATCTCGCAGTTCTTAAAGTAAGTCCTGGAGTAGTCAAGGCAAAGTCAAAATGCATACTAATCTGACCATAAGAGTCATATATTATTGATTCAAATTCATGCTTACCAATTGCATGGGAGTGATGGTGCATGAATCATTCTTCTGGTGGAAAACATGCATCCACATGTACACAACCACTTAGCCTCCTATCTAGGATCCTCTTCAATTTTGCTCAATTTCTGATGTATTCATTAATGGCAAAAAAATAGAGAATTGTTTCAATAATGCTACCAAGCCACTTGTCTAAAATTAGATATCAATGTTCAAACACTTCAAAACCTGTTGGGTTTTCAGTTCCAATTACTTTGTAGACAATATTTCTTGGAAAATTTTCACAAATGGTGAGATGTCAAGTTAATATTGATAGACAATATAGTCATGTCAACAATGTTATGTCAATGATAGGTCCGTATGAAAATCAACTTTGACACCTTATCACATTACTGCGAAAAATGTTATGCAGCATTATTGTTTCAGTTCACAAATGTTATCATGACCAAAAAACAGACCAAACAAGGTCAGAGGGGTACTTACCGTGTGAAAAGCATCGAACTTGGCAACAGCACGAGGGCCCTGCCAAACACCAACAACATCTGAGGCTTCCATGACATCTGTGGCAGCAAATCCAGAATCCCGGATAGCACATCCACCCAACTGTTCACCATTCCTTAAAGGTCCATACCACTGCTCACGAAAGACTCGAACTTTCTGTAACACCATCTTCCTATCATCTACATTCACAACCTGAATAATCCTCACACGCGACTCTCGGTCTTGAGGATTAACCAAACAATACTACGACAGTCCAACTCCAACGATGAATTACCCTCACTTGGCCACACAGCTACATAGCTTCCACTAGCTTGATATGCAAAGGCAGAAGCTTTATCATCTTGACCTCCAATGCTTTTCTCATCTATGCTATATCGTGTGGCAGCATCGGCTTCACACCCAACTGTGGGAAGTAGCTTTATTGACTTGTATATAAGAAGGGGTTCCTCTGGTTGAGCAAGAGTTGGGCACTGAGTTTGCCAATCAAGTACCTTTACTTCCCACTCTCTGTAAGCTTCTGGGACAACAGATTCAGGAAACTCAATTGGGTTCCTTTCATTTGTGAATTCTGCACCAAAACCATCCCATTCACCAGAGACATTTGTGGCAAATTCTGCCAAGCTTGAACAAATAAAACATAATCTGTATTTATATCTTATTTTAACGACAGGGTATTCTCCAACAAAAGAAATAATCAATCCTGAACTGTTTTAGTATTTGTTTCTATTACAATAACCCCTTCCTAAAAGCTTAAGCTTTGGGACAACTGATACAGAGTTATAGACCAGGTGATCCTAGTTTCGAATTGCTGTGAAGTGTTAGAATAATGGTTAAGTGATCAAGTTCAATAGTTTGTCAGTTTTCTAGCACTGGAAAGCTTGAAAAATAAATTGAATAAAAATAGAGTATTGTTTGAACTTACTAGTGGTGGAGGTGGTATTGAAGGTATTGTTCTTGTGGTCTTGAAGTTGAACATCTGAGAGAGTGGCCTTGGCGGTGGAGGAAGAGGGTGTGGTGGTGATTGTAATACGAGGAATACGTTGAAACTGTGAGTGAAGATTTGAGAGAAACTTAGAAGAAGGAAAATCAAAGGAAGTGAAAGCTGTGTTATGGGATATTATGACGCTATTCGCAGCTAATGCCATTGTTTATTAAAATTATGCTCTCTGTTATGAGTTTCGGTACAAGGATGAGAGTTTGGGAAAGACGAAATGGATGAAGGAATATTCTAAAGCACGCAAGGGGATCAAAGAAAGAAAGCATAGTTAGTAATACGTGGCCTAAGACACAGCATGTGGTATGTGGAGGTGGAGCTAGGAATAGGATCATCCGATCATCCATCACTTCAAACGATGTTGTTTTGTACTCTGTCTGTCTGTCTCTGTCCCATTGTAAACCAGATTACTATATTAGAAAGTGCCATTTAGGGGCACATATTAGTAAACTATTTAAAAAAATATTTTATGAAAAAATGAAAAAAATAATTCATTGTTTTAATAGATTTTTTAAATTTTCATAAAAATTTTTCTAAAACAGATGATTAATATGCACTATAAAAGCATTTATTAACCGAATCTTTAGTAAGTAGTGTCCACTAGCACTTCAGATAAGGGTCTAAGTCCCAGGGCATTTTGTTTGTACGGGGACTAGTCATGGTGATTACCCTGACTAGTCCCCCCAAAGGTTTTCACTAGACAACATAGTTACCAAACAACGTAGACAAGTTACTAACATTCATTTGGTCTTAGGTAAGGAGTAAGGACTAGGGCTCCAAGAGCATGGTTCTTTAATAGAAGATATTCTTGAGATTTTTGATTTGAAGGGAATGATGCAAAAGTAAAGCTGCGGAGAAAGAAATAAAAAATTTTGGGTGTTCTCGGAACACAATGATGAGGCACACATTATTCTCATATTCATAATGAATTCACCATGAATTTAGTTAGTGGGATTTATTATAAATGTGAAGGGAGATTTAGGTATTTAAATTCGACCTTACAAGTATTGATTTGATACCTCCGTACTAAATGAACCTTATCTTATTGTCATATGCCACTTCTCAGATGGACACAAAAATATTCATGTAACCCTTATCGTTATTAATTGTCACATGAAGGCAAGTTATCCTAACTACTACTTATAATCATTTGTCTCAATCATCCATACTGAACATTTTTTCTATATATTTTTACATATATATATATATATATATTTTATAAACCATATTGAACTTTAGCTTTTGTCTATTAATTTTTGTCATAGGCATAGTTGAATCTGAGGATTTTACTTTGTATTTCAAAAAAAGGATGAAAAATCATAGATAACAATCACACGCACAAGAATTATCAACATAGGTGATAAAAATCTTCTTGAAGAGAAAATAAGAATGATAATTTACAATAAAATAAAACAAAATTAAAGTGATAAAAGTATATATCATATTATACATATATATATACACACACACACACAATTATAACAATATAATTGGCATAAGTTTTAATTTTGAAATCATAATTATGAAGATCCATGATCTCTCGCATCCCTCTATCTACATGGTGGCTTAGACAACAAAATAAACACCACAAAACCAAGTTAGGTTTGGTTTCATTTTTAAATGAACTATTCGTTCAATTAATTTATATCTTGCTAAAGTAGATAAATAGAACTTAAGTTATAAAAATGCTAGTAAAAAACCAAAATAACTATTTTTAGTAGGCATAGAGAGCCTAAATGAAATATGTTCTTTTTCTCTCTCAAAAAAAGAAAAAAAAAAAAAAAGAAAGAAAGATGTTCTTGTTATACATATGTTTATAAAGCGCATCCTTAAACTATAATTTTTGAAAGATATATATCTTGGTAAAAAAAACTATGGGAGGTTGTATTGGTGAGATCCAACTGTGAACAATTGCCCTAAGAAAAAGCTTCTAGGAGGTCCAAGGACCTCTAATACCGTACCGTACCCTACCATTGAACCAACAGCTTTCAAGTTAAGCAAGACCAAGGACCTTTTCTTTTTATCCATTACTCCTTCGTTGCTTTGTTGTAATAGATTCTAAAGCAAAGCAAAAGAGATTAATATGCCTACTTTACCTACTTGGAAAAGGGAACAACTTTCTTTAGTTTCCGAGTTGATGGATTGGATTCGAGGTGAATTATTACAAGAATAACATGTTTGTGTGCTAAGTGCTAACGAGGACAGCAAAAGGGTTCAAAGATGTCATGTGACTATGTTTGTTAAAATCTTTCTATGGATTATAAGATCCTAAGATCCTAGAGTTGTTAAACAATCAAGATTGCACTAGCATCTTTAAGGGATAGGATCTAAGTCCAAAGTATGACAGTAATAAAATATACATGAGTGCCTTTATATAACATACAAAGTGTGCAGTACAAGTATATGTGCTATACAAATAAATAAGGCGGAACTAAAACCCATAGTCTATTACATGTTAACAGGTAGGATTGCTATCCTACCAAAATCTCACCCATTCCTAAATTTTGACATATTTATAGTCAATTGTACTTAAAGTTTGAACATATTTATTATCACGTTTTTTAAAATTAAAAAAAGATTTATATTTATTATCTGTCATTACATAGTTGTTTTGTTGAATCATTTGAGAAGCTAATACAAGGGAACAATTTCTATTTCAATTTCTTAATTTTCACCATTGAGAGATATTGGTAACATAGAAAACTGAAAAAATTCCTACATCGTATAATCTCATGGTACTGTTGTACTAGTAGGAAGACCTTCCTACCAGGCCAAGTTAAATTTCGGGTAAATCTTAAGTATAGAAATTTGAAAGAAGAGGTAGTTTTTGCAGTTAATTGAAGGCAAACACACCAGATTTTCGGCACTTAACCTTCCAGAATAAAAACCTTACCACTGTGCCTTGAAAGACCAACTAGTTACTTGCTTGACTTGGTTATTGGCTTCAAAAGTTATTGATCTTTCTTAGTTCTTATCAAGCATTCAGCAAGCATAAACCTGTGCATACGTACGTATTCTAACTTCAAGCACACTCTTTGTTAACTCATTTTATTTATATATTTTGTGGTTTGCAGTCTCTATGATAATGTTTTCAACATTTGAGCATTCAGTGGACACTTCAACCTCCATGATGGTAGCTTATCCAAATCATCAATATATATATATATATATATATATATATATATAAGTAAAGACTTCATGCAGAAAAGCTTGAGGTTTTGTCATGTGGCGCACTTTATGAAAAGAATTGAAATACTCTTACGGAAAAATTTGAAATTTTGTCATGTGGCGCAGTCTATAAAGAGAATTGAAATACTCTTTAGAGATAAGAATAAATTTAAAAACAGAAACTTTTGTATTCCTTTTGGTTCAATGTTTCAAGACTACTTTTTGTTACATTTTTTATTCAATGTTTCAAGATTACTATTTGTTTCATTTTGTTCAATATTTCAAGAATTTTCTTCTCTCACCTACAAAAAGCTCTTTGCATTTCATTCACCATTTTCGCTTTTACTCCTTTATATACACGTCCACAATCCTTCATGTCATCCCATCTCAAATACACTTAGACAAAACATGATGTCATTTACCTTCAGCCTTTCAATTACAAATATATAATTCCAACATTGTGAAACCATTTGATTGTAACATGTATGAGTAGGCTATGACCAAGAAATGAGGCTTGCATTTTTTATTCAGTGATGGTAGCTTACGGTTTTAATATTGAAGTTGGACACTGTGGATTTTGTAAAGGTTGTGATGTGCTTGGAGTCTATGGGTGTTTGGGATTTTGGTTTGGAAAAGTCATAGATGTATGAAGTTTATTAATTTTTTATTATTATTTTGTGTTAGAACTCATAATTTGTAGGTTTCTTTGTAGGTTTTTTACTACTATTTGTGCAATATGAGCCATAGTGATAAAAACAAAAGTTGATGATAAATTCAAAGTATTTTCCTCTTTTTCTTTTTAAAGGATATGGAAGCTTAACTAAAAACAATTAAATTTTCGTAAATGGATGTGTTTTTAGCCAACTTCTCTATATTTAATTACAATAATAATACGAAGAAGAGAAAATTACAAGTAACATCCATGTAGTATGGTCTTTGTCACGACCTAAACCTGTGCTTAGCATTTAGAGCATGACCGGCATGTTAATATCAAGTTTACCTCGATACTAACACGAACCAACCTAAACTGAAGGTGCTTAACAAGAATTATTTCCTGTATACCTGCTTATTTTCTTGCATAAATGCCATAATATACAAAAATAGTGAAACCTTGAAAATTCATTCATTTGAACTTTGCAAGATTACCACTTGCCTGAAACTTAAGGTGCTCCTGTAAATATTACATAGCTAAACGTTTAGCAAAACTCTTATTTACAAACCTAACCCCAAAGACATACAACTGGGGTTCAAAACAACTAAAGTTCAGAATTACATCTGTGCTCAAGGATCAAGTATATCTTGATTCCTCCTATACAACAAAAGAGCTAACTACTATACAACAAAAAGGACTATACAATCTAACAAAAGAAAATCACAGAATCTTGCCACCTCTAACACTCTCGCTGCTTCCAGGAAGAACCTGTGCACTGAAATATAATAGGGTGAGCTGCGAAGCCCAGTAAGGTTTTTAAGCTCCATGGGCCTTTGATAAGAATGCGTGTAAATCAAACATTTTATGGATATGCCAGCTTTGATAAAATAGACTTCATACTATTCATATTGCTCTTGAACTAACTTATGAGCTCTTAGATGAAAATACTTCATATATTTATATACGGACATAATAAGAAACATAAACATAATTCAGTAACTTCATCTTTAAAATCATTATCTTATAATCAATAACGTAATGTAGCCATTCATAACATATTGGTTAGTCCATATCTAATAAGTCTGTACAGAGAAGGCCTCATCACATTTGGGTGCTCCCGCGTGTATGATATTGTCCTCTTTGGGAGGCCTGATGGCACATCCCCTCAAGGTTTTATTCCTCCCCGCCGTCCGTACACATTGGGGAGAAGGCCTTGTTCAGATTAGAGTTACGGGCAACCCCATTTCCTCTACTTTAAATGGCCTAGAGTTACGGGCAGCCCCATTTCCTCTACTTTAAATGGCCAAACAGATAACATTTTCCATGGAAAGCCAGTAATTAACCCTTACTGGCCGAGTTCAGATTACCAGAGGACATAACCCAAAATAAAACTTTCATACTTATACATCATACTGAAATTTCTCATTTTACATAATAGTTCATAATAATAGCATATCCACTTCATTCTTAAATATTATGTTCGTGATATAGATAATAGCATCAATATGCTAAAATTATCATGTATATAAGATTGAAACAACTCACGAACATATGCTTACTTAAATCATGCTTATATGCAATATCTCTAATTAAAAGGTTTTCATACATAATAGTTTTTTTAAACAAGTTTTTATACTTATCAAACGCACATGTCACATAACCCTTACCTGAAAACAGAAGACGCGAGAGATTTGTACCAGAGGAGCTCAAGTGTCCGTGATCTCGTTCTTGTCACCTAAAAGAAAACCAAGACTTATTACTAACTACTCTTCCTAAATATGTAACCTTAAACCTCAAACACAACCTAACTCTCAAACTTAATAAAAATCTTAATTCCCACCACATAGAGCTACCCCAAGAACAAGGTACAATCATCAAACACAAAAGCATACCAAAACACAGCGAAACCAAGGCATAAAAAATGCTCTATGATCTAAACATACCAAAAGATAAGCACATTAAATTATAGCTCAAATCATCAAACATAACTTCAAAATTAAATCCACAAAGTTAAAGTTATCCTTCTCTGTTTACTGCTCCTTTCAGTAGCAACTGCCTCATTTGTAAAATACAAATGGGCTATCTAAGCACATCCAAACGTCATGAAAATTTACAGAGCTACTCCCCTGTATGTCTAGTATATACCGTATAAATGTCAGGGTCAAAGAATAAAACCATGATTTATTAAAAATCGTACCATGCAACGTACTCAAATCTGTCCTGACAGAAAATCATGCAACTTGGAAATTAAACCATTATTTTTGTATTAATCCAAATGCAGTGAGACCACTTCCATAACAACCATATATGTCTTAGGATTCATAAAAACTACTCCTAGCATCCTAGATCACAGCAAATGATTTAATACATAATTTTCTTTGTGTAAACCCCAAATCTGTCACAGTGACAGCTTCAGGGCATGTTCTTACAAAATCATCAATTAAATGCAATTGATCTTCATTTCATTTGGGTATTTTTATACCAATACTATAAACATTAAACTAAGTTATAAAGCATTCAATAGACCATGAAACCATCCATCTTAAAACTTACTAAAACAGAAACACAATTTCATCTTCTAAAATCAGATTAGAACATAAAGAAGGAAAACAATTAAACTATTAAAATTCTCTTAAATCAATTAAGGTTTTGATTACTTACCCTCAACTTTGAAGCTGAAACTTAAGTATTAGGCTCTTAATTCCTTCTTTAGAGTGAGATATATGATGTTTTAGTGAGAGAGGGAGAAAGAGCTCTAGCCGTGTGAAAGCAAAGAAAGAAGAGGAACAAAGAAGCAAAGAAAAGGAAGAGAGAAAGAAGAAAAAGAAGCTGGAATTGTTGTCTGATGCAGCCAAGAAGATAAGGAAGGAAGACTTTGTGTGATACGTTTAATGCAAAGGAGAAAAAGAAGACCAAGTCCAACCTTTCCAACATTTTGGCATTTATACTTTTCACCCCCTATGTTCTTATATTTCAAGAAAGGCCCAAAGACAAAAATAACTTTGTATATATATATATATATATATATACACACACACACACACACACATATACATATCCTTATCTTTATAAAATTCTCTCTACAACATTAAAAGAGCATATATGTTTTATAATATCACAATATCAAAAATTTATGCACTTAAATTAATTAAGATGATAAAAGGCATATAAACTCATAAATTAAATCATGTAATTAGGGTAGGGTGTTACAGTCTTCAAGTATGGAATTATCTTTTGTGATATTTTGTAACAATTGGCTCTCATGTAGTTATTCTCATGAGGCCTTTTTTTGTTGATTTTAACGGAATTTGATGATGCAGTAAGTGTCAACATATAATTAGAGAAAAAAAGGGATATTACACTTTACCCACCTGTGGTTTGCCTCTAATTTGATGTGCCTACCCGTGGTTTAAAGTTTGACACTTTACCCACCTGTGGTTTCTACTGTTACTCTGCCGTAACCCACCTCTCCCTCAACCGTTATTCTAACACAAAAAATATAAAAAATCAAAACTCAAACAGATCAAAACGCAGTTACCCCCAAATGTTGTGTGGAGTTTGATTTGATTGATTCACTCAATGAATATGCTTTTTCTTTTTCAATTGATGTCTTGCATGTTTAAACACACAAACCCAGCAGATCCACTACAACATACCCAACGCCAGCAACAACAAGATCTAAACCCAACCAAAAACTCAAAATACAAACACACAGACCACTGTGAAAAATGGGATTTGAGGGAGCAATTCTAGATTGTTCCTACATTAACACACCACCAACTTTCAAATATAGCATCAACAAAAATTAAAAAAAAAAAAAAATTGATACAAATTATGTAGAACACAAATAAATAAATAAAAAATAGACCACATAGATCACTTTGAGGTTGTGCAAAGGCAGATCAAAGTGGGTCTGATTTTGCAGGGCGGATCGGATTGTGTAGAGAAGTGGAGAGGGAGGTTTGAGCTTGAGAACCACTATCTGAGATGGTGTTGGAGCGGATCGGATAGAGAAGTGGAGAGATGGTGGTGGCTAAGATCGGGTTAAGATAGAGATTCCGGTGAGAGGGAGGTTTGACTTGAGAACCACCATTTGAGGTGGTGTTGAAGCAGCGGAGATGTGCTGTGAGTAGTCGGCCATGGCTGGGTTTGGGGTTTGGAGAGAGATTGTTTGAGCAAATTAGTGGTCGGCCATGGCTGGAGAGATTTTTTGAGCAGATTGTTTGGAGAGAGTGGTCGGCCATGGCTGGGTTTGGTGTTGGATCTGATAAGTTTGAGGTTGTTAGAGAAAATCTGGAACCTTAGTTTGATCTCCTCCAAGCTCTCGTACTCTTTCCCATACCGGCGGGCAAAGCGTAGAGCATGGTGGGTGTGGCCGATGAGTTGGATGATCGAAGGTGGTTGATCCTGCCGCAGCGCAGCATAGGACTAACAGGATCGACAATACCAAGCTCACTCACCCCATGTTTCCGAGAACTTTGGGAGGGTTTAGAGACACAGAATAATGTTGTTGTTGTGGAGGTTGATTTTAGTTTGATTTTTCTAGGTCAATGTTCTTCCCTGTTCAAGATTTCTGGGTCAATGTTCTTCCATAGTCAACGGTCTTCTGGGTTTACGTTCTTCACGTTTGTATATGTTCTTCACGTTTGTATATGTTCTTCATGTTTGTGAATTGTGAGAAATTAATACCATATTTTGATCTTGTTTTTCTTTTGTTTTGTTTTGGGTGGAGAGCAACATAAAATGGGTGTAAAAAGACATATTTACCCCTTTTTTTAACAGAGATGGGTAACAGAGACTACACGGTAGAAACCACAAGTGGGCAAAGTGTCAAACTTTAAACCACGGGTAGGCACATCAAATTAGAGGCAAACCACAGGTGGGTAAAGTGTAATTATCCCGAAAAAAAAATCATTCGACCAGCATCACTAACACCTTCCTCCGTTGCGAAAATTATCTTTTAACATATAATTAAAGGAAAAAAAAATATCCATTCTAGCAACGTTGCTAACACCTTCCTCCGTTGTGAAAATTATCTTATGAAATAGTACAGTTTCTTTATTTAAAATTTAATATATACTATTAATTAAGAAGTGTTATATCCATAACATTTTCACAACAAATTATAAGTGATAATTTGAATCCAAAACTTAAATTACTTTTTTATCCACACATAACAACTAATAGCAACATACTATTTAGAATTTGTTGTGAAAATGTTGCAAACATTGCATTTCTCATTAATTAATTTTTATCAAAAAATGGGTAAACTTTACCAATCAAATTTTTCCTAGTCTATCAAAAAATAGTACACAAAGAGAAACAGAGCCGCATATACAATCATACTCTCTCTCTCTCTCTCTCGCTCTCTCTCTCTCTCTCTCTCTCAGACACACATATAAAGAAACATAAATGGCTTGAGCAACAATAAAACCCGCCTTAACTTTCCACACTTGAACTCCTTCTCCTAAATCAGAAACGCATTATTTTTATTTTTTATTTTTTATATAAGATAGAATTCTACTCTAACTTAATCTAAGTGTATATGTGTGTGAAACTCCTTCCTGAAAACTTGAACTCTGGTCTTTGCCTCCCATACCCTACAAGCACTTATACTTGTGGAGTGACTGTCGCATCAAGGATGTGCGGTGGTCAAAAAACGTAAGATTTTGAAGAAGAAGAAGAAGAAGAAGAAGTGGAGGAGGAATTAAAAAAGGGTCATAAGCAAAATTAAGCATGCATAATCACAAAAGGGGAACACAAACAGAGAATTATTAAGCACGATTTGGAGCGTTGAAACTTTTCACACAATCCCACCCCTTCTCTTCCTTGTCCACCATATATAGTACTCTTCAATTCTCTTATTTCTGTCACTCTATATATATTTCAATGGCTGTGGTAGACTAGGACCCAGGCCTAAAAATGAACATATTTTTAAAGGGCACAAGACTATTTAGATTGGAATAGTGGTCTCCACTTCCAATTAATTAAAAGTTTAGTAAAATATGAGTTTATTTTTCAAGTCTAAATCAAGTCTATTAACAAGTCCATAAACTAGCTTAAGCTCAACTTGTTTTTCAATCATCTCTATCGTACTTATCAATGATTTTAATGTGAACTTATTTGTTTTTATCTATTAACTTATTTGTTCCCATCAATTACTTCTTTTTTTTTTTTTTGATTATTAACTTATATATAACTCCATGATTTTTTCCTATCATGATTCTCTACTTCTTGAATTAAGACTTAAATCCTCCATGATTTTTCAGATTTAGACATAACTTCTTGATTATCAATATACCGAATGGATATTAGAATGAATAAAAATCATATCATCATCATTTAAATAAAGGTGCGGTTTGGATTTAGCGTTTTGGGAGTCTGGCGTTTTGCGTTTTCAGTTTTTTTTTTTTTTTAGTCGTGAATGTTGACTTTCTGCATGAACAGTGCACCTGTACACTGTTCACATGACCCACAAATATCACTTTTCAGCAACTTTTTCATTAAAAATGAGTCTCACGGTATTATTCACACATTTAAAAATTAGTTTGCTACAGTGTTTTTAGTTTTCAGTTTTCAGCTGTATCCAAACGGACCCAAAAAGCTTATGTAATAGTTGATAATTTTTATCTTCAACACTTTTTTGTTCTATCTTCTTCTTTTTTTTTTTTTTTTTTCCATTTCATGTTGGCCTCCATATATATATATATATATATTTGGAGGCCAACAATGAGGTTATGGTAACTAAGGCCCTGTTTGGATAAAAAAATTTGCTCACTCAATTTCCATCACTCATCACTTATCACTTAAAAATATTATACCCATTTGGCACCATCACTCAGTTTTCATCACTCATATTTTTCACACTATTTATGGGTCCCACGTCTGTCACTTGCTCAGAGGAAGATGTTTTGTTACCCGCCAGCCCTGTTTCAGCCCCATTAGCCTTCTTTTTTCTCATTTCCCCTTCCCCTTTCAGCCCTGTCACTCTCCCAAAGCACAAACCCAATTGCTCTATTCAATTGCTGAACCAAAGGCTAATGAGTGATAGGAGTTGAAGGCATGTACAAACATTCATTCAAGAGGCATGTAGAGTGATGGGCTAGTTAAAGGATGACATAACTGAGCTAAATTAATTAACACAATGCATTGTCATTCATCTGACTTGTATCTCTTTTTAAGGTTCAAAATATTGACTTGTATCTCTCTGAAAAAATAAAATAAAAATTTATGACTTGTATTATTCAACGTTGATATGTAAACGTGATAGTGAAAGAAACTATCACTTATTTCTAGTTTTCTTTTCCTCCTATTGTTTTCTTTTGTCATTTATTAAGCTAACCCATCATGAGGGTCATCCTTTATTTCTTTCTAGTTCCAAACATTATTCATAAACTCTATCTAGTATGAGAAGAAAAAGAAAAACAGAGCCTATATGACTTGCACTAAAACAATCAGAAAGCCAAACGGTTCAAATTTTCTTAACCACAGGAAAATTCAAACTTCCCAAACTGGCAAGCAGAAAGAGAAAGGCCTGGACATGCACGAAAACAATTGCTAAAACAAACAGTTGAAATTTTCCTAAGCCCTCAAAAAGTATTGGACTAAAATCACTTTATTCACAGAACATTGCAAACCACAATAGATCCACACAAAATAATAGATTCTGCAAAATGAAAAAAGAAAATGCAAACCTCATACTATGGACAATTCAAGCTACGTAATTCAAACAAACTAATAAAAACAGAGCATGAGTCATTGAGGTATCAAGGCATCGTACACTCTGTTTCAACTTATTTATATTGGAAGCTCCAAGTGATATGTAAATTTCAAAAACCCACATAGTAGGTATTAACATAGCAGTGTTGTTAGTCAAAAACCTGGGAAGTGCAAGGAGTGTCATGATGAGAATGACCAGGCCAACAAATAGTTCAAATTTTCCTAAGCCCTCCAAAAGTATTGGACTAAAATCACTTTATTCACAGAACATTACAAACCATAATAGCCCCATCACATGTGCGGAGTGATAAAACTCTTTTTTTATCAAATGATCACAGATTATGACAATTTTTTTTTTGTACGTGCCTACAATTTTCCCATTATAATAATTCATAGGAGTATAAAACAATTTTTTAAAAAAAACAGGATTGATTTGTTAAAAATAATCCCCCTTCAAACCAAATGTGTCCAAAAAAATTAAAAAAGAATTTGCCACTACAAAATTCGACCTTTGTTTACATCCTTCCATCAGTCTCACTTCCGACCAACAAACACTCGGAAAACAAAAAATTGCTTATCAACAAACCTTTGCAAATATTTTTTTTTTACATAGATGCAGTTATATTATATAACTTATTTTTTCAGCAAAATCAAACAATGAAAATTACGCTATACCAAACCAACAATGACAGTATTATCCAATTTTACAAAAATAAAAGACAGCTCACTACAAACAATATGTTCTTCGTTCAGAAATTATACCATTTTTTTGTGTTTTGTAATTAGTTTTTTTTTTTCTTAATTGGAGTAAGACTTTATATTCAGTTCACATATAACCCTTACATCAAACAACGAAAAAAAAATCAAACAAAGAAAATAAAACGGACAAGCAAACTTTCATCACCAAAGAGTTGAAAACCCATCACCACGGAGATTGATACGGTTAAATCAGATGGGAAAACCCAAATATCAAGCAAAGAAAAAAAAAGCAGAGAACCAAACTATTAAATCAGATGCGAAATACCTTGCTACGACCAACAACTCAGCTAATACCTTCGAATTTCTGTGAAAAACGCTGAGACAGAGGTCGGGGAGATTGGTACTGGTTGGCACGTGACGCACTGCCTGACCGTGACACGGCGACGCGGGTTGCCGTAGCTCGAATCGGTGCAAAAAGTGTTAGGAGGTGAAGGCAGTGAGGGTTTCGTTGAGCCTGTGGTTTCACTAAGCTCTGCAATGAGAAGAAAGGTCTGAGAGATAAGAGAGCTCTACTAACAACAAAGGGAAAGAGAACCGTTGATGAGAGAGCATCAAAAGCAGCGAAAAGGAGACAACGCTCTGACTGTGAGACCAGATATGTAGTGTTATTTACGAAAATGCCATGGAAACTGAGTAATGGAAACTGAAAACAACAAACATGTGTTTTCAGTTTCCATAACTCATAACTCAAAAATCAGATAATTGAGTAATGAAAATAGAGTTATGGAAATAGAGTAGTTTGAATCCAAATAGAGTTTTTGTTATAAGTCTCACCATTTTTGAGTTATGAGTTATGAAAACAGAGTTATGAGTTATGAAAATTGACAATCCAAACACCCCCTAAACCACCCACAAAAGGTGGATACGAATGGAATTTTGCTGAATTCTTTAGCTACAATGTCATGTCTCGTTCTTGGAATGAGTTGTTTCAGCCTTCCGAGGAACTGATTAACTCACATATTCGATGTGGAAGAGCTCTAGCTATTGGTAATACTCTCTGTTGGGCTTCCATCTTTTATGATTATATGCGAGAGTATGAACTCAATATCTACGCATTTGATTTAGATCAAAGAAATTGTGGGCTAGTGAATATCTCAACACTAGAAAAATTTTGGGGGAGCGTGAACGTTTGTACGCAAGTTGTGGTTTTGTCAACTTATCTGGTCTGAAATTCTGCCTTATGTCGCAGTCCATCGACGTCGACAAATTTTGTCAGTATCTTTAATTGTTTTGTACTTGACCTTTCTGCATTATTCCACACGGCGGCGTTCTCAACAAGGAAAGCAATGAAGACGAGGCGACCAGCTTAAGGAGGATGATGATGATGGTTCCGTGGAGTCTCATCTATCGATTCTTTCCATTCAGAAATACTAGTTGGATACTGATGTAGACTTCTTGGACTAATGTAAGTTTCCTGCATGTGTATATAGACATTTAATTCTAGCTAGCTTATAATCTTGCTCCAAGAATTGCTTTTATGTGTGAAAGTTGTAACAGTTGTAAAACTTGCAGCAAATGAAGGAACTCAATCACCAAAGGAGTAGAACCAAAGAGATCAAGGAAAGGAAGTGTAACGATCAAAGATTGATATGATAGAGGCTTAATATGCAGTCTTAACTAGGTGTTCTATATTCAGTATTCTTATTCGTCCACCTTTTAGAAACGATGACATTGTCAAATATTCCCAAAGTAACTCTTATTATTATCTTAAGAGGCCAACCACATGTAAGCTTGTTGCAGTATTGAAACATACTTGAGGGACTCCACTCTATGTTATATGACGCTTTTTAATTAAAATGTTCTTAGTGTACATTTGGATTGCACTAAAAATGAAAGCAAACACGCATTTGTATTTTTTGTGTGGGTCCTGTGTACTGTTTATGAGACCCACAAATATTTTTTTTCAGCAAAAATAACTATAAAATTAGATCTCACGATACTATTCACATATTTAAAAATTATTTTACTATAGTGTTTTCAGTTTTCAGCAATAAACAGTATTTAAACAGATCCTCAGTATTGTATAATTATGTAATTTTACTGCTCTTGTACTAACCACCTTTCTAGTTGATTTGGTGTGATTTTTTTGAACCCATTGTAACTCTGCAAATTTTTCTCATAAAATATGGTTATTGAGTGGAGGCTTCTCTTTAGAAGCCAAATTATTAGATGTTATTCAAAATGACAGTCAGATTTGGCCTCAAGCTTGTTCAAAAGTCTTTGTCCAGACTCAAGAGATGGGTTGTTGGATGTGTATATAAACAATTCTGATGCTAAATAGGTTTGATTAAGTTCAATTTTTCTCACACTTGGGAAGCAATTAGGGAGGAGAAGCATAATTTAGTTTACCCAAAAGAAATTGAGTAAAACATATATTTGGTCGTAAATTTCACTTGTAGCTAGTAGTCATAGGGTTTTATTGCTCAATTTCTAACTGATTATGAATGTGATGTAGATAATTTTTCTTCTCTTTCTATATTTTTCTTTTGGTTTTGCTTGTTTGGAATTTGACATGGAAGATTAAGATTGATTATGATGGATGGATTGAGCATCTCTTGGTCCTCCTTTATGCAAATAATTAGGCTTTATGGACAGTGGTGGCTTTAGGATTTTTTTTAGGAGGGTCAATAAATAGATAAATCTTAGATAAAAAATGAATCTTGTGGTCTATGATGTTTCTTTATTACAAATTTGTCCATAGTATTAGTAAGAAAATAAAATATAAGCTATTAGTTCATTTGACATATAGTTTCATAATACAATAAACATATTAATTATTATTGCTAAGATGAAATCTTGAAAAACATCCATTATTTTCAAATACAACAAACATGTTAATTATTATCGCTAAATTAACTTTAATTATTATTTCTCAGAATTCTTTTATTTGTTAGTTTGTTTTAACTCTATACAATTCTTGTATTTAACAATTCAATTGAACTTCGACAACTATTATTCTTTGTAATTGTATTAAGTGTGTTTGAGTATTGATTATAAGCCAACTTATTACTTCATCTTTTTTTCTACTATTTGCAAGTCTTATATGAGTTCCTACTTATTTTATACTTTCAACAAAAAAACTAGATAAATTGTTCCCAAATAGATACTAAGAAAATTTTGTTGTGTTAACATTTGGTTTTTTCTTTACTTAATCAATTTTGGCTTGTCTCAGGCGCCTGGTCCTCACTCAACAAATAACAAATTAAAAGCACTTTAGATTCAACAACTAATTTTTATTTTTGTTTTAGATTAAATTGGCTTATTGTTGGTTTTTTTTTTTTTTAAAATGACAAGATATTGTTAAGAGAATTATATTTAAAGTTATTTTAGTTGTGCTTAAAAACAAAATTTAAGGTTAGAGAAATCAAATTTTTATGCTAAAGGGTCAAAATAAATAAAAAATATATATATATATATATATATATATATATTTCAACCCCCTTGGCTGTGGTCCTGTGGCTAGCGCCGCCCATGTTTATGGAACAATACTAGTAGCAAAGAATTCTTTTTTGGATGTAGCAAAGGATAACTTGGTTTTAAGCCAGAACAAATCAAGTATCAAAAAAAAAAAAAAAAAAAAAAAGTTAAGGATAATTAAAATTTTTTTTTTGGTGGGATAGAATATAATTCAATTTGAAATAATAGTAGATCAAAGGCACCTGCCTTGGGATATCTTTAAAAAAAAAAAATGGACGACTTAACAGTCATTCTTTGCTTTGGCTAGATGCTCCATTGCTCCTATACTTAATTTTGCTCCATGTTGTATGCTATTGTTTACTTGATATAATAAAAGTTTAAATTCAATAAGAATATTTTTGGTGTAAGGTATAGTACAATTATTATATTTATTTCTTGTTAGACTAAAACTAATCACAGTAGTGTTAATGCAATCACAGCTATTGGCAACTGATAGTGATTGTAGTTTGAGATTCTTATAGTCATTACGAACTAATTACAACCATTGACACATTTGATTAACTAAAACATTATTAATGATGTCATTGACGGTTTTTCTTGGACTCAATAATTGTTTTATCTAACCACTGGGTTGAGAAATAAATACGCTAGCTCTCTGCTCTCATCAAAGTAGTCCTTGGAATTTGTGATGTCCTTATCCAGGTTCATTTTTTAAAAATTCAATATATTGTACTCCCAAAAATTCTTCTATTTTCTTATTTCTTATTAGAGCAAAACTTTAAGTAAAGCATATTAGCTTATCCATTTAAATGCAAACATATGGTTGTATAGACCAATTAAAAAAACTGAACTTTTTTCCATGGATAATTAAATATAAAATACAATCATGTTTTCAAATTCAAATTTGGAAAAACATAATTGACAATTAGTCAAGAATGAATCTTGATGACAATTGCGCATGTAGTCATGGTTGTAAGTTGTAACTTTGTAACCTCCGTTATAATTAAGCTTCAAAAAATAAAAAATGAAAGGCCCATGATGATGATGATGGTGCGGACCTTTGCAGTCAATGCTGATGGTCTTTCATTATTGTCATTTTCAAAGCCATCTCAGTAGTCCAATTCGATGCTCCGACGCCGACATGCGTTTGGATTATTGTTGATTATTATATAATATTTATAATACTACCTCTTTACTTTTGAATGGTTGACAGATGATCCTTCTCTTGGAACTCATGTTGTGACGACGTGGTCAACTTGCCAACCTAAACAGTTCAGGTAGCCATTTTTATCTACCCATAAAAACAGTTTTTCAAGTGTTTGCAAATTTTTATATACATGTATAAATACACTTAAAAATATATAATATAATTTTTGTATATATAATTTAAATACTATTGATAATTATTTTTATATTTTATTAACTCTTTAAAATAATTGTAAAGATATTATTAACTATAAAATGTAAACTGTTCATCTTTTTAATTATTGTGAAACACTTTTTTTTTACGATTTATTTATTCTAAAGTTTTTAGTTTTTGTTTTTAATTACTTATTCGGATGAATATTTATAATGTAGTTCAACATTTAATTCTAAAATTAAGAAATAAAACTCTTTAAGAATAAATTAGACACATGAGGCAAAATTAGAATTATAATTTAGAATTATAATTTAAATTTCTCTCAACTTTACCTATTATTATTATTTTATATATATATATTATATTATTTATATATATATATATATATAAAGAGAGAGAGAGAGGCTGCATGCCACTAGTAAGAGTCAAGACTGACCCATTGGCCTCTAAAGTTGGGTAGTCCAGCACTTTCAACCCTCCCCAAATATTCACTCCACCCCAACTCATGCCCATATCAAATAAATAAAATCATTCGGTGCCAATGCACTTGACCAAAACTAAACTAGGTGTTGACTAGTTGTTGCCCTTTTTTTTTTTTTTGGCTACAGAAGAAATGTGAGCTGAATCTAGTCTGAAATAATTTTTGCCAATAATATAGTCCGTTTCTTTACAAAAGGGGAATTTGGATTACCTTTTTTTATTATGGGGTATCAATCGAGGGAAAGTTTGGAAACCTGTATTGATAGAGTGAGTATCATCAAGCATCACAGCTGTACAATATTGCTTTGTAATATTGGATTCTATACTCTTTTAAGACATTTTTAACTTTTGGATTCCTGTGTAAATGTGTCGTAGGGGATCAACTTTGGTGGTGGCCTTGGGTTGGGGGTATCCATTTCTAAAGTAAAGACACAATGCCCCGAAAGTCATGTTTAAGCCATTCCATTAAAAAAGTTTCATGCTTTTGCTTAAAAGTCAATCTGATAGAATTAAAAAAAGGGTAAAGGTGTACATACAACAAAGTGATTGGCTTTCCTTCTGCCTATTGTTGGGTTTACTAAAATATCTACAAGCTAGACTCTATCAGTTAGCATTACTTGTAAGTAATCCTCTATTTCAACCAATCTATGCATTCTATATCATTAATTAACTACTAACAAGTAAATCCAAAGAACCAATGAATCTCACATGAAGGGAAAGAAGTAGTCAAAAGAGCTTTGTAACTTAACTGAAATAGCGTGTTATCTCCAACTAAATTGTTAAAGTTTAGTGATAAGTCATCGAGAACAAGAAAGTTACAGAAATGACAAATATATATGAGAAAGAAAGGAAACATGAAGAGCCATATCATTAAAAAAAAAAAAAAAAACCTAAAGGCCGTTGGTTCAAAGAGGGTGTGCCACACAACCAAAACAGCATACACACAACCAAAACAGCATACACTAAATTTGGTTGCTAGATTTGTAATCTCTCTCTCTCTCTCTCTCTCTCTCTCCAATCCATCCACCAGAAAAATCAGCTCCAAGTTTTTGACTGCTTACTTGCATTAGTTTTAGCCGCACGTGTCATACACGCATCAATGAATCCAACATAACATGGTTTTTTTTTTTTTGTTTTGCTTTGTACCTATAATTATATTCACCGCCCTCGGATCCAGACAAAAAATCTCCCATGTTGTAATTACCTCTAAAACCCCATCCACCCACAAGTCAATTTTATTTATTTATTTATTTATTTTTTTGAGAATAACCCACGAGTCAATTGGTCTAATCAGAATTCAGTAAGTGTCACACAACATTTTTTTTGATATATAATATATAGATTTGTTCGTATTGGTTGATATATTGGGATAGTGATAGACCAAAAATGATAATAATGTATAATATATAGAAGTTTGTGTCTTAGCTTTTGAATTTATTAATATATATATATTCTTTTTATGTTAAACTTAATGGAAAAGAAAAAGAATTGGATGAGAGAGAGAGAGAGAGCTAAGCTGGTCAGCACCAACTTCCGATGTTTCTCAGCAACACCTCCTAAAATAACAAAAAACAGAAATTAATATAAAATGGGGTAAAATAAATAAAATAAATAAAAGGAGGAGAAAGAAGAAGACGAAGAAAGAGAGGTGCTAAACCAAAAAAAAGGAGAAGAAAGAGAGGTGTTAAACATCTCCAACTTTAGGCTTTGTTTACCGATTTTCTCTCATTTTCACCAAACTGGTACTAGCTCTCTCTCTCTCTCTCTCTCTCTCTCTCTCTCTCTCTTTGTATTTATATTTATGGATATGTATGTCTTCTTAGGTATGTACACGTGTTCATGTTGTTGATCTAATTCCTTTCTTCAGTTATTTTTGTGATTTTGTGTTTCCAAGTTTGATCTTTGGATATTATTAATTAGCAGTCTGATCATGTTTGCTTTGGTAGAACTATTTTTCTTTGGATAAGACAGATTTTTGGTTCTAAAGACTGTTTATTTTTGTCTTTAATTTTTAACCCCAACAAAATAATGCCAAGTTTAAAGCTTTCATTGTTGAAGTGCTGTGAGACAAAATGGGAAGGTTGGAGTTCTTTGCCTTTCTTTGGAAATAATGTCTATATGAGACAAGAAGGAGATGTAGGAATCTGATCTAGTACAAAAGATTTGTTTTTGAGTGCTTGTTTTATGATTTTCAGTTTCAAAGATTTTTGATTGAGGATTAGGAGCTAATGGGTCTTTAATTTTTTTTTTTTTTTTTTTTTCCAGTGAATAACATTGATGAGAGTTTCTTGGATGAGGAAAAGGTAGTGAAGTGAAAGTAGGGAATTGTGATTGTTTGATGGGCAATACATGCCGTGGATCTTACAAAGGAAAACTTTTTCAGGGCTTCAGCCAGCCCGAAGACCATTCTTCTTCTACTTCCAAGACCAATACCGCCTCTGATTACTCCTCTACCAGCTTAAATTCCCAGCAGCCTACCTCCCAAGAGTTCTCCAAAGAATACCCCAAAAATAACAACTTACCTGCAATTAGTCCCACCAAGAAAGAAGTCATGATGAAACGTGGTGGGGAGGGCCATGCTTATTATGTGTTGGGTCATAAGACTGCTAACATTCGTGATCTTTACATGTTGGGTCGGAAATTAGGACAGGGACAATTTGGGACTACTTATTTGTGCACGGAGATTGCCACGGGGAATGACTATGCGTGCAAGTCAATCTCAAAGAGGAAGTTGATTTCTAAGGAGGATGTGGAAGATGTTAGGAGGGAGATTCAGATAATGCACCATTTGGCAGGTCACAAGAATATTGTGACCATCAAGGGTGCTTATGAGGACCCATTGTATGTGCATATTGTGATGGAGCTTTGTGCTGGAGGTGAGTTGTTTGACAGGATCATCCAGAGGGGACATTACACTGAGAGGAAGGCTGCTGAATTGACAAAGATCATTGTAGGGGTTGTTGAGGCTTGCCACTCACTCGGGGTTATGCATAGAGATTTGAAGCCTGAGAATTTCTTGTTGGTTAACAAGGATGATGATTTCTCTCTCAAAGCCATTGATTTTGGGCTCTCAGTTTTCTTTAAACCAGGTGACATTACAAGTTCCTGTGCCTTTTTCTCTTCAATGTAATTACTTGAGGCATTATATTGAAATTATCTAGGTCCTAATATTGTACTTTAAATTTAATGGAGCATTTGTATGTTTAAAGGTTCCATGTTTTATTGTGCATACGTATCTAGTAAATGTGAACTAAATGGGGGATGCATTTTATAATAAACAACTTGCAAGATACTTTTGTGAACTTAATGCTACCGCCTAAAGGTTAGGGGGCTAAAAACGTTTCTTGTGGTGTATGTGGGAGATGTTTAACATTATATGTTGCTTGCTACTTCAGGCCAAATTTTCACTGATGTGGTTGGAAGCCCATATTATGTGGCTCCTGAGGTACTCCTCAAGCATTATGGGCCAGAGGCAGATGTATGGACGGCAGGGGTCATGCTGTATATATTGCTAAGTGGTGTGCCACCATTTTGGGCAGGTATGTGTGCTCTGGTATTCTACTAAACACAATTGGAATTTTCATTCTGTGGTTTTACTCTAAGCTTTATTTGTTTGCAATTCAGAAACACAGCAGGGAATTTTTGATGCGGTGTTGAAGGGACATATTGACTTTGAATCAGAACCATGGCCCCTAATATCTGAAAGTGCAAAAGACCTAATCCGGAAAATGCTGTGTTCTCAACCTTCAGAACGCTTGAATGCTCATGAAGTTTTAAGTATGTTTACCTTTCTGTCATTTTTTCTTCTTCTTGATATTACCAAATTATGTGGACTGTTTAATTGCGGATGCAATAAAATAAGCTGCTCTTTATTTGCTAATGTTTGTTATCCAGTGTTTTGCAAACTGTGGACTTTCTAAAGTAGGTTTCAGGTTGATCTATTATGTAATCAATGTTTGAAGACTTAAATTCTACCTTGTCCTTGCCTCTGCATCAAACGTTATTCGAAATAGTAGTCTCTATCTTATTCACTATATCATGTATCAAGTACATGTAATTTATTGTTTTATTTACATCTTGAAGCTTTTAAATTGGTTTAGTAATTAATATTTTTCTTTCATTAGAGTTTTGCTAGTTTTGGAAGATGACAACAAAAAAATCTGCTTAAATGGGTACTTACCATAAATGTTAATGTAGTTGGCTGCCTTATTTCTTTGATTTTTTATTTGAACTATGTTCATGATCAAATTGAAGCGTATCTTTCTTAACTGTATATAGGCCATCCTTGGATATGTGAAAATGGAGTTGCTCCTGATAGACCATTGGATCCAGCCGTACTTTCTCGTCTCAAGCAGTTCTCTGCAATGAATAAGTTAAAGAAGATGGCTTTACGGGTAAGTATGCGTGCATGACACAGATATTAATATATATATATATATATAGAGAGAGAGAGAGAGAGAGAGAGAGAGAGAGAGAGAGAGAGAGAGAGACAGAGACACAGACAGACAGACAGACAGAGAGGGATCTTCCATTTGAAAAGCATTGATGTTGATTTTTGGCATGCCTCTTTTTCAATTCCAAATCTAGTATTCATGTTGACAGAACTTCCATGTCTGTTTTGTGCCCTCAGGTAATAGCTGAAAGCCTTTCTGAGGAGGAGATTGCTGGTTTGAGAGAAATGTTTACAGCAATGGATACTGATAACAGTGGTTCAATTACGTTTGATGAACTGAAAGCTGGTTTGCGAAGATATGGCTCTACCTTGAAGGATACAGAAATACGTGATCTTATGGAAGCGGTAATTTGTTTGTTTCACAGCTAATACTTTTGCGCATTGTCTTTGTTTTGTATGTCACTGACATATAATTCTTTTTCTTCAATATCTTCTTTTTCATCATTATTTTCTCTTTGTTATTGTTTCAATTTCCTGTTCTGTTGACATCATTACTTGAATATTTAGTTATTTACATGTCTGTGAGCTGACTCTGCTCAATTTGGTATGGTGGAGTCAATACTAATTCACTGATTTGGATTATTGAAATACATAGTTTATATTGATATCAGAGTTAGTGATGTCATGTTAGATGAGGAATTTGGAAAATCATGTTTTAAAAAGTAGATCCTAAAGGTGGCATTCGTTTGATGTTATGTGCTTGTGCTTGTAGCACAAGGACTCATCCCCACCCACTTTTTTTTCAACTTTAATCTATTTGGTGTTTTTCTGAAGGTGAAGGAATGTGTAGAGTGAATACCGCATATGAGAAGTAGGCTATATACCACTCTTAAATGTGAATCATATTCTCTATGCCAATTTATTTGAAATGAAGGTTCTTATTGAATAAACATGAGTGGAAAACTATAGGATTTTCCAATCCATTTCATAAGATAGTTGTTGGAATGTAGGGCGATTATTGGTTCAAAGTGTCTTGGAGAATGTAATAAATGGTTGAATTTAATCACTTAAATAATCTACTCCCCATCACATGTGAACCTAAACTCCCCCTTAATAAGTGAGGCCCTAAATGTGGGATTTTAAACTTTTAAAATGGGAGGTAGAGTAGAAATAATGTTCAAACTCATGATCATCTCCTTTGATACCATTATAAATGGCCAATTCTCCCAAAAACTTATGCTACTATAAAATGGTGACTTTAATTTTTGTTCTCTTTGTTTTTTTACATGAAGATTATTTTATTTTATTTTCAATAATGGTAAATTTAATCATTTAACTGATATTCTAGCAGTTTTGTCAACAATGGAGTTGAGATCATGGGTAAATTATGTAGCTCATTTAGTGTTGCTTTCTGTTTGGGAATTTGCATACTCAGAAACCAATATAAATTTTGGCAAATTAGGGAGTTATCATGTCTCTTCCATAGTCATAATAAAAAATCAGCAGACAAGATCGTCCTTTATGATACAGGATTATTTTGCTTATAATATTATTTCATGGATTCATTATGTTCCCTTTAGCTGAGCTATTTTAGTTGTATGCAGGCTGATATTGACAACAGTGGGACTATCGACTATGGGGAATTTATAGCTGCAACAGTTCATCTTAATAAACTAGAACGTGAGGAGCATCTCATTGCAGCATTTCGATACTTTGACAAGGATGGAAGCGGTCATATTACAGTTGATGAGCTCCAGCAAGCTTGTCAAGATCATAACCTAAGTGATGTTGTTATTGAAGATATAATTAAAGAAGTTGATCAAGATAATGTAAGTCATCTATATTTGATCCCTTTAAGCACCTCAGGTCGGAAGACATTTATGCACTCTAAAATAATTGTCTCCTTGTAATAATTTTTAAACTCGAACTAGTAAGTTTTAAATGCCTTTTCAAAGCTTTTATATCTGTATTCATTATCAAAATCAGTTCAAGTATTCTTCTTAATTATCAGATAATAAGCATGCAAGGAATTGGATTTTACTCAACCATTGTGCATGATAATAGGACATTAAGCATTATCTTCATCTGGCTTCTCCTTTCAAAATTTATTCATATAAAAAACTTTTGAATGTCAGGTATATAAGTGTTTTGTCTACAGCACTTATTACACAACTAAAAATGAGATAAAAATTCATATGATAAAATTGGTGGAAGGCTGGCAAGTAGATTTGCCTTGCTTGCTGTTGTTTTTTAGTCAAATGAGGCTTACACCCCCCCCCCCCCCCCCCCCCCTTTTTTTTTTTAATCCTCTCTCCATTTTGGGGGGTGTAACTTTTTGTAGGTTAGGCTTATAAGTATGTAATCACAGCACATGTTGCACATCTAAATAGGACATATGATAAAGCTGGCAGAGGTTGGCAAGCAGATTTTCCTTTCTTACTGTTGTTTTTAGTCAAATGAGGCTTTCCTCCCTGTTGTTGATCAAGCTCTGATGCTCTGCTATGTGTGTGTTCTTTTAGGATGGAACTATCGATTATGGTGAATTTGTTGCTATGATGCAAAAGGGCAATGCTGGAATTGGAAGACGAACTATGCGGAACAGTCTGAATTTGAGCATGAGAGACGCACCTGGTGCTCATTAGCCCCCAACAAGTTTATCACGTATAGGTACTTCCATTTATGTTTATCTGAGCTATTTCCCCTTCTTCAGTTCCTTCTAAGAATCCTGGAGCTTGGGAGGATCCTTCAGTTGTTGTAGTTTAACATCATTTGCTTAGTTCAATAGTTGAGTTTTAAAGGCAAACAATTAAATTTTAAAGGAAAATTGTTCTAATTCATTTCCGGTGTCATCTATTAAAGCTTAAATGGGAAATGACAACTGTTCTAATCATTAAATTCTGTAAGCAACTGCTGAAGGTTCAAACTTCAAACTAGCTTCAATTTACTTTCCTGTAATCAAATAGATTTGGCTTGGTTTCAACTAATGTATTACTAGTATTATCTTAAAACCGGATGAATTCGTATAATGTTGCAATTTTTATCCCAAGATTGGGTTAATTATGATGTCCTTATCTGGGGGCCATTTTAACCTGTTTAATAATATGATTATCAAGCTGTTCCCCACACTTACACTGACTTGGCAATTGGCAGGTTGTACAGCAAAGCCAGAAGAAAATTAGTGAAGCTCTGAGAAACATATTTGATTCTTCCCTAGTTCTGAAACCTTATCATGTCAAACACAGGATTAGGGTCTTAGATGTTCTGTGCCTGAACATTTATTGAGTGATTGCCTTTATGATGATGCTGTATGACCGAAGAAAATTGTTATAAGCTTTGTAGACTTCAGAGTGAAGTATTCTAGTTTCTAAATTAGTGTGCACTGTTTTCATTTGGGGGTTTCTGTTCATATACTGCTTTGATTCTGAGGATGTAAATTTATATTTTCTTTTGAATGTAGTCTTGGGCGAATTGAGAGCCCCATTTTGCCTCGATAATGACCAACTTGCTTGGTGGATTGAAAAATTTAGGCAATCACAGACAATGCACTTTGCTGCACTCGATACACCGTGTTCTTACCAAAAACCGTCACTCCTATGATTTTTATAAGAGATCATTCTGGTGCAGTACATGATTGCAAGAATGCTTTCAGATAGGAAGGAAATAAATTTTGGAATCAGATACACAACTAGTTATATGCATTTTTTTTAAACTCTGGTCTTAAAAATAAACAGTTTTGTCTGTCTTTCAAATTGAACACAATCAGAGAGTGGCCACATTGTAAAGAACATCAGGGAAACCTAGAGGGGGTGGTATGGCTCTTTGTTTTTGCACCGGGGTACTGAAGGTAAAATTCTTCAAGTATTATTGTGTAGTTTCCTAGTTAAATTAATTATGACTACTGATTAAAATACAATACAAACAGTGCATTTTATGTTATAACTTATAACACTTAAAAAAAATATATCTCAAGTCTTGCCCAATAAACGCATATCGTTGCAACAGGCAAAGTGGGCGATTTCATAATATGTAGAGAATTGTATCGAGAAATACCAAGAATATGTGAATATGGGCGGTGTTATAGTATTATTATCTTCTCACTTTTCAATCAAAGTAATATGAAGCTGAAGGCAGTAAGATATACTAAGATACACTTCCATTACAACTTGCCATATTTATGATTGAATACGATTTGTATTTAATGTACAAGTCAAATGGCAATGCTATTTCTTTTTGGTAGAGGCTGGTCTCAGTCGTAATTAATTACTATGACTACACACCCTCTGCAGCTCTAGTTTCACGGGCTATGGAGACTCCCTGCAAAAGATACAACAGTTCACATGGTCAACGCACAACTTGGAAGACTTGATTTTTTTTCGATTTGAAACAAATGGCCATTCTAATATGCAAGTTTCAACAAGAATTAGACAACCAATAGAAGTAGGTCATATAAACCGGAGAAAATAAGTTTGCTTTTTTATTTGCTTTTTTCTATCAACACGTTTCACATGTCAATTTGTAAGCCTTTTACAGTAAAATTGATAATGACTTTTAACATTTTTATATTTTGATTGTCACATGGTTAATGCAAAACTTTTAAGACTTAATTTTTTGATTTGAAACAAATGGTCATTCTAATATGCAAGTTTCAACAAGGATTAGACAACCAATAGAAGTAGGTCATATAAACCGGTGAAAATAAGTTTGCTTTCTATTTCCTTTTTTCTACCAACACGTTTCACGTGTCAATTTGTAAGCTTTTTACAGTAAAATTGATAATGACTTTTAACATTTTCATATTTTGATTGTCAAAATAGATTATTTTTCCCTCTAACTCAATACTCCTGATTATTAAGGGGGTGTTTGGGAGAGTAGTTTGAATTAAGTTGTTTGAGTGTTTTTGATCTACATGTAGGTGAAAAAATGAATGGAAATATGTAATGTTGTTTAAAATGTGTTAAAATTATGCTGCCAAACACCCCCTAAGGTGTCCAAACTTGAGACCACCAAATCACTAATTGAAACAAACATGTATAACTAAACTTACCTTCAACTTTGCAGCAGAGAAGATACAACTTGATGTGATTTCTTGCCCATTATCAAAGAGCCATCCCACCTCACTACAAGTTTCACCATCTGTACTTTGTTTAATTGAACACCACAATTGCTTGGGAAGCAATATAAGGTCACATTCATCTCTTACTGACTTCATGACACCATCATCTCGAAGTTCTTGAAGTAAGTCCTGGAGTAGTCAAGGCAAGGTCAAAATGCATACTAATCTGACCATAAAGAGTAACATATTATTGATTCAAATTCGTGCTTATCAATTGCATGGGGGTGATGGTGCAAGAATCATTCTTCTAGTGGAAAGTATGCATCCACATATACTCAACCACTTAGCCACCTATCCAAGATCCTCTTCAATTTTGCTCAATTTCCAATGTATTCATTAATGGCAAAAAAACAGAGAATTGTTTCAATAATGCTACCAAGTCACTTGTCTAAAATTAGATATCAGTGTTCAAATACTTCAAAACTTGTTGGGTTTTCAGTTCCAATTACTTTGTAGACAACATTTCTTGGAAAATTTTCACAAATGGATAGATGTCAAGTTAATATTGATAGACAATATAGTCATGTGTATTAATGTCATGTCAGTTCGCAAATGTCATCATGACCAAATAACAGACCAAACAAGGACAAAGGGGTTCTCACAGTGTGAAAAGCATCGAACTTGGCAACAGCACGAGGGCCCTGCCAAACACCAACAACATCTGAAGCTTCCATGGCATCTGTGGCAGCAAATCCAGAATCCCGGATAGCACATCCACCCAACTGTTCACCATTCCTAAAAGGCCCATACCACTGCTCACGAAAGACTCGAACTTTCTGTAACACCATCTTCCTATCATCTACATTCACAACCTGAATAATCCTCACACGCGACTCTCGGTCTTGAGGATTAACCAAGCAATACTCCAACTCCAACTCCAACGATGAATTACTCTCACTTGGCCACACAGCTACATAGCTTCCACTAGCTTGATATGCAAAGGCAGAAACTTTATCATCTTGAACTCCAATGCTTCTCTCATCTATGCTATATCGTGTGGCAGCATCGGCTTCACACCCAACTGTGGGAAGTAGCTTTATTGACTTGTATATAAGAAGGGGTTCCTCTGGTTGAGCAAGAGTTGGGCACTGAGTTTGCCAATCAAATACCTTTACTTCCCACTCTCTGTAAGCTTCTGGGACAACAGATTCAGGAAGCTCAATTGGGCTCCCTTCATTTGTGAATTCTGCTCCAAAACCATCCCATTCACCAGAGACATTTGTGGCAAATTCTGACCAAGCTTGAACAAATAAAACATAGCATGTATTTATATCATATTTTAACAGCAGGGTATTCTCCAACAAAAGAAATTATCAATCTTGAACTATTTTAGTATTCGTTTCTATTACAATAACCCCTTCCTAAAAGCTTAAGCTTTGGGACAACTGATACAGAGTTATAGACCAGGTGATCCTAGTTTCGAATTGCTGTATAGTGTTAGAATAATGGTTAATTGATTAATTTCAAGTTCAACAGTTTATCAGTTTTCTAGCACTGGAAAGCTTGAAAAACAAAAGTGAATGAAGATAGAGTATTGTTTGAACTTACTAGAGGTGGAGGTGGTATTGAAGGTATTGTTCTTGTGGTCTTGAAGTTGAACATCTGAGAGAGTGGCCTTGGCTACGGAGGAAGAGGGTGTGGCGGTGATTGTAATACGAGGAATACGTTGGAAGTGTGAGTGAAGATTTGAGATAAACTTAGAAGAAGGGAAATCATAGGAAGTGAAAGCTGTGTTATGGAATATTATGACGCTATTCGCAGCTAATGCCATTGTTTATTATGCCCTCTGTTATAAGCTTTGGTACAACAAGGATGAGAGTTTGGGAAAGATGAAATGAGTGAAGGAATATTCTAAAGCACGAAAGAGGGATCAAAGAAAGAAAGCAAAGTTAGTAATACGTGGCCTAAGACACAGCATGTGGTATGTGGAGCTAGGAATAGTATCACCCATCACTTCAAACGACGCTGTTTTGTACTGTCTGTCTCTGTCCCATTTCCTATACCAGATTAGATTACCATATTTATTTAGTGCCTTGCCCATTTCTGTTCCACTAGCACTTCAGATAAGTGTTTGTATAGAGACTTTTTCCTGATGAGTACGTAGCCAAGGCACAAGGGTGACTACACTGGCTAGTCGTCTAGTCCCCAAGGTTTTCACTAGACAACATTAGTTACCAAACAACGTGGACAAGTGACTAATATTCATTTGGTCTTAGGCAAGGACCAGGGCTCCAAGTGCATGGCCCTATAATAGAAGCAATTCTTGAGATTTGTGATTTGGAGGGATTGAGGCAAAAGTAAATATTACCGTCAACTCACATTATTCTTACATTGTTGATTTATCAAAAATTTAATGAATAGGATCGATCATAAATATAAGAGAAGTGAGCATCATGTTATTGTGCTTTGAAATCATTTATTAATCACTCATATAAAAATGCTTATAAGTAACACTTTGAGACTTACGTCCTTAAACATAGGATGTTACATATATTGATTGAGCATATCTTTAAGCCAAGTGAACGTATCTAATTCATGAACATATCTAATTCATCTACCACTTCTCATATTGACGAGAAAATATCCATGGAACCCTCGCATATAAATAAAAAGGTTATTAATTGCCTCGTGAAGGCAAGTGTTTTTTATAAGAAGAAAGTGAAGGCAAGTTATCCTAACAACTCGTCATTATTTCTCTCAATTGTCCATATTGAACATTTTTTTTTTTTTTGAATTTCTTATAAACCATATTGAACTTTAGCTTTTGTCAATTAAGTTTTGCCATAGGTATAGTTGAATTATAGGATTTTACTTTTTATTTTTAAAAAAAAGGGTGAAAAATCATGGATAACAATGACATATTCAAGAATTATAATAGGTGGTCAAAGTCTTCTTCAATAGAAAATAAGAATGATAATTTACAATAATAAATAAATAAATAAATCTACGCTTTTTGTAAAGGTGAAGTTTGTAAATAAAACAATTCCTTCTGTTGTGTATCCACGATTAATGAAGCCTAAAAGTGATAAAAGTGTGTGCGTGTATATTGAAGCACACACAATTACAATTACAATTATAACAATATAATTGACGTAAGTTTTAATTTTGAAATAATAATGATGTAGATCCATGATCTCTCTTATCCCTCTATCTACATGGTGGCTTACACAACAAAGTAAACACCACAAACAAGTTAGGTTTGGTTTCATTTTTTAATGAACAATTCAATTAATTTATATCTTGCTAAACTAGATAAGTAGAAATTAAGTTATAAATCTGCTTGTTAAAAAAAAAAAAAAAAAAACTAGCTTTAGTAGGCATAGAGAGGCTAAATGAAATATGTTCTTGTTGTACATTTGTTTATAAAACACATCCTTAAAACTATAGTTTTGAAAGATATCTTGGTAACAAAAACCATAGGATGGTGAGATCCAACTGTGAACAATTGTCCTAAAGAAAAAGCTTCTAGGAAGGCCAAGGACCTCTAAATCTAATACCGTACCCAACCATCGAACCAACAGCTTTCAAGTTAAGCAAGACCGCCCTTGCCCCTTTCTTTTTCTATTCCTCCTTCATTGCTTTGTAATAATAGATTCTAAAGCAAAGCAAAATAGATTAATACCCCTACTTCACCTACTTGGAATGGAAAAGGGAACACACTTTATTTAGTTTCCGAGTTTATGGATTGGATTCGAGGTGAACTATTGCAAGAGTGGGTTTAGGGAGATTATTTGTTACTCGTTTGGTGCATGAGAGAATAACATGTTTGTGTGCTAACGAGGACAAGAAAATGGCTCAAAGATGTCATGTGACCATGGTTTTTAAAAACTTTCTTTGGATTATAAGATCTTAAGATCCTAGAGTTGTTAAACAATCTAGATTGCACTAGGATCTTCAAGGGACAGGATCTAAATCCAAAGTATGGCATTGGTAGGATAGCTATCCTACCATAATCTCACTCAATCCTAAATTTTGACATATATTTAGTACTTGAAGTTTGAACATTTGAGCTTAAGGTACAATAATCCTTAATTTTGTAAGATTTTTTTGTAACAAATCCATCACTTCTCCAATATGAATCCCTAAATCGAATTGATATGCTATATATTAACATATATATTTTGTTAACTCTACTTATTATTGATTGTCGAATTAGTGTCCAAGATGATAGAGACTCTCTTCCCATCAATATTTATCATGTGAAAAGCATATAAGATAAACAAGACAATATACAATTTAATGATTAATTAACTCTTCCTCCTTTATTCTCGCTCTTTAATTTTGAATCAACCGTATTGATTAAACACAGTGGCTGCAAATAACAAGAGCTTAGAGAGATCATTCACTTGCAGTTTAAGCACTGAACCATGATTTGTTATAAATTTCATGAAATTGAGAATTGGACATTTTCCTTAGATCATAAAGCATCTAATTAAGGACCATACTCTTGGGAGTTGGGACCAATTACCTGCGACAAGAGAGATTCAACCTCACATTTATAGATTGGAACCACATATAACACATTTTCAAATATATATAGTAGGAGATGAAGAAACTAAGATATATATAGGGTTTGTATTCTCTCTTGAATTTCATCAACTCACTCGGTGAATTTGTACCTCTAGAACAATTTGCAAGATTGAAATATATATGTGAAAAGATAAATAACAATTGTTTGTCATGTTAATTGTAAATTTGTAATGCAGTCTCAATCCGTCCTTTTTTCTTCTCATTATTGTCTTGCTCTCACTACCATTGTCATTGTCCTTTGTCACTTAGCACAGCCTGAAATTATTGTTGTTATGTTGCCATCGTTATCTTCCATTCTTAATTCCTACAATAATTCTATAAAGAAAATAAAATTTTAATATTATTTCCCTAAAATGGAAGACAAGTGAAGGGCACCAAAATGTCCATCGTATCCCTCACCAAATGACTACAATTTTTTAATTTGTGCATTTGTCGGTGAAGAAATGGGAACCATGTGCCTCCACTAGGATGTAGGATCTCGCCAAATTTGGCCTAATCATTGAGGAGACAAAAAAAATCGTGAGCCTAATTATATTTTACTCTTAGTTTAATTTGTTTATTATTATTATTATTATTATTATTATTATTATTATTTTTTTTTTTTTTTTGGGTGTGTGTGGGGATACTAAAAAAATACAAGAAATTTAGGTATTAGTTAGATATCTTTGCCCGATGAGAATAATCATTTATATATATAGATGAGATATATATAGATGAGGGTTTCATTGGTCTAAATTTTTTTCTTAATCTCTTTATTGTAATTATCAAATTATAATTAAAAAAATTTATATATATAAATAAATAAGGCTTCACTTTTTGATCTTTTGCCTTGAAAAAATATTTTTATATAATATGTTTCGTAGAGAAGGAATATAATAAGAAAAATAGAAAGCAAAAGGGTAATAGAAAAATACTAGATATATGAGACGTGAGACCTATAATTTAATTTTATAAGATATACTTTAAAACCTAGACATGTAACATGTAAGACCAATCATTTAATTTAAAATTTAATTTTATAAATTTATAGACATCACACATTTCTATGTTTAATGAATCCCTTATTCATTTGTGTTGGAAAATTCAGATCCCAGTTGATAGAATTAACAAATTTTAAACCCAAGTTGTTAATTAGATTTATTATGAATAAACCTTGCTAAAACAAATAAACGTCAATATCATGTCAATATCATGCATAGCGGAAAAGTAAATAAGACAAGATATGATGACCCAAGAAAACCAATGAAAAAAACTAGTTTCACAGTAAAAAAAACCTGGAGGGAAACCTTCCCGAAAAGCAATCTACTATAATAAAGAGAAGGTTCAGATCTAGCACAAAACTTGTCTCTAGACTCTACAATCCCCGTAGAAGAACTCACAATAGAATCCTTCTACCACTTCTAAACTTCTGAACTCTTCAATATATGAATGTCACACTTTTGATACACGAATCCTAGTACGTGACTAACTAATGATGCACGACTCTCAGTGCGTGACTAACTCACCAACTTGGAAAAGATGTTGGCTGCAAAGTTCTTCACTTCATCAACAATGAATATCAAGAAGCACTTGGTTACAAAACCCTAAGGCGCAAAGATGTAGTAGCTTCTTTTAGAGAGAATAAGGATTCGGCCACCTTTTGCATGTGTTCTCCTTGTATTCTCTCATGTGACAGCTTTTAAAATAAGCTTTATATATGTCTAGGATTGTGAAAAAAGAAACCCTACACATACATGTCAGCATGGGCCGAAAATCAAATCTGAAAATCTGAATTTCATAATTCTCGATAAATACAATTGTCGAGCTATCTGTCGAGACTTCGATAGATATATCTGTCAAGATTCATTAATCCTCGATAGATATTATCTGTCGGCAGCTATCAAGAATCTATTCAGCTTTATGAACAACTTTTCTTCACTTGTTTCTTGGTTCAATCTTTATGGCTTTAATACTAGACTTGAACTTTTGTTCTTTGAAGTATTAAACACGTCCTAAATCTACCTAATTACAAGTAAAGTGCGTTTTATTAAAGGATTAGCCAATTCTATATGACATATATTCATAACATGTTCCACATATGTCCTGACAATCTCTCCCTTTGGAAATTCTTGACAAAATCACGACAAACAAATGAAATATGAGAGAAGTTATAAATCAATCAACTCATACGCACTTGTTGAGTACAATAAAAATCTAATTCTAACACAAACTCTTGAAAAACTTTGCAAGAAGAGAGTTCATGGTATAAAAGATTTTGACAACCTGTATTTTTGAAACACTTTAAACAAAACTCATCACGGCATCTTAGTGTGAAACAAAAATAAAAAATTGCATACAATAAGAAACATGTGTATAAAGAGAGAAAAGAAATAACACATGGAAAGATAGGTGAAAAAAACATACACCATATATATATATATATATATATATATATATCAAAGATAAGCACAATATATGTAACAATGGTCACAAGAATAGTGTACAAGAAGCTAAATGAAGCTCCTAAAATAACAAAGAGGTAAGCACTCTCCCTAACAAGATGAAACGCAACTTCCTCTTACAAAGGCTTGTATTTCCCCCCCAAACATGTAAAATCTTTAAAAGAAACCACATTTTCTCCCTCTTTTTGTCATGATTAACAAAGGGTACAAGAAGTTATAAAACTTCACCCGAGAAACATAAAGATTATTAAAGATGATCAAGGGGCACAATGAGTCCATATAAATGCATGAATGTAATGAAACAAGATGTTATGGATGAAAAGAAAATTGAAAGATGCAAAACATGTGAAAAACAATGCATGCAAGAGGATCTTGACAGATCGAGAAACTGTCGAGCAACTATCGAGTAGAAGCCAACCTTCATGGATTAAGAATTTGTTGAGGATCTATCTCAAAGACAGAAAGTTTCTCGATGGATCGAGAATTTGTCGAAAAGCTATCAAGACAAATTCTCAAAAACTTCGATGGATTGAGATTGTGTTAACTTCTATCGAGAAATGAAGATCAAAAGTCTCGATAGATAACCTAGCTGTCAAGAGATATCGAGAAGCTGTCGATATGAGTAAAAATAGTTATTCAAAGTAGAGAAAAACAGAAATGAATACAATCAAGCAAGCTATTCAACCAATGATCCAATCAACATTTTAAGCTATCAAAACCATCTCTCAACAAGAAAAATGTCAAGCATTAAGATCCAAAACACACACACACATGTACACACTAAACAAGTCTAACCAATTTTATATTTCAAAAACAAATCAAGACAGTTTAGTGAGCATATATTAACACATGTATTTCTTGTGATGGCCAAAACACATTGTACCTGCACATGTATCAAAAGTAGCAACGAATTTTGTATGTTGTGTGTGAAAAATATCGCAAGATTGCATAAGTGTCTACAAGTCATGATGATTTTAGATATGAGAAAATCAATTTAACTCACACACAGTCATAACTGCTTGATGGGGACTATTACCTTTGAGATACATCCTATAACTCTCACATCTTCTAGAAGACACGCTTGCAATTATATATAAATCATTTTAATTAGATTTATGGTTTGTTTTTAAATTTAGTTTAAATTATCTGATCTGACTTTTTTTATTAATTAAAATGCTGACGTGGCATTTAAAGAATTCGAAATAATTTTTTTTAATAATATTTTAATGGTCACGTCAGCGTCATGTCAGCAAGCAGTGCATTCCATTAGACACGTAGGATTTTTTCGTTGGTTGACTAACGACAAGAGCCATTTTAGAAACGATTTTCTTTTTTCATGTATGATATTAGTAACGAAATCAATTTTTGGGACAAAAAATGGGAATTGACCCAAAATATAAGGACGAAAAATATATTTTCACCTTTCAAATATAGTAGAAGATGAAGAAACTAAGATATAGGGGTTGTAGTCTCTCTTGAATTTCATCAACTCACTCGGTGAATTTGTACCTCTAGCACAATTTGCAAGATTGAAATATGTGAAAAGATAAATAACAATTGTTTGTTATGTTAATTGTAAATTTGTAATGCAGTCTCAATCCGTCCTTTTTTCTACTCATTATTGTCTTACTCTCACTACCATCGTCATTGTCCTTTGTCACTTAGCACACCCTGAAATTATTGTTGTTATGTTGCCATCGTTAAATCCATTCTTAATTCCCACAATAATTCTATAAAGAAAATAAAAATTTTAATATTATTTCCCTAAAATGGAAGACAAGTAAAGGGCAACAAAATGTCCATCGTATCCCTCACCAAATAACTACAATTTTTTAATTTGTGCCTTTGTCGGTGAAGAAATGGGAACCATGTGCCTCTACTAGGCTCTCGCCAAACTTGGCCTAATCATTGAGGAGAAAAAAAAAATAGTGGGCCTAATTATATTTTACGATTAGTTTAGTTTAGATTTTTTAATTTTTAGTTTTTAATTTTTGGTGTGTTTGGGAATACTAAAGAAAAATACAAGAAATTTAGGTATTAGTTACATTTCTTGGCCTAACAAAGAAGAATCATTTATATATATAGATGAGGATTTCATTAGTCTAAATTTTTCCCTAATTTTATTTTTGTAATAAGAAAAATAGAAAGCAAAAGGGTAACAGAAAAATACCCGATATATGAGATGTGAGACCCATAATTTAATTTTATAAGATATAGTTTAAAACTTAGACATGTAACATGGAAGACCAATCATTTAATTTTATAAAATATACTACTTTAGACTTAAAAGAGGTAAGACCACTTTAAAATTTACAATAATTTCAAAAAAAAAAAATTACCCAAAAAAAAACCTACATATAACCGTCATTTATAAAATAATAAATCCTCAAAATAAAAATAAACATTAATTTTATAAATTAGACATGTATATATGGATGTTAAAAAAGTTTTGCTTTAAATCGATTTAAAGCTATGTTCTTCTAATCTATTATGAAGCGATTGTAAAATTATTTATGTGTAGTTTTAGCTACATGGCATTTTTAATAAATTATATAATTTGTTTAAATAATACATATCATCTTATAAATTGTTATATAATAGATTTGTTTTAGAGAGTTTCAATCTGTGGTATCTACTTTTGATGATAGTTTTTTATCATTAGATCAAGACACCAATCAGTTTTTGGTTTAGTCGGAAATTGAACCTAAAATCTCTTATACAATTATCAGAAACTTTACCAGTTGAGTTAACTGGAACCCACGTCATATAATAGATTATTGAAGATAATTCTAAACAGACTCAAATCTCTTATATAATCATAAAAAACTTTATCAGTTGAATTAACTTGAACCCACATCATATAATAGATTATTAAAGATAATTCTCCAACAGTTCGTAAGTCCTAGGTAGATATATGGAACATGAGAAGGAAGATGTGCACCGACACTTTCTCTCCCACATCGAGAGGAGATGCGATGTAAAATACTATATACTTTAAGGAGAATTTGTGGGGGCATCCGTGGTCAGTGGATCCGAGTTGTGAGACAAAGCAACTCTGACTAGTCTCTTCATGATGCCAAGTTTTGGGCAAGCAAAGCCAAGCAAAGCCTTGGACAAAACAGTGATACATTGGACAAGTACTACATTATTGTCATTCCTTGCTGGCAATGATTGGTACAGCACTCTAGCTAGCTAGCACTTTTTTTTGTCACCGACACTATGCAAAATGGAATGTAAAAACACGGACATGTACCGTAGAAGTCGACCGACCTATCATTTGTTGAATACGAAAGGAAAAGGCAATTTCTTTACCATATGCTACTAGTTGTTTTATGCAGTAAATTTTGAGATCCAATGCCAAAGTTATAGAAAACAACATACTTCAGTCTCAAGGCAACCGCGTTAATTAGATCCACTTAATGGGGGGTCTCAAGTTTCTTGAAATTGAGAGATCCTGCTCTACGTTTTCATTTCATTATTACATGGAAGAAAGAACAGCTAATAAAATGTGTATATTATTACATTACATTACATTGGAGTAGAAGAACTTGTACAATGGAACCTTCAATAATAAATAATCTGACATCAACAGCAATCGTATTTACTAACAAATTGCTGTCTGACATTATGACTTTGCAACATTCTAATGATGGTAATGAGCAATATACTCCTGCAATTTCAAGTGAAATGAAGAGGATCTTAGAAGCCAAAGGAGAGCACAACTTGCAGGGTAATGTTTACTAAAGAACCGATTTTGAACCAATCGACACTTCTAATTCACCTTTCAAACAATGTCACATAATAATAGAATATCTTGTCTAATTACAGATCCCAGTAATCTTCATGCAACGATGAACATTAAAAAAAATGAAAAAGAATTATAAGAAAAAGAAAGTACAAACAGAAAACTAAGCAAAAGGGCATACAAAAACTTAATCTTGATTTGAATCTTGAACCTTATTTTCCATCAAAGGTTTCAGCAACTTTAATTTGACACCCCCATTGTAAACCTTAGTTTCTACTTCCATTGTCAAAATTCTTGGAGTAATCATAGGAACTGTACTTGTAGGTTTGAGGAAGACGAACTTGGTCAGAGCCAACAAGCTTTCTGATCTCAGACCTGACCTTATAGAAAACATGTCTCCAGCTACCTTTGTTTTGAGGACCAAGCATCTTAGTTTCTTCTTCATTCATTTCTATATCTTTGGCGAAAATGGGCTTTCTTGAGAGGATCCAAGAGAAGCCCCAGTCCCACCATTTCTTCATGGAAGTGCCAGCATATTCTCCCATGGAAGACACAGACTTTGACCTTTGGAAAGCCCATGAAGTGGCAGGGGCAGCGATGGGTTGGATTTTGAGGGAGAGAGAGGAGAGTCTTCTGCGTAGGCTAACTTGTTCTTTGGAGGAGTCAGATTGTGAGACTGGGAGTGCTTGATTTGTGGAGGTGGGCATGGTGGGTAAATAGCTCCTCTTCTGAAAGCTTTGAATAATGGTGCTCATGATGATATGTTGCTCTAAGAATGAGAAAAAGAAGAAGATGAAGAAAGAGATCTAATGAAATGTTGGTGTTGGTGTTGGTGTTGGTGTTGGTGGTAGAGGTGTCAGTGTTAAAGAGGAAGAGTAGAGAATGGGAGAGATTGGAGGTAAAATGTAGCGTTCACAGCTCTATCACAGCCTGTTTTATTCGTTGTTTTTTTTTTTTGGAGGGCTTTGATGGTGCGGTCCCATTACTCTAGTCATCCTATATATCTTTTTGCATTTTCTCTTCTCTGCTTTGAGAGTTTCTCGAGAAGGTTTTGTATCCCGAGAAACTACTCTCCTTCCAACAAATTCAAGTGTTTTTGCATTCAAAATGGAAAAAAGAATTAAGAATTTTATGCATTTGATATATGAATTATATTATTAAGTAATTCTCGAAGAAGAAAACATATATTAAATGCATTAGAAAAATATTGTGATTAAATAATGGTGCAATATGTGCTGGAAAGGAATGAGGTTGGCTTAAACTTGAGAGTATGCATGTGAGATCATGAAAAATGAAAAAAAAAAAAAAAAAGTTTGTATGTAAGGTTTTATATGATACAGTTTTGAACTTTTTGATTACTATATATAACAATAACATGTTATTTCGAATCATGATCCATCATACCAATGCATGGCATTCAAAACTATTATATAGTTTTATTTGGTTTTTAAATCAAGCTTTATGCAATAAAAATGGACAAAGTTTACAACAAAAATTTTATGCATAAAAAAATAGGAAATAACTCTTATATGCACCATATATATATATATATACACGTATTTTTAATTGAAATTGTGCCATTGCTCCAAAAAAAGAAGCTACATAAGTTAATTTAAGACTCTATCAATAGGATCTGAATTTATCAGAAGAAAAGTTGGATTGCTTTGTTTATTTTTTATAATTACCGTTCTTGTGTAATTCACTTACCTATCCAATAATTGAAAGTAGTCAATATTAATCGTGAAGCATCACATGCATAGTATTATTCATTTTTGTTATAATAGAAACTCACGAGAATTTGGATTCTGAGGTATTAATGTATTATATATACTCTCTCTAGCTCTCACATTTTACTAGCTAGCTAGCTACTACAAAGTTTACAACTACTACATGTTTTGGCCATAAAACGTGGGGAGAGTAGACGGCTTCTCCAAGAGCCAAGGTGGTGACTGAGTGTGGGGACTACCTTTTGCTGTCGGTCGTAGAGTCTGGTCTTTGCCCCTGTCTTTATCTCTCTCGTGTGTGTCTGACTATAATGGCAGGCTTGCGACTTTTGCTTAACAGCCTCACCGCCACCGTAATTCAAGTAGAAATATACTCAATGCACATTGTATACAGCCAAAAAACAGTTAACCAAAAAAAAAAAACAGCCAAAAAACAGTGATAAAATGAGAGAAGTGGTTAGAAATAAGAATAGCTAAGTCATATTCTTGACTCATGCATGCCCTTCCTAACGTATAGGAAGAAATATTGTTGATCCCATGACTTTAATAAATTCAATTATTACAACTCAATATATATATGTGTTGTCAAAGTTAAATTTCTTCCTACAGTAATACTCATTGTTCAATACCAAAGTCTCAGTCAGGTGGTAAAATCAGCAGCTTTCTACAATATATCTAATTATGTTGGTAGTTTGGTAGTAAGAGTGAGCTCCTTTTATTCACTTTCAAATTAAGGAAAATGAAATTGACGCAAAGAAAATAAAAAACATGTTTGACGAGACATTTTCAAGATTTATTTTGTTAATTTGTGGAAAACAATTTGTTGTAGTCAAAGGAACATCCAAATGTTGTTCTCAGTAAATTAAATAATAAGGCCCATTAACAATTGAAGACGATCTGAAAATATATAAGTTTTTTTTTTTTTTTGGTAATTATAAGGTTGGATTCCTTTTCATTTTCATTTCTGATACTGAACAACTATTCATTTGGACTCTAATTCTAAGTTTTCTCTAAAAACAAAATAAAATAAAATAAAAAAAGTTTGGTCCTAAAGATGTGAGCCCATCTCGGGCAGTGAAAAATTAGGTCCATTTTAACATGTAGTAGGTGGTCCAGTATGCAAACACCAGTCCAAAGCTTTTATGGTCTTTTTTGTTTCCTAAAATAAAATTTCTACCCATCAAGTTTAGAAAATTACAACTTTCCTTTGTACAGCAATAACTCTAGAGCTATTGAGAACCAATAATAAAAAACAGTCTGCTTTTGACTGTTTTGAAAATCGGTACATATACATTCTTACAAAATTTAAAGATATCATCAACTTCATTATTGAGTTTATCTTTTATTCGATTGATTTTTTTTATAGGAGTGTAGGAGTGGTGCCAAGTACTAACGAGGGTAGAAACAGGACCACCTTGAATTTTTTTTTAATATACCTTTAAAAATTTTAAATTTTAAGATGTCATATATTGAAACACTCTCAAAAAAATTGGTACGTATATATTCTTACAATATTTAAAGATATTATTAACTTCATTATTGAGTTTATCTTTTTTTCAATTGATTTTTTTATAGGTGCGGCGCCAAGTACTAACGAGGGTGGTTACAGGACCACCTTAAAATTTTGTTTTTTTTTTAACATACCTTAAAAAATATTGAGTTTTAAGACGTCATAAAATGAAACTCTTTCAAAAAAATTGGTATGTGTATATTCTTACAATATTTAAAGATATCATCAACTTCATTATTGAGTTTATCTTTTGAACAAAATGGGATCTAAAGCACAACTCCGAGAAGAAGATATAACGGTTGAAGCAAATTGGCATCAATGGAGCTAGAAAGGGTAGAGATATCTAATAGGATTTGGGTAATTATCCAAAGAAATATTACATTGATTTAATTTCCTCAATATCCAGCAAGCCCTATGGGCTATATATATATATATATATATATATTAATTTAAAAAGAAATATATTAGTGTTGCATCAAATTTAAAGGGGAACTGAAGAGTTACGAAAGAGAAAGAGGTGAATTGGATTTTGCTAAAGCAATAAGTAATGTGGATCTTTTCAATTTCTAAAAGGACGTTGGAATTTATATTTCAAGTAAAGGTGATTCGGAAGGTCAAATGCAATAATTGGCCTAATATAACTTAAATAGAGTGCCACATGGCAGGACCTCACCTCATGCTCTCCTGCATGAGGTCTTTGCATATATATATATATATATATATATATATATATATTGATTTAAAAAGAATTATATTAGTGCGCATCAAATTCAAAGGAGAACTAAAGAGTTAAGAAAGAGAAAGAGGTGAATTGGATTTTGCTAAAACAATAAGTAATGTACATCTTTTCAATTTCTAAAAGGATGTTGGAATTTATTTTTCAAGTGAATGTGATTTGAAAGGTCAAATGCAATAATTGGTTTAATAGAGCGCTACATGACAGGACCTTATGCTCTTCTGCATGAGGTCTTATTACTCTCTCTCTTTCTCATGTTTTTATTTTCTTTTTTTGGTAGTTTTATTAAAATATTTTTTGTATCTTTACTTTATATTGATGAATTCCCATGTTCTTTAGAACTCTACTATTATTCTCCCTCTCTCTCTCATATTTTTTTTTTCTTTTTTGTGTGGATTTTTTTATGTCTTATATCTTTACTTTAGGTTGATGAATTTGTGTGTTCTTTAAAACTCTACTTTAGGTTGATGCATACCCCTACAAAAAATAAATAGGATTGAATTGAATTTCACGCTCCAAACTTTTTGGTTTTGTGTTTTCAAGTAGTTATTTTTTCCTTTTTATTTTATTTTATTGTTAAATGCTATCATATTGCATTATAAAGATAAAATATAAGAATATAATGTTATTTAAGTACATAACATGACTTGGATAATTTGGTGTGACTATATCTTTTATTTTGACTACTCTTCTTCTCACCTTATTTTTTATAAATTTATCCAATTCAGGTCTCTCCCAAAAAAGGTGATTATTCTCTCTCGATTATTTATTCTTTCTTGCAACTTAACTTTAGGTTGATGAATCATTATATATATATATATACACACACTATTTTGGGTTACTATACAATTTTATGTGTTTTTGAGTTCTCCATCACAAGCCTTCCATCTCCCTCTCATAGCTTTTGTTTGATTTTTGTTTGACATAATACTTAGTTATTTTGAAAGTGAAAATTAGAATTTATATTAAAATACAATCTTGCTATGTATTTGAATGTGTCTCTCAACCATTTTAAATTAATGACATGTGAAAATCTATCATAGAATGACATGTAAAAATCTATCGTAGAGTGACATGTAAATAACATGTCAAAAGGTACAAGCAATCTATCATAAGAATTTCTTATCCCCATCCTTCCACTACAAGAAAATAGCCTTATTGCAACGAAATTTTTTATTCAAATAAGCTTCATATTGTTACAATAAACTTCTATTGAACAAAAATTTTTTGTTGCCCGCTATTGCGATAAAGTCTGTGGCAATAGACTTGTGCGTGCCACTATACGTTTAGGCCTGTTGGGCCAGACACGTGCTTGAGCTTCACAATTTACTTGTTAAGTGGGCTTTTGTACTTCCTACAATGGGCGACCCCATATAACATAAACTCAAATCGTCAGGGCCCGTACCACTGCTTCTCTCTATCCCTAATTTCTTACCCAAGTTGCCAACCCCTGCTTTGAATCTTTCTCGCATATTTATAGGCCAGGGTGTAGTGATTGCATGATGGTTTTCCTGCTCAGTGGAGGAGAGGGTCCAGTCTCCTTTCTCCGTAGTGGGCGTATCTGATGAGAGTGGGACGACATTTAGTGGCCTGGGAACTAGACCCACCGTGAGGCCTGCTGCACGGCGGCGTCGTCCCTAGGCAGTGGGGGTGGGGGTCCAATAATATTGCCCCGGAGTGGTCATTAAGTGGTGGGTGGGCGTAGTTAATGGCTTCGGGCTTAGTTCCCTAAGCAATGGAAAAAGAGGTCCAATGCTATTCCTTCGAAGTGGAGGTTTAACGGATGGTTGGGCGAGAGCGATAGCATCGGGGCAAGTTCCGCGGCTGGGTCAATTGGTCGGCGAGGTCAACGGGCCCCGCCGTGCACGAGACGTTACACGGGACGCCCACAAGTTCTGGCCGAGCGCATTCGGCCACGTGGCCTCGTAGTGACGTGCTTGCGTGGCTGGATAACCCCTGCTAGGTCGACACCCGTACATTAGCCCCCCCTTGATTCATGTCGGTACGTCTGTAATGAATCAAGGACCTAGTAGAGCGCCTGGTGATTTTAGGATCGCCGAGGTCCCCTCGCGTGAGGTTGGCGTGACTGTTGCCGTTCCTTTCGGGGGCCGTGTCGTGCCAGGCTGTCACATCTGCAGTAAAAGCTCGGGGGTGGGTGGGCTGTTCTGACGGCTGGCGAACTGTCTGACGGTTCGTAACTTGCGCCCACGCGTGTGGGGGTTTTCCAAGAAGACAAGGTGGTTGGGTGGTTTTTCCCCCCACCCCGCGCCTCATTAAATGCTTGAGTTGGGGTATATATATGGGCATAATTCCCGTCGGGCTCTTCTTTACTTTTTTGCGTCTCCTTGTTCATCAATCTTAGCCTGCCGAGCATCTTTCTGCGCCGGAACATCCTTCCCGCCCCCTCCCCCACTCCTTAGATCCTCAAGTAAGTATTCTCCGCCCTTTTTCCTTCCCGTATTTTGCCTGCGTCGTATCTTTGGGATGGGATACTCTCACCTCCTCACCGATGAGGCTGCCTTGGGTAGCTTTAGGGGGAGCTTTTGCATCCCAAGGGACGTCGACGTTGCCTACTGCAACGTGGGCGACATAGCATTTGAGAGGGCTGCCGACGGGCGTGCCGGTTTCTTTCCCTTAATGGCTATCCTCGAGGGTGGGGTTAGGTTTCCCGTGGATCCCCTCATCATCAGTACCTTAGGTTTTTATGGCCTCTGCCCCGACCAATTTCCCCCCAATTTTTATAGGGTAGTTAGTTGTGTAAGCCGCCTAAACCACTTGTTCGGCCTTCGACTGAACCACCACGACATCAACTTTATGTATAAGCTGTGCGGTAACTTTGATAAGGGGTATTACCTAAAGACGAGAGATATGCGAGTCCGCCTTATCTCTTGCCTCCCCGACTTGAATAAGAGCTCGGCAGGGGAATTCGTTCGGGTGCGCGGTAATTGGCTCGACAGCGAGCAGCATTGCCCGCTTTCGCCCTGCGAAGTTGGTCGGTATCGGGACTTGTTCTTTCTATATTTTTTTTTCTTGTTCCTTTCATTGTTTCGCTACTAACATAAGTGTTTACATTGCAGATTCGAAAAGGTTTCTGCCGGACGCTCGGGTCATACACGCACGTGATCTCAACTTCGTCCTGCGCTCCGAAATTTTCGTGAACGACGACGGGCAGCTCAGGGCCTCCCACCTGATCCTCGGCGTCAACCCCACGTATACTACCTGGCAAAATTTCAGCCAGGCGCTCTTGGTGGATAGTCCGCTTCTATCTTATATTAACGTCCGGCATCAGAGGTTCCTTTCTCCCTCCCTTACCACCGGAGAAGCTCGGGAGACCGGTCCGCGCTATACCACCGCGGACGATATAGCGCCCGTGCGAGACGAGTCCGCCGAGCGCGTATCCCGAGAGCGGCAGAGGCACGAGACAGTCGAGGGCTCGGGGGTCGCCGCTCCAGCTGCCGAGGGAGGGTCAACGGAACAGGGGGCGGCTCCGGGTGTTGGCTTGACTCCCGCGAAGAAGATGGTCAAGCGTAGGGAGATGACGCTTGCCCGGTTCATCCCTGGCGCTGGGCAAGAAGCTCCACCCAAGTCCCCGCTCGGGACGAGCCGTGCAACTCCCGTGGGTGAGGGGAAGAAGAGGAAGAGGGCGGCTGAGGAAAGCGAGCTCGTCCACGGCGATTCCCTGCCAAAGACTCCGCCCCGTCCCATAGGTGGACCGCGGATCGAGGAGGCGCCGATCATTACCTCCCCTTATCCCCAGGCCGGGACGGACGTGGCTTCCTCTTCCCGACCCGAGGCGCCATGGGCCCCCACTTTCCTTCTGGGAAACATGCCCTTGCCCGAGACTGCGAGCGCTCGGTCGTGGGATAGGGGCGACGGTGGCCGGGTGGCTCAGAGCCTGGCGCAGGGGCTGATGCTGCCCGAGGATGCGGCGTACTATTCATGCGGCAACGATGACACACTAGTTCGGCGGCTCCAATGGCATACAATCGTGGTAAGTCCCCGATCCCTTCTTTGTATAAATTCTCGAAGGGGGGCTTTGTTAGATGCCATACTAACTCTTTGTGGGGTTGGTTGCAGGCCGCGCAGCTGACTAGTGTTGTGGAGGGGAGGCTGAAGGACGCGGCCGAGGTTGCTGACCGGGAGAAGGCCTTGAAGGCTGTGGCCGAGGCGACGGTCCGGGAGAAGGAGGAGGCGGCCGCGGCGTCCGAGAGGAAGGCGTTCGATGCTGAGATGGCCCGTCGTTCCGCCGAAGACAGGCTCACTATCTCGGAGACGAAGCTGGGCGAGGCCGAGCTCAAGTTGGCAACGGCAGATAGCGTGGTGACGGCCCAGGCCACCCAAATTAGCGATCTGCAGAGGTCTCTCGAGGCTTCCGAGAGCGAGTGGTATGACAAGGGCTTTGCGGACGCCGAGAATTCTGCTGAGCCGATCATCCACCAGGCGCGCTGCCACGGGTTTGCGGAGGGGTGGTTGGCCGCACTCAAGGCCGTGGGGCTCGGCGAGGAATCTCCGCTTTGGGATCCCGCGCAGATTCCGTATCCTGTCGTTCTGTCAACTGCTCGTGACCAAGCTGAGAGTTCGGGCGAAGATACCCCGAGCATGATCGACCTAGTGCGGGACATCGATGCCCACGTGGAGCTGGCAGACCCGGAGGTTGCCAGTGACAATCAGTCTGAGAATGTCGCCGCTCAATCGTCTAGAGATCGGTCGAAGAGCCCTGCTCCTTCTCCTTCTCCCAGCCCCAAGAACCCAGCCGTGTGATTGACTGTTCGGCGTTTTAACTAGACTTGTTTTGTTTTTTCGTTGTTTGGTTGTATTACCTAATACGTATGTTTGGTTTTGAACAATGCCCTATGGCGCCGGGATGTGGTGTCTGAATATTTTCCATAATTTGAAATGTATGGGTTTGTCCTGTTTGTTTGTCTGTTTTGCGTTTCTTCTGCTTGCTCGGGTTATGGAAGTCAGTCTTTGTATGATTGGTCGTAGGGATCGAATCGAGTGGGGTGTCCGTTCTTGATTTTGCTTTAATGTCTTCATACGCACGGCTATAGTGATCAAACCGCGCGGCTTTTCGGTACTTAGATATTTTAAGGTTCGACCCTTAGATTGGATTTTAAGGTTTTCCCTTGTACGGCGAAAGTGATCGAACCGCGCGATGTTTTTGTCCTTAGGTTTTTGGCATTTAAGGTTTTCACCTGCTCGGTGATAGGGATCGACTCGAGTGAGGTGTCTGTCCTTTAAGTTGGCTTTAAGGTTTTCACATGCACGGCGATAGAGATCGAACCGAGCGATGTTTCTGTCCTTAGGTTTTTGCAATTTAAGGTTTTCACCTGCTCGGTGATAGGGATCGAACCGAGTGAGGTGTCTGTCCTTTAAATTGGCTTTAAGGTTTTCACATGCACGGCGATAGAGATCGAACCGAGCGGTGTTTCTGTCCTTAGGTTTTTGCAATTTAAGGTTTTCACCTGCTCGGTGATAGGGATCGAACCGAGTGAGGTTTTCACCTGCTCGGTGGTGTGCCCTTTGTCCCTGTGGTAGGTGCAGTACAAGTTCTGATTCCTCCTTGATGGGTCACCCGGCATTTTGTTCGGCCTCCTGAAGTACGGCTCATTTTTTATCCTCTCGACGATTTTGTGCACGGGCTCTTTAAATACCGTGCTGACCGTCCTAACGTCTTGCCCGGGCTCACGGACTCTTGAATCCCTCCTCGGCCTGGGTATGAAGCTGGCGCTCCGTGGGTAATCCACGACTGGAGCCTTCCCCTTGGCCTGCATCCTGTCATCCTCCAACCGTTTGTACTCCTCGATGCGCCTCATTAGCTGCCGCATGTCCTCTGGCGGCCTTAAAGTTAGCGATTCCCTCAGTCCGGATTCTTCCGGTAGCCCCATCCAAAATGTGCTTGCCGCAATCTTCTCGTTACCGCCACCAATCTCATTGTACAGCTCCCAATACCGGCTGGCGTAGTTGCGGAGGGTCTCCCCCACCCCCATCTTCATCGATAGCAATGCGTCCACGGGCTGCGGCACTCGGCTGCAAGTCATAAACCTTGCCCCGAACTCCTGAATAAGCTCCGAGAAACTGCGGATGGAGCCCTTCTTCAATCCGTTGAACCACCTCAGGGCAGTGAGGCCGAGGCTCGAAGGGAAAACCCTACACATCAGCGCATCATCTTGTGCGTGGAGGGACATCATCTGAATATAATGACTTACATGCTCGACGGGGTCGGTCTTTCCCGTGTAGGAGTTAAACGGGGGCCGTGCGAACCTGCCGGGCATGGGCGCCTCCTCGATATCCTTTGTGAATGGGGACTGGGCGGCCTGGCGCAGCGCTCGGCCCATCGCGTCCATGGCCGCATTCCGTGGCCTCCCCCTGTCCGGGGTGACTGACCCACGGTCCATATGGTCTGGCGAACACTCGCGGCGCCGACGGGATCCGGACTGATGGGATCCCGCCGCGTACCGTCCGGCGCTGACCGATCTTTCCCTCCGATCCTCTTGATCTCTTCTCCTACGCCTTCCCTTTCCCTGTAGTTCCAAATCCCTTACTGTCCTGCGCAAGCGCTCCACCTCCCGATTCGTCTGCTCAAGTTCCTGGTCTCTCCGGTCACGGCGGTTGCGCCCCGAGACATCGGACGTTGTCCGGAGGGTCTGGTACGACTCGTCTCCAAGCCCGGACTCTACTTCCAGCTCATTCCTTCTGTCCTCCTGCCTCTTCTGCCTTCTTTCTCGCCACGTGGAGCCTCGCGAGGACCCGCCTGAACCGCTCTCCGCATGGCTTCCCTGTCTGCTCCCGGACATCTCTCCGAGCGTTGCTTCACAGGATCGCAGCTTGGTAGGAGATTCCCACAGACGGCGCCAACTGTGCGTGCCACTATACGTTTAGGCCTGTTGGGCCATACACGTGCTTGGGCTTCACAATTTACTTGTTAAGTGGGCTTTTGTACTTCCTACAATGGGCGACCCCATATAACATAAACTCAAATCGTCAGGGCCCGTACCACTGCTTCTCTCTATCCCTAATTTCTTACCCAAGTTGCCAACCCCTGCTTTGAATCTTTCTCGCATATTTATAGGCCAGGGTGTAGTGATTGCATGATGGTTTTCCTGCTCAGTGGAGGAGAGGGTCCAGTCTCCTTTCTCCGTAGTGGGCGTATCTAATGAGAGTGGGACGACATTTAGTGGCCTGGGAACTAGACCCACCGTGAGGCCTGCTGCACGGCGGCGTCGTCCCTAGGCAGTGGGGGTGGGGGTCCAATAATATTGCCCCGGAGTGGTCATTAAGTGGTGGGTGGGCGTAGTTAATGGCTTCGGGCTTAGTTCCCTAAGCAATGGAAAAAGAGGTCCAATGCTATTCCTTCGAAGTGGAGGTTTAACGGATGGTTGGGCGAGAGCGATAGCATCGGGGCAAGTTCCGCGGCTGGGTCAATTGGTCGGCGAGGTCAACGGGCCCCGCCGTGCATGAGACGTTACACGAGACGCCCACAAGTTCTGGCCGAGCGCATTCGGCCACGTGGCCTCATAGTGACGTGCTTGCGTGGCTGGATAACCCCTGCTAGGTCGACACCCGTACAAGACTATTGCGAAAAAGTATGTGAATCATTATATATATATATATATATATATTTTTAAGACTATTTTGGGTTACTATACAATTTTATGTGTTTTTGAGTTCTCCATCACAAGCCTTCTATCTCCCTCTCATAGCCTTCAATTAACACACCAGTAGAGTCTCCTCCCATATCAACTGACACACCGGTAAAGTCTCCCATATCAACTGACACACCAATAGAGTCTTCCATATCAACTGACACAATCTCATCACTACTGGAGTTTCCTATTGCACTAGATGCTTGCCTAGTTGTTGTGTTCCTCAATCTGCATGCATAATCATGTTCTCAACACAATAAACATCTCATATAACAATTTTATTTTATTTAAAACATGCATGCACAGATACAAATACACACTTAAAAGCAAACACTAGGCATAATCTCATAAGTGAAAAAAAAAATTCATACAAATTCCAAGTAATTCTTAAACTAAACATAAAAATGAGTAATCTGCAACAAAATAACAAAGTTGAAAATGAATATCCAAATGATAGTAAAGATCAACCATAGGATGGCATGTTAAATGACATGTAAAATATATTCTATAATGACATGCTAAAATGAATGATATGTGAAATATATCCTAGCTAGAATGCCATTTTAAATTAATGACATGTGAAAATCTATCATAGAATGACATGTAAAAATCTATCAAAGAGTGACATGTAAATAACATGTCAAAAGGTACAAGCAATCTATCGTAAGAATTTCTTATCCCCATCCTTCCATTACAAGAAAATAGCCTAATTGCAACGAAATTTTTTATTGAAATAAGCTTCATATTGTTACAATAAACCTCTATTGCAACAAAATTTTTTTGTTGCCCGCTATTGTGATAAAGTCTGTGGCAATAGACTATTGCAACAAAAATTTCGCTGCAATAGAGTTTTGTTGCAATAAAATATTTTTATTATTATTAAAAATACTTTATTGCAACAAAAAATATTGTTGCTATAATTTATTGCAACAAAAGTTTTGTTGTGATAGGTTACTACAACCATAATTTTTGCTACAATAAAGTACATCTTGGAAACTTATTGCAACTAATCTTTTTGTTGCAATAAGTTACCGCAACATTAATTTTTGTTGCAATAAATTTTATAAATTTTTTTTAAATATATATTTTTCCACTAAACACATTATAAAGTCTGTGGCAATAGACTATTGCAATAAAGTATGTGAATCATTATATATATATATATATATTTTAACACTATTTTGTGTTACTATACAATTTTATGTGTTTTTGAGTTCTCCATCACAAGTCTTCTATCTCCCTCTCATATCTTTTGTTTGACATAATACTTAGTTATTTTGAAAGTGAAAATTAGAATTTATATTATATTACAATATTGCTATGTATTTGAATGTGTCTCTCAACTATTTGAGTTATATCAAGTGTAATTTTGTGATGAGTTTTGATTATCAGATATCTTATTTAAGAACTGAGAAATTTGAATAATATATTTGAAACTTAAAGAATTTTTTTTTGAGTAAAAAACTTAAATAATTTAGTTGTAGGGAAAAAAAAAAAAAAAGAAAGAAGAAAACACAACGTACCATAATATAATTTAGAAAAATATGGACCACCTCTAAAGAAATAATTTCAATCAAACACACCTAAAAATATTAAAATGATATATATGTAAAGATGGATAGATGAAAAATAATTTTAGAATTTTTATTTTTATTTTTAGAGAGAACATATAATACATCGTACCACAATTTCAAAATAATCATATATTCCTAACCATGATAATGTAAAGACTTAAAAATAATACCTTGCTTGTGGAAAAGGCCAACACAACGCAAATCAATATGGTAGGAGGAATACACATAAGAATGGCTCCAACTGTTCCCATAGGTATCTTGTGAGGCTGAGATGTACTGGGATGTTTGACTCTTAACCATACAAAAAATGAACTCTAAAACTGTTCCAAAATAGTATAGGAAATTCTCTACTACTACAATCTCTTGGAAGCTAAACAATGACAACAATAGCACACCAGAAGTTGAAATCAAAATTCCAATCATAGGAGTTCCATGGCGAGACCTCTTGCCAAAGAACTCAGGCAGCATCCCCCGTTATGCCATACCTAAAAGCTGGAAAGAGTCACTGCTCATCTCAGCTAGAAACATCCCCATATTTGACATTACTGAAGCAGCATGGATCCACAATCTCAATGAATTTCCCCGAAGAATTTTATCAATTTCAAAGAAATACCCCTTAGTCCATAACTCATCATTGACTGAACAGAACCAGTACCAATCAAAATAGGGAAGAAATAACCAAGCACCACCAATATCAAAGTATAAATCAAAGCCTTCAAAAGAGTTTTCTTTGGGTTGTTCACCTCACCAATAACTGTGCTTATTGAGTCCCAATAATTTAGATTCCACAATAGAGTGTTCAAATACAAATTCCAATCCACTTCATGTCGATTTACCTCTAACCATCTAGAAGGCTCCAGCTTTGGATATGCAACAATCCCCATAACCACAAAAGGAAGACGTGAGGAAACCCCTAAAATTACAGCAAGCCATCCCACAATAGACGATCCCCTATAGTTCATATAAGTAAGGACAACTGTCAAAACTATTAGGGCTAGGGTTCTCGATACATCACCACCTAAAACTGGGAAAGCCGACTTCAAATAATCAAGGAACAGAATTGGGTAGAGTGCGTTATCAATAACTCCACTTAGACATTTCACCCAACCTTGCTGAAACCCCTAATAGGGACCCAATGCAGCTAAAACCCAAACCACATAACCTCCATTCTCAAGGAACATAGTACCCATATCAACAGTTATTAGTGCTTTAGGAACACTCCATATGATTGGGAAGACCAAAAAGCAAAAAAGGGTTAAAAAAGAACCAACAGCACGAACAGTGTCCTCGACCCCAAATGGGCCTCCAGAAACCTCATAGAATATGAGGAACACAAATGGTAGAATTGAAACTTTCTTAAAGCTATCTACCCTTGGAAGAGGTATATCATCAATTGACACACCAGTAGAGTCTCCTCTCATATCAACTAGCACACTAGTAGAGTCTCCCATATCAACTGACACAATCTCATCACTACTGGAGTTTCCCATTGCACTAGATGCTTGCCTAGTTGTTGTGTTCCTCAATCTGCATGCATAATCATGTTCTCAACACAATAAACATCTCATATAACAATTTTATTTTATTTAAAACATGCATGCACAGACACAAATACACACTTAAAAGCAAACACTAGGCATAATCTCATAAGTGATAAAAAAAAAAATTCATACAAATACCAAGTAATTCTCAAACTAAACATATAAATGAGTAATCTGCAACAAAATAACAAAGTTGAAAATGAATATCCAAATGATAGTAAAGATCTACCATAGGATGGCATGTTAAATGACGTGTAAAATATATCCTAGAATGACATGCTAAAATGAATGATATGTGAAATATATCCTAGCTAGAATGCCATTTTAAATTAATGACATGTGAAAATATATCATAGAATGACATGTAAAAATCTATCGTAGAGTGACATATAAATAACATGTCAAAAGGTACAAGCAATTTACCGTAAGAATTTCTTATCCCCATCCTTCCACTACAAGAAAATAGCCTGATTGCAACGAAATTTTTTATTGAAATAAATTTCATATATTTACAATAAACCTCTATTGCAACAAATTTTTTTTGTTGCCCGCTATTGCGATAAAGTCTGTGGCAATAGACTATTGCAACAAAAATTTCGCTGCAATAGAGTTTTGTTGCAATAAAATATTTTTATTATTATTAAAAATACTTTATTGCAACAAAAAATATTGTTGCTATAATTTATTGCAACAAAAGTTTTGTTGTGATAGGTTGCTACAACCATAATTTTTGCTAAAATAAAGCATATCTTGGAAACTTATTGCAGCTAATCTTTTTGTTGCAATAAGTTACCGCAACAATAATTTTTGTTGCAATAAATTTTATAAATTTTTTTAAAATATTTATTTTCCACTAAACACATTATATTTAACTTGTTAACAATATAAAAATATCTTCACAAAATTAAAAAAAAAAAAAATCTACAAAATAAACAAACCATTAATATTAATACTTGTTGAATTTATATTCAACCTTAAATCTCTTGTTTAAATAAAATAGTGTGTATAATAGATGGTGTGATGCATGTATTTTGAAGAATAATAGTATAAAATAGAAAAAAAAAAGTTTTTACTTGTAAAATAGACAAAAAAAAAAAAAATTAAAGATAGATCGATGGTAAATGTAGTTAAAGATCTCAGTCAAAACCTTGTTATTTCCTCTTCTAAAAAAATAAAAATAAATAAAACCTTGTTATTTCCTCCACTCCACAGACACTCCACAAGAGCACAAGCTTCGCCTCTCTTTCCTTCGTTGGTTCTCTTTGAAATTGGGGGCAATGTCAGACATCGAGAAGTCAATTCAATATGGGGAATTTACCTAATGAGATTCTTATCCATATTTTCACTTTCCTACCTATCAAATCCATTATCATATGTACCTTTGTCTCTAAAACTTGGAAATCCCTAATCCAAAACCCTACTTTCATTTCCACCCATCTCCACCACTCCCACAACAAAAACCAAAACCTCTTCCTCTTAAGGCTCTCACGGAATGACAAACAACTCTACACATTGCATAAAGAAGACGATCCTGATTTCATTGAATACACTAGCTTTGATTCCCCTTTCCATGCTTCCTAGTACCCCCATCACAGAGCATATAGTGCCCACGGTACTTGTAATGGTCTGATATGCCTCTCCTATAGTTTACCCAAGTAAATTCATTATCACAAATCATCAAATATACAACTAGAAGAATTAAGTTTCATTATCCACGTAAATTAATCATCACAAACCTCCAAAAAAGGATTATCCATACCTTTTACAAATGACTTGTTCATCCTCCAAAAAAGTGTTATCCATGCCTTAATTACAAATCACTTGTTCAGCCTCCAAAAAAGTGATATTCATGCCTTAACCACAAATCTCTTGAATAATTGACACCTAAAAACAATCAAAATTTGTAAGAAACTCATGCTATAGTCATCACAAATTTTTTTCCATATATCCATATAAATGGTAAAACAAATTTAAACGGATGGAAGTGTAAAAGATTGAATAACAGAAGGAAAAATTAATCAAAAAATTAAGCAATTGAAAAATCTCATAGCTACAAGATACATGTAATAAAAAGTTTAGTAAAATAAGTGGCAGAATGGCTACTCTAGAGTGAGGAAGTGAGGAGAGAGAGTATAATAAAATTTTTATGTTCCAAATTTGGAATTGGATTTCGAGGGGTTTATACTTTATACTACTTTATATATAGAATAGAATTGGACTTATACTAATTTTTTTAATAATAAAATTTCCATTAAAAAATATTGTTCTCACATTAAGAAAAAAAACTATAAAATAAAACCAGACCTTTTTTTAAAAATAAAAAATTACTATTAAAAGAAATATTTTTTCACACAAAAAAATTTTATAAAATTTATTACATATATTTTTTATGTGAGCATGGAAATTTTTTTTTAACAAGAATTAGACAAAATGCTTGAATTAAATAAATTAAAATTCAGAGTACTCAATTCAAAGTTAGAATTTACTCGAACTTTTGTTAAGCTTTTGTTTTATTTTAAATTTTTTTAAAAGAATTCTCTTGCAATAAAGTGCTTGCATCTTAATTATGTATCTTGTAGAGCTGCAAGATAATGTCTTTTTATAAGTAAATTACAGTTTTGTTAGTAATAAAAATAATAACTAGTCTCTTCGCATGTGTCACGCTTATTCTTAGAGGGCTTTTTTTGTTTAATAACAAATTTTTCATTCATTCCAATTTACAATTTATGCATTGGTCCTATGATATTTATGCATTTGTCAATTACTGAAATAGCTAAAAGAGTGATGAGACCTAGCTACCACCAAAAAATCAAAATCAAAATAGCATTGAATTCATTAGTTTGTGTGGGTGTGCTCATTTTTGGGTGCTTAGTCTCATTACACTCGTAGTTATATTGGTGTGTTCATTTTTGGGTGCTAAGTTTCATCACACTCTTAGTTATATCGCTGATTGGCAAATGCATAAATATCATTGGACCAAAGCAAAAACTTCAAATTGGAATTAATGAAAAATTTGTCATTAAACCAAAAACGAATAAAAAGCCTCTGAGCAAAGACGCTAGAATTTCATAACTATTACCCATTTTTTCAAGTTGCTTAAAATTAAATCGGCAATTGTTTTGGCTTTTGAAAAATTAGTATAATTAGAAACCAAGATTTAAAAAGATTAATAAAATTGGCCCTAAAAAAACATTAATAAAATTGAATGCCACTTGAACTAATGACACATAATGATGTGCACATGCTCAAAGAAGACCTTTTTCTTGGATGAAAAATTTTCATTGGCTTCTAATCATTCGCACATAGGCCATGCTCAAAGGCTCTTATATATTATTTTTCTCAATATTGAACTTTAATATTGTTTTTAGGATATCAAAATCAATAAATATATATATATATATATAAACTAAGACCTCATATAGGAAAGCATGAGGTTCTGCCATGTGGCACACTCTATAAAGAGAATTGAAATACTCTTAAGTCATATCAAAGATAAGAACAAATTTAAAAGACTCTTTATTTTCTTTGGTTCAATGTTTCAAGACTACTTTTTGTAACATTTTTTATTCAATATTTTAAAATTACTATTTGTTTCATTTGCCCGAGTCTCAACAGCTTTTCGACACCTCTCGACACCTCTATCTGTCGAGAATTAAAGAAAACAGATTTCCAGGTCTGTTTCAAGTCTAATCCGTGAGTCTGTCTTTGGTTCAATGTTTCAAGACTTTTCTTCTCTTTCACACACAAAAAAAAACTCTTTACATTTCCATTTAGCATTTCCACTTACCATTTCCACTTTTACTCTTTTATACACACATGCCTATAACCCTTTATGCTGTCCCACCTCAAATACACTCAAATAAAAAATGATGTCATTTACTTTCAACCTTTCAATGACACCTACATAACTCCGACATTGTGGTACCATTTAATTCTAACCCGTATGAGTAGGCTATGACAACAGAAGGGAGTTTGCATTTTTTATTCAGTAATTGTAACTTACGATTTGATGTTACAATCAGACATTTTGGATTTTGTGAAGGTTGTAATTTGTTTTGAGTCTTTGGGTGTTTGGGATTTTGGTTTGAGAAAATCATAAATGTATTTTATTTTAGAACTAAAGAAAAAGAAACATTCTAATTGATTATTTATAAAGTTAGCTATTTTTTTTTTTTTTATAAAAAAACTATGTTTGAACTCATAATTTGTAGGTTTTTTTTTACTGCTATTTTATGCGGTATGAGCCATAGTGATAAAAATAAAAATTGATGACGATTTCAAATTATTTTCAGTTTTTTTAAAGGGTACGGAAGCCCAAATAAAAACTATTAAATTTTGATAAATAGATGTATTTTTAGCCCATTTCTCTTTGTTTATTCATGTTCTCTTTATGTTAATACTTACAAATAATTTCTTTAATTTCATTGAAACAATGAGTTGGATGTTTGCGATTGAGGTCTCTATATTTGGTTGTGAGAATAGAGTGGTTGAAAAAGTATTTGGAAGGTTGTGTAAATTTTTGCAATTTTAGAATATAAAAGTAGTTTATGCTTTAAATTATTATTTATAGATTTCAAAATCATTTAATCAATTTAAAAAATAAAATCCACTTTTAACGGTAAATATTATAATATGTTATAGTCTTATAGTGTTATATAATTTTTTAAAACAAAATATGAATTAAAAAAATAAATTTTCAAAGTATTCAAAAATATTATGGGCAAACATAAATATTATACAACAAAATAAGTATAATATGATGGTCTTAATATACATAAAAATGATTTCAAGTGAAATCATAAAGTAGACCGCTCATCGCGCGAGACATCATCTAGTTATTGATAAAAGAAAAGTCATAGGTATAAATTTAGAAAATTATAATTCCAACTTGCAAAACAAATAAACACGCCTATGAGCACCCATGTAAAGAGAAAATAACACTTTTAGGAGCCTCCGATTGAGTAATTAATGTAACATGCTTAGGGACAATACTTAACCTAAATCCTGTGCCTTTTATATCAACAAAAATACTTAGATTCCATTAGTTACTAGATTGATGATTCTTCTTGATTTTTGTTATCAACAAATCTTTTTGTATGTAGATAAAAAATTTTGAGCCTTCACAAGTTGGTGAGGACAAAAGAAAGACCCCTCAATGACTGTATCAACTACAAAAAGAATGCAGGTGTTGCTGGATTTCCAGAATGTTTTGATTGTGGTAATATGAGGTTTGAGTGGTGGTTTGGCTTAATGTGGAAGGCTGACATTACCATTGACATCCAAGCCTATTCTAGATCTCATCATCATATATATCTCGTCAATATTTGTGAATGATGGTATGCGAAAATGGTACTTAACGTACGGGTTTATATATGTTTGGCTAGAGACGCATAGGGATAACGAGACCCGGTCACTCCTAAGGTTTCTAGCCTCTGAATCCCCACTCCCATGCATGGCCATGTAGAGGGGATTTACAAAGATGGAATAAAGCAACCTTTAGACATTTACAAGACCCAGGAGGAACTGAAACAAATTCAGGAGAATCTGGTTTCTTACAGGAATAGTGAGACACAGTCAATGAACTCACAGCCAGATTAGATGAGCTTCTCCATCAAGATAAATTCAACTTTGTAAGTGATACTAAAGCATTAAAGATAGACAATAAATCTTCATTATGTGGGGGTATGGATCACAAGTAATTAGGCAATAGTTCAAAACTGAAATAAGAACAAGATCTAAAGAAGAAAATTGCATTTTTTCTATCACTCAAAAAAATGTGGTTGATTTACGTCTTTATGGTTACACATATATCATTGGAAATATTTTATCAATAGACTCAAAATTAACATGCTACTCAAAAACATTAATCGAAATGCAAATCTTTTTTTTTTTTCTTGACTCGAGTAGTTCTACTTGAAATTTTGATTGTGGCATTCCCAAAGCTCGAACATAGCCATGTGAAAAGCATCAAATCTGCTGGGTGGTGAATTCCATTTAAAGCTTTTTTGTACCTGATTAAAAAAGAATGCAAATTTAATAAAATAATGCATTTACCATATACATATGCAACCTTTGATGACATAATTTTAGCCTAGCACCATCTATCAGTGGAATCAGCGTGTGTGAATGAGGACAATGTCAGAATTAATGCATGGCATACACAATCATGCCAAGCTAAGAATTTTTAAGGGGGAAAAAAGAATGTAAATGAAGCAAAAATTTGCATATAAGCCGGATCAGTGTTAGAATAATGTTTTTTACCTTGAGCAGGTTGGAATGCAATGTGAAGGAATCAGAGGCTTTTATCCTATGAACAAGATTGTGGAGCTGATAAGTATCATTCTTTTCGATTCTTAAAGAAAACTTATCCCAGTCCAGTATCCTTTTGAAGGGAAAGCGATTGTAGGTTGACAAGAAAACTAAAGAAAGACGCACAAAAATCATAGAAAAGCCATTAAAAGTTATAAGTTAGAAAATTGTATATATAAACAACAACAAAATGGAAGAAAATGAAGGCATACCTGGTATGCATCCATCCAAGATTGATTTAGTTATACAAGCAGTGGTAATTTGGGATCGACCAGGGCATACACAAAACATTGCATCCTTTTTGGTTATAAAAATGAGTTTGGCTTCATAAGATGCTCTGTAATATACAAATTACACACAAATCACTACGACGGACTTGAGTAGACAAAATCTTGATGATAAAGAAAAGTTTGCATGGATAATAAATAGTAAGAGAGTTTTTTTATAATAGCTAGGAATACCTTTCAGGTATGTGAAGAGGCGGGAGTAAGATTTCATTGGATGCAATTTTAGATTTACAAAATACTCGTATTGCATCGTCGTCGCTGGAAGCAGCAGTAACGTAAAAGTGTTGATTGGCTTGTGTTTGATTCCAATACCGATACGGGTATTGCATGGGGCAAGATTTGTGCAAAGAAGACGTGTTGTTAAGTGAAATAAAAGAGATGGGCATAACAAAGAAGAGGTGAGCATTACGAGGGTCATCGGTGGTGAAGAAGCGACTTTGCTTGATATTCTTGAAGAAGAAGTCACCTTCGCTTTCGGTCCCATTCGTTATTTCCTCCATACTCGCCCTGTAATCCCAAGATGGATGGCACTTGTTGAGGACATCATCTGCAGGGTACGCATACACCTTGAACTCCCTCTCCATGTCCTTGTACTTCAAAGCAAAACGTCCAGGATGGTGATACAAATCATCTTGCAGATGTGATCGCTAATAATCATGAAACAACAACAAAATCAAATTAAAGATAACAAGTACTGATCAAAGCTAGCGCTCAAGATTCAAGAAGAGAAATAAAGTAACATATATAGAGTATTATATAATTAAGTACGTAACGTACCACCCATGGAAATTGAATTATAGTATCGGGTTCACTGAATAAGTAGAAAGCAACTGTGAAGAAGCTCAGGAACAGAGAGAGACAGAAATAGAATATTAGCCTCCGTGTCTGATACTCCTCGTAGCCTATGCCTAGTTCTACAAGATAAACTCCAAAGCCTCCGTCTCCATCATCGAGGAAAAGGTCATCTTCTGGGTGTGGATTGGGTAAAGGGTCGTGTTCATGTGGAATACCATTGGGAAGTGGAAACCTGAGGTGTGCCATGGTTGAACCTGGGTTGGGTTTCTTGGAGCAGAGAAACTATATATAGGGGAGTATTGGATTCTTAGTGAGTGAAAGACAGTTGTTAGAATCAGTGGTGGGAGCGGGAGGGAGATACTTCATTTTATATACATATATGATGATATGGTGTTTGGTTACCTGGGTGAGTAGAGGTCAGGAATAGGAACAGACTTAAGAGGTCTACACGTGGGCAGAATTCTAAGGCCTGTTTGGTAACTCATTTTAAACTCACATTTTTACATTTTAAACAATATTACACATATTTTTACAGACTTTTTCATTCACGTATTTCAAAAAATTACAAAAATCTCATCTCAAACTACAAAAATCTTATCTCAAACTACTTTACCAAATGCCCCCTAAACCATTCAAAGCAAATGAACAGCCCAATCCAAACAACCCCCCACCCCCTTAAAAAAATTCCCTCTTATCTTTTTTATACATATAATAGAATTTAAATATATAATGTACACTTTGTGGTGATTACTCTTATTTTCAAGCTAATTTTGGGTGTAGAAAAAATTTTACATCAGATTTTTCATTTGATACATAAGATTTTACCAATTGTTGTTAAACAAGAGTAATATCATTTACACTCTATATCTTAACTAAATAGTAAAAAATAATGTAAGATGATAAAGCACCACATTATTATACTCTAAAAATACTTAATAATTTTCCCTTTGATTCACCTTTGTCCAACCTTTGAACGGTCATAAATAGAAATCTGTTGCCCAATTTTTTGTGTTCCATTTTTTACTCTACTAATCACAATTTTCTCTATGCATTTTTTTCCACTTTAAAATTTTGCTATTTTATATGAAGAAAAAAAATACATAAAAAGTTATTATTAATAGAACATAAAGTGAAAACATCATCATTCATTCTCTTGTTAATGTCTTTACTTTTAATGTTTGTTTTGCCTTGTTTTAATTGGGTTCAACTTACCCATTTTCCTCTCCCTTTTGTGTGTGTATGTGTTTGTTTCTATTAAAAAAAAATGGTAATTGCCTCACATTGCTTAAGAGAATATATTGAAATTAGTATAACTTATCTCATCCTCCATAAAAGATACCGTGGTTTTTTAACGAAGTTTGTGGCGTGTTTTTATATTAAAACATATTTCCCTCTTCAATGTGTGAATTTGTTTCTCCAAAAAAAAAAAAAAAATTGTGTTAAACTTATTTGCATTATCTTCTCACACCAAATATAAATTATCTATTCCTCCTTTTGTGTTCCACCTTTTAATCAAAATTGAATAATATATATATATATATATATATATGAAACATAATTTAATAAAAATATTTTAATTACATAATTATAATATTATTTTATATAAATGGAGAAGATGTTATTAAAAATATTTTTAAAAAATATTATAGCATAATTATTTGAACATATCCAAGAATATTAAATAAATAAATAAATTGTACACTCGAACAGATGTAACATTTTACATAAGTTTAAATTATTATATAAGTTTAGAATTATAACATTTTTTTCTTGTCAAATATAAGTATAATGCCTATGTTATCGAAACTTGAATTTTAAGGTAATCTCTAATTTATAATGCTTATTTTGTTTGCATTTTTTAGCCCAAAACTAAAAGGAATGGGCCAAATGGAGTAAAATTTCATACTTTTCAACTCAAAATTTAAGGAAAAAAATGAATTTTTGAGCCCAAAAAATAAACCTACAAAAATAATCAGTTTAGGACTCAATTAGTCCAAAATGGACTGAAGTTGATCAAATGGACCGAAATAGACTAAATAGATTGAAGTGGATTGAAATAATTGTACAATTTGAACAGAAGTGGACCGAATTGAACCCAAAATGCTTTATTAATGTGGCTAAAAAGGAGCATAGTAACAATAAATATTGAATTCCAGCTTTTATTTATATATAGGGTTGAGTTCAAGATACATCTTATGTAACTCTAAGTAATATTACTCCACCTAATAACTTGTTATAGAATTCATATTTTGAAAATTCTATCGTTGAATTACATGTTCTATATGTTCTTAACATTCATGCCAATTTTCATGTCAATTGGATGTTATTTACCATTTAATCCATAAACTCATTTTTTACACATTATTTTAAACTACAAAAACTTAAATTTAAACAATTGATTTATGAAATAGCTATTAATCTTTAATCACTTTGAAATTTTATAAGCATAGAAAATATATGAAGATAATTTAATCTAACAGTGAATTTGTCAAAATTTGTATTCAATTAAAGAATATTTAATAGTGTAACATTACTTATAATTACACTAAATGTAACTTAAACCTAGCTCTTATATACCAACACACTTAAATGCATAATAAATAATTAAATATTAGTATGAGCTCACGGCCAGATTAGATGAGCTTCTCCGTCAAGAGGAATTCAACTTAGTAATTTTTTTTTTTTTTTTTGACAGTCAACTCAAAAGAACTTTCATTTGTTGGGACAAATGTCCAATGAGATTACATCTATAAGAACTAGATTCGATATTATGGGGTATCTTCCACCCAAATTACACAATCAACAATGTTGTTACTTAGCATGCTTGGCTAGTAAGTGAGCTGCCGTGTTACTGTTCCTGCGTACGTGGGTTGCCTTCCAGGAATTAAAGAACTGCAGCCAGAGTTTTGCACCCTCCAACCCTTCTGAATTGAGCTTGGGGGCCATCGTCACAGTCTGGGCATCACCTTCTAAGATTACTTCCTTTAGGCGTAGCTAGTTCTCTGGCCAGAAAAATTACTTCTTCCATTGCCTTCAATTCCAATTCTAGCACTCCCAAGGGGAGGGATATTTTCTTGCTCATTGCTCCCATAACATGACCCTTCTCATTTCTAATGAGTAATGATGACCCCAACTCCACAGCTGCCTGAAGAATCCGAAAATACTGCACCGTCAACGTTAACTTTGTACCAACCTTTCCTGGGTGGTCTCCATTGGGACTTATCTGGGGCAGGAATTCGGATTGTGGGGAGAGAAGTTTGGCGAAACTCCTCAACGTACGTAATTGCATGCCTCACTCACAATAAGCTTCGCTTGTTCACTGTCCCTCGTGTTTAAATGCATTTCTATTGTTTCATATATTCCAAGCAGTGGTGGCAAAAAGGTCCCAATCTGTGACTCCCTTATCTTCCTTAAGCTTCCAAATTACATCGATGAAATCCTTCAGAGAGGGGGCCAGATTAGGGAGTATAAGCCCCGTTTCCTTCCAGACCTCCGAAGCAATCTTGCAGTTCCATAGAATGCTTCATTTTGTGGTATGGATCAAATCTTACGTATCAAATGAATAGATATATGTCAATTTTTTAGGTAATCAAGAAAGGGGCATTGATTCATTCCCTCTTTTATTGAATTAGGTGGAGATTTTGAAATGTGGGTTATCACTTTTAACCTTGGCAAGCTTATGGAGAAGTGAAGGTGTTACTAAAGATTACAGGTTTTTCTTGTTTGTTTTTATGCTAAGTTTTCATAAAACTTGTGATTTAATGCTCTAATTAAGTTGGAATTATCATATACAGGAGAAAATTATTCTATATACATAGTATACTTCACATAATAGTGGGTCTCGTTTATAGGACCCACAAGTAGGGCTCACTCTTACGTGGGAGAAGAGTATAATACACAGTGTGCAATCATTAAATTTTACCATATCTAAGATGTAACTGTGTTTTTATTTTAACTTCAAATTCTTATTCCAAGCATACCTCTTTATTATTGAATCTTGTTCTGCCTGTGAACTAGGTTGAGTACAACATGGGATGGAGTTATTGTATACCCCATTGCTGCATTACTTGACCGATGCAATTATTTTCTAAAGGTTGTGGTAATCATGTTTTTATTTTTGGGAGTCACAATTCCATTGATATTCTTGCTTGCTGAAATTTAATTATGTGTATTCTTCGCTTTTATGTTGCAGCACTACGTCTTTAGGTATGTGGATTTCAAGTTATGAAATAATGACGAACCTGAGTATTATTAGTACTGGTGTTTGTTCAGAATTATACTCAAGAAGTAAGTCCTTGCAATCATTTACATTGGATTTTTTCATTTCATCATGGAAAATATTTGCAAAAGACCCTTAACAAATGCTAGGAAGATGGAAGAGTCATAATAAATTAATGATTCTTTTGATGAAATGTTAAGAATTTTGGCACAAATAAGAGAAAGAGATCAAAGAAAAATTGGTTCCTCTTCTTATATGTCTAGTTTATAATTCCATATTGGGAATGTGAAAATCATTCATAAGCATAAACATATGTACTAATTAATTCAGCTGCTCTTGGGCTGTGTGTCTGAAGATCGATGGAGAGTAAAATCAACTCTTATCTTCAGTTTGATTGAGGAAAAAGGCTAATTCAAACAAATTAAGAAGATAAGCAAAACCAAATAGGAGTATAGGACTTTGCAACCTTTTTATTGTGCATTGCTTTCCAATTATATTTTCTTTCAGGTTAAGCAAGATTCAATGGGCAGCTTTCATTCTATTTTGTGTTGCGTGCACCACAGCTCAGCTAAGATCAAAGTGAGATCACACTTTTTATTTATGGATTGTTCCGGACTTAGTTACTTGTCTTTTGAGCTTTGCGATACCATTGGAATTCTCACATGTAAGATGTATGTCCATACAGAATACTGATGGACGTTTGCTTCACATCTATGGTACAGTACAAGATGTAGTCTACTAATGAATGAAAATATTATTTACTAAATTTTCACTTTTATGAAGTGATGAAATCTTGGTGTATGTAGCTATATAATTGAGAAGCAGGAATTAGAGGACGATCGTTCCTTACTATATTGTTTGTGTAATCTTTTTTTTTTTTTTTTTAATTCAATTTTTGTCTACTTTCAACTTATTGTTTGTGACTTAGAAAATGACATTGTTTTGGCAGTTCTGATCACGTTCTTCAAACCTCTATTCAAGGTTAGGTGATTGATGTAGAACAAACTACACATTCTTTCTTGGAGTAGTAAGGGTGCCATAACTCACAACATAAGATCAAAGGAGTGTCAATAGAAGCCATCAAGGCAACAGTGTCAGAATTGCATGAAATTTGGCATGTTGGAGGGAAACGGCATTCTGATCCATACTCAAGCTTTGAGCATTGCTTAAATTTAAGCAAATTCCTTCATTAAGGCCCTGAAAATAGTGTATTTGCTATTTATAATAATATTTATTTTTCCTTCATAAATTTTAATTTAAAAGTCAGAATAAGCAGAGGCGACGCTACGTTGAAGTCAGGGTGTTCCCAGGAACACCCTGACCTGAAAAAAAACCTGAAAAATTTTTTTTTTTTTTTAATTTTTTATATTAGCTCAAGACTAGGAACACCCTCAATCACAGAATCAGGAACACCCTCAAATTAAAAAAAAATTATATGTTCTACTTTCTAAAAAAAAAAAAGAAAAAAACCCAAAAAAAATTTTGAACTACAATCTGAAAAAAAAAAAAAAAAAGAAAAGAAAAAGAAAAATTGTATCAGCCAAGCCCACGGCAAGCCCACTGCCCACGCCCCACGGCAAGCCCACTGCCCACGCCCCACGGCAAGCCCACCAGATTACAGAGAAGCAAACCCACGGATTCTCCGGAAAAAAAAAAAAAAAAAAAAAAAAAAAAAAAAAAAAAAGAGACCAACGCCTCAGACTCAAATCAGTCATTCCCTAAATGTCTAAATCAGAAATCACTAAAAGCATTATCAAAAAAAAAAGAAGAAGAAAAGAAACCACTAAAGCCCCTAAACCAAACCTAAACACAGTGTCTCAGTCCAACGCCTAAACGTTGTCGCCGTCACAGCCCCACAGCAACGCCGCTTGAGCTCACACCGATCGGCTCGTCACAGCCCCACCGCGTCGTCGCCGCTCGCTCGCCCCTCCGGCCTCCGCGTCGTCGTCGCACAGCTCGCCCCTCCGGCCTCCGCGTCGTCGTCGCACAGCTCGCCCCTCTGCGGCGTCGCTATTCGCTAACCTCATCGGAGATCGCCAGATCGGACTCTCTCAAGTCTCCACTCTCCAGGTACTTCGCCGCTTCGCTCTCTCTTTTTCTCTCTGTCTGTCTCTGCTCTTTCAGTGTCTCACTCTCTCTCTCTATCCGAATGAAATGAATGAAATAAATGAAACTCTCTACTCTCTCTCTCTCTTTATTCTGTCTTTAATAAGAGTATTAGACTAACTCTCTCTCCTTTGATTGATTCTTGAACTGTGATTGGCTACTTTTGCAATTTGGCCAAACTTTATCTTTCAACCTTTTACTTTATTAATTTTTTTGTCTGTTTATTACTTTTTTGAATTTGGCTTTTTTATCATTTTATCACGGATGTTGATGATAGTGTTGGTGTTGGTGTTGTTGACTGGTTGTTGGTGTGTGTGTACCGTGTAGTGTGTAATACTGTAATGTCAAATGTGTTGGTGTTGGACCTGTTGATCTCTGTATTTATTGTCTTTTAGTGTTACGTGTCATTGTGAAATTTTCTGATTGGCAGGATATCAGGCTTGTGTTGACAGTGTTGTGCTTGTGTGGGGGTAGATGGGCATATGGGGGTCGGGTTACTGATTGCATGTTACATTATTTTAGCTTTTAGTTAGTGCTTTAAGTATTGTGGTGCATATAGAATGTGTAATATGCACATTAATGATCCTTTTAGTGTAAACAATATAACAAATTAAATTAAGCTAAACAATAATTAAAGCAACATAATTAATCAATACATTATAAAAGACAAACAAATTAAATTAAGTTAAGCTAAACAATAATTAATAATTTTATAATTAATTAAACAACAATATAATAAATTATATTTTCTAAAAGACAAACAAATTAATTATTAATGAAACAATTAAACAACAATAATTAATAATTTTATTAATATTTCAAATGAACTTATAGTTTATTGTTTATTCTTTTGCTAGAATTATGGACAAATATTTGATAAGAAAACCACGTACTCAAGATTCATCTCCTGTGCAAGATTCATCTTCATCTTCTAAGCGAATTCGTGTCGACTTTAACTTAGAAAATCTTCCTTCAGATCCTGGGCTACGACAAAAGATATCATCTTATCATCCTAATAATCATGATGAAATAAGAAGACATTATTTAACAAATGGCCCTTGTCAACCTGTTCTTCATGATTTCCCTACATCAAATTTTTCTGGAAAGCCTCGTCGATTTAGATCCGAGTGGTATGTAGGTAGAAAATGGTTGGAATATAGTATAGACAAGGATGCGGCATTTTGTTTTTATTGCTACCTATTTGGGCAAGATGTTGGTAAGCAAGGAGGAGGTGAGACTTTTGTAACGAAGGGATTCAAACTTTGGAATCAGCTTGTGAAGTTAGATTCCCATGTTGGAGGAGTTAATAGTGCTCATAACCAAGCTGTCAAGAAGGGTGAAGATCTACTGAAGGAAAATCAGCACATTCAAAGTGTTTTTGTTAAGCAATCAAATCAGGAAAAACTTGAATATCGGATTCAATTAAATGCAATAGTTGATTGCATAAGATTCCTTTTATGCCGAAGACTAGCTTTTCGTGGTCACGATGAATCTCAAGGTTCAAGTGATAAAGGAAATTTCCTTGAGCTTCTACAATTTTTGGGGGATCACAATGAATCTATCAAAGAAGTGTTGCAAAATGCTTCGAAAAATTGCAAGCTTACCCACTCTGATATTCAAAAAGACATGGTGAATGCAATTGCATGTGAAACATCCAAAGTCATCATCAAGGATCTTGACAATGGGTTCTTTTCAATATTAGTTGATGAGTCACGTGACATCTCAGTGAAAGAACAAATGACTCTCGTCCTGCGTTATGTGAACAAAAAAGGAATTATTATAGAGCGGTTCCTTGGCATTGTACATGTAGCAAGTACCACCGCCTTGTCACTCAAATATGCTATTGAATGTTTACTTTGTAAACATAATTTGAGTTTATCGAACCTACGTGGGCAAGGTTATGACGGGGCTAGTAATATGCAAGGTGATATCAATGGTCTCAAAACTTTAATCTTGAAAGAGAATAAGTCAGCATTTTATGTCCATTGTTTTGCCCATCAACTTCAATTGACACTTGTTGCCGTTGCTAAAAATCACATTAACATTGCTGATTTTTTTTATGTGGTTAGTAATTTAGTAACTGTTGTTGGAGGCTCTTGTAAGAGACGAGATGCTCTTCGAGATGCACAATTTGCCAAAATTAGAGAAGATTTAGAGAATGGTGTACGTAGAAGTGGGCAAGGTTTGAATCAAAAGACAAATCTTAAACGCCATGGTGATACACGTTGGGGATCATATTATGGGACTATTCTCAACTTGATTTTGATGTTCTCTGCTGTTGTTGATGTACTTGAGATTATTGAAGAAGATGGCATCTCTGACCAAAAAGTAGAAGCTCGATCTATTATCAGGTCAATTCTATCTTTTGAATTTGTCTTTGCTTTACACTTGATGAAAAACATTTTAGGGATCACAAATGAGTTGTCAATAGCTTTGCAAAAAAAAAATCAGGATATAGTAAATGCTATGGATCTTGTTAAAGTGTCTAAGCAAAGATTGCAAGTGATGAGAGATGATGGATGGGAATCTTTATTGACTGAAGTGTCTTCATTTTGTACCACACATGATATTTCTATCTTGAACATGGATGAAATATTTGTAGTTAGTGGGAGGCCGCGACGCAACACTCAACAAAATACAAATTTACATCATTATCGTGTTGAGCAATTCTACACAGTCATAGATATGCAACTTCAAGAGCTTAATAATCGTTTTTCTGAGGCGAATTCCGATTTGCTACTTTGTATGGCTTGCTTGAATCCAAGTAATTCATTTGTGGCTTTCGATAAGGAAAAATTGATACGTCTAGCTAAGTTGTATCCCTCTGATTTTCTTGGGACAGATATTTTGGCACTTGACATTCAACTTCAAAATTACATTTTTGATATGCGCAGCAATGACTTCTTTTTAGAGCTTCAAGGAGTTAGGGAACTTGCTGAAAAGTTTGTGAGCACAGGGAAGCATGAGACGTATTCATTAGTCTATTTGCTTGTGAAATTAGCTTTGACCCTTCCAGTTGCTACTGCAACAGTAGAAAGAAGTTTTTCAGCAATGAAATATATAAAGAATGAAATGCGCAATCGAATGGGAGATCAGTGGATGAATGATTGTTTGGTTGTGTATATTGAAAAGGATGTAGCTTGTAGTATTGATAATGAGACTATCATGCAACGATTTCAAAATATGAAAACTCGTAGAAAGCAATTGTAAATTTTATTAAATTGTTGTTGTTGTCAATGTATAAAATTTTCTTTTTATTAGATCGTGTAATTTGTGCTTGTTGAGGAACACCCTGAAAAAATTTCCTGGAGTCGCCACTGAGAATAAGGTCTTCGTTTGTTTTGGGACGTCTCTGAGAGACAGTATTTTAAATTTCTACAATTATTTCAATTTTGCTATTTTTTACAAAAGATCACTATTTTGCCACCTAATTACATGATTAGTGCAAATTAAGGTTTCTGGGCATTGCCCTAGCCGCTTTAGGGTTTCTTTTACTATTTAAACATATTGTAGCCTCTTGGGCAATTCAATTTTCAGATTTGTAAAAATACAAACTTTGTTTATTTCTCTCTAATGGATTCCAGAATCCCATCACCTTGTGGATTCAAGAAACCCTTTATAGATTCGAGGTTTTCATTCAAAAGCTAATGTGTTTAGTTTCTTTTTCCATTTAAAAAACAATGTGTTTGTTTTCTTGTAGCTTCTATGACATCAGTGGTGGCCATTGTGAGTTAACCAAAATTTTAGACACTCTTAATATAGCAATGAAGAAAATATAAAAACCAGAGGATTTTATAGCTTAAGATTCTTGTTATCATAACGGGGGCTGATTTCTTTGCAAGTCATGGCACTCTTAAGTGGTTTAAAAGGAGTGTACACTGAGGTGAATTTTTAAGTACACAATTTGCAGTCTAGTTCTTCAGAACTACAGTTCATGTGTGTCATTTAGTGTTTGAATCCTAACCCAACATAATCAATGATTGGGTTGAATTTGGTTAATTGTTGGATTTTGTAACACGGAGTGATTGAGGTTATTTAGTGATTCATCAAGTTAAAAAAGTGAAAACTCTCAATAGAGTGATCTAGAAAACGATTCCGTTAATTAACTTGCTTATGATTTTTTGCAGTCTATAATGAAAAAGAGACCTTCGAGAACCATAAATGTGCAAAACTTCTGGTTATATTTCCTTGGAGTGATCTTCAATGCTTTCTATATCCAATATTCTGATTCAGTGGCGAACAAGTAATTCTAGCTTTCCTCTCTGTTTCTGATTCTCCTCTTAAAATTGGTCTCTCCATTTTCCACTTGGAAGTCATTATTAAAAAGATTCTTTACTTCCTTAGAAGTGGAATATTCTTCTTTTCTGATAAGAATTCAAGAAGTTAATAGTTTTTTTTTGTTCAGGGGATTCTTCTATGGATACTCATTTTTTACAGTTTTCATCATTCTCAACCACGCACTAAGGTATCTGACATATTTTACATGGCTTCACAAAGTGTAGATTATTAGCTTGCTTTAGCTTTTGCTTCTTCTTAAATTTCTCACTCCCTGTCATAAGGAATCCCTTGTGACTTAGTAAAGTTTACATATACGACTTCAATTTGTGATTCTAGAGAATAATATAAAAGTTGAGAGACATTATATATTGATATTTCAGCACATGCTAGAAGGATGCATGGTTAGGCTTTTATGATTTTAAAGATTGTCACTTGCTATTATCTTGGTCAAGATAGAGAGTTTTCTATCAAATGTCAATAAATAAAAATCTTTTTGTGCTATCTTGATAATCCAACTGCCTATAGATTGATTGAAATGCTACTTTGTGCTTCTTGGTTTGCCCTTTGCATTCATCCCAGAAACGTATTAAAGTCATGGCTTCACTCAATCTGAAGATTAAGAGGCGAAAGTAGGAGCTCAATTATACTATCATATATGAATTTTCCAGAGATAAATCAGAAGTAAATTTCTAAATATGTTACATGGCCATCCTTTATGTACATAATAATGTTCTCTTTTGTGATTCTTACTTCCTTAGCAACTTGCTTCTCTGTCATGCTTAGGGTTTCATCCTTTAGAACAACTGATTGCTCTCTCTCTCTCTCTCACGAGTGCGTGCACACACACACACACGCACCATCTCAAGTATGTAATAATTATATGATACTAAAATATGTGCAAAATGTCTTTTTCCTTAAAAAATTATCTACATTTGTCTTTGTCACCTTTCCTACTCTCCTGTAATACACTGCTTAAATTGTTTCATGGGCAGCGGAATTTTGGTGACTATGGTAATGAAGTATGCTGACAGTATTGTGAAGGTAAGACATGGAAATATGACTTTGAATCGTGCGAGACATCAACAAAAAGGCATTTACGTGAATTTATATAATGTCTGGGAAGTGGAACCATTCCTTGGCATATCATAGTGTGATTTCTTTTACAATTGCCAGTGATTGTTAGGCTCAGAAAGGGGAAAATGCATCTGCCATCCTTCATTGATGGTAGAATTTGTGAATATACTGGAATGCAAAAATTTACTCATGGCCTTTTCTGGCACTTAAAAATCAATGTTTGTCTTCATGCTCTATTGGAACCTAATTCTGGCCTTTTGGGTTATTTTTGTTCTTGGTGAAGAGTAAGGTTAAAGCAGTTGGCTTTATTGATCTTAGGTTAACATTATTATTACAAATTTAACACTTATAGTTCTTGCTAAACTACTTCTTGGTCTTTGTATTCTTAGCCCGCAAGTTGAGCCTTTAATGAATGTCCAGCACTCTTTTAAAGAGTATTATTCCTCAAAACTTTGTTTAAGCGGATAAATGCTTCGGGTGTATTTTCTTTTGCTTTTTTTACCTGATTAACTTGATCGTTATACTTTCCATGTTTAATTTTGTCTGCCTGTTGTATACCCCCTGTCAACATGGTGGCACTCATTTAATCAATAAAAAAAAATTAAATGTCCACTATCCAGCACTTTAAGCAGTTTAAATTGTTCTTTATAATTGCATTACTCAAGAGAAGTATATGTTACATACAAGCATTTTCTGCACTTGTGATTTAAGTTCCCATTTTTATTAGCTCCCCCATTTTGTGCTGCTGTATTCTCTACTTCACTGGCAATGCTTTTCTTAGGAGTTGTTTCTTTCATTTTCTTTGACTTTCATCTTTCCCTTTCCTTCATCCTTGGCACAGCATTAGTAACTCCTGTTTACAAGGTTCATCTTCTTACGTAGTCTTTAATCAGATTATAAACAACTTGGTCATTTCTTCTGTTGCTCTGAACTGCATTTATATAATGTTGGGATTGATGAATAATGACATCATAATTACTTGTTTTAAAAATAATAACCATTGAAAGCTTGATAGTTTTATTTACTTTATTTCTCCTTGTGCTTCCAGGTTAGTAATAGTTTCTATATGTCTACATCATGTTGGGAAGCAAAGATAGCTAGCTCTGCCCAAATTTTCCCAGTGCAAAAGCTCACATCCCCCGCATCCTCTCCTCTATGTTGGTTTTAAACAGATTATCATGAAATCAGAGTATACCTGTTGTTTTCATTTACGATTAATTCAAAATCAGTAGTCTAACAATCCAGGTTTCCAGTGTTTGCTTTGACTTTTGTTTTGTAAAATTACAATGACAACTTTACTCTAGTGTTGGTTTAGGATTTGACAAGCTTCACCTGTAAAACCTTTTTGATCAATTACTTATATCATTTTGAGGCTTTGGCCTTAATTTTGCTTGTTTAGTCAAACCGAAGGTTACATGCTGATTGTGGCATGCTCAAGATTTGATTTTAAGGTAGGACTGTGAGATGGAAAACCAAAAGCACTAGAAATTCATGGAAATCAATACGATCATATACCCGACGGATAATATTGACTGACAACTTGCCATGTTAATGTGAAGAAATTGATAGACTTTTCTTGCCCCCCCCCCCCCCGCGCGGAAATAAAGCAACAAATACTTTTATTGGTGTATATTGCAAAAATGATCACATATAAGCTTTGCTATAGCAGGAGGGGATTCCTCCTACTGCACCATGTCAGCAACATAGGATTTAGCAAGCTAATAAAAAGGATCTTTGCTTTGTTCGTCATTAAATATTATTTAGGTGATGGATGCATCTTTTTAAAATTTTAATTAGTCTCAAATGCATGGGCAAAGTGAGGGAAAAAGAAGTTGAACAATGAACACAGCATATTGAACTATATATGGTAACTGAAGCAAGCCTTGGTCGAACAGTAGCTTTTTTGTAGACTTGAATGGCAGCTACAAGGACAAGCAAATTAGTTATGACAATGCAGTTCATGTATCCATATCCAGAATACAGGAGGTAGCGCAATCGAAGTTCCTTATATATCAGAAATACCACAAACTTTTCTACACACTGGGATAAAACAATTTTAAACAATGTTAAAGTTACTATCAATTTTATTAGTATTGCTCAAATCACTCAAAAATTATTAGGTAAGTGTTTGTAGACCTCCAACCACACAAGCTTGCCATGCTCATAAGAAGGTGAAAGTGTGGCTTCCAACTTTAATCACACATATGGTCTTAGTGTTTTAATGGGAAGATTGCTTTGTTCAGTAACATTAAACATAAAAACATATTGTAATTCACTTGTTTTTATAAAAAGTTTAAAGGTAAAATTTAGATCCAATTCTTAGGTAATATAGGTGGGTTTCCCATTGAATTCAAATACATAATTGCATTGACCAATAAAGCAAAATAATGTTACCTTATTTAAGCAGAATTACATTCAACTGTGTAATTCACTGGTTATAGTTGAATTGAATTGGAAACGTAGAGTACTACACCCAACTAATTGTACGTTAAGTTTACTAAATTATATAGGTTTCTTTCTATGCCTGACTATGCTTACCAAATATGCTTGGAACAGAAGCCTGCCAAAAGAACCAACCGTAAAGACTCCGTATGCTAGATAAAACAAATATAAGTTACTGCTTTACTAGAAAGCAAACAATGAAATCATGACTATAAATAACTTACACATCTCCTTCCTCACATTCACTCTTCTATTCCTCTTACCTTTGAACTCTTAAGGACCAATGGCTCTCTCTTCATATTCTAAGATCTCCCTTCTAGCCTTTTCTGTGTCTCTCTTTGCATGTTTTGCTATGGCTCACGATTTTTCAATTGTGGGTTATTCACCGGAGCACTTGACTTGCTTGGATAAGATCTTAGAGCTGTTTGAATCATGGGTGAAAAAACATGGCAAAACTTACAGGAGCATTGAAGAGAAGTTGCATAGGTTTGAGATATTCAAAGACAACTTGAAGCACATTGATGAGAGAAATAAGGAGATTAGTAGCTACTGGCTTGGGTTGAATGAGTTTGCAGACATGAGCCATGAGGAGTTTAAGAATAAGTATTTAGGATTGAAACCTGCTTTGCCCAGAAGAGGAGGGTCCTCCGGAGATTTTAGTTATAGAGATGTGGTAGATTTGCCCAGCTCTGTGGATTGGAGAAAGAAAGGAGCTGTTACTCCAGTCAAGAACCAAGGTTCATGTGGTATGTAACTCTCTCTCTCTCTCTCTCTTTGTAATACGTCTCTCATGCATAAGATATAAGCATCTTCTCTCTCAATGTGTGGGCCTCACAGTCATTTGAGATTCATACGTTGTAAGAGAGATGACCTATATATATATATATATGACACATGAGACATCTTTCTTTTTTAATGTGTATGTTAATGTGCGTGTTACATGCATACGTGTCCATGCATGTATCCATAGCAAGTGTTTTTTCTTGTTGACCAAATGGTGAGTATAGATGATGATACGATGAGCGTGCAGGTAGTTGTTGGGCGTTTTCTACTGTCGCTGCTGTTGAGGGCATAAACCAGATAGTCACTGGAAATTTAACTTCATTGTCTGAGCAAGAGCTGATTGATTGTGATAGAACTTTCAATAATGGCTGCAATGGGGGTCTGATGGATTATGCATTTGAATTCATTGTTTCCAGTGGTGGACTGCATAAGGAGGAAGATTATCCATATTTAATGGAGGAAGGAACTTGTGAGGAGCAGAAGGTAAATTACATTGGCATAATATGCTCTATACCAAACTCAGTTGTCAACAAAATTTTATAATAGAATTATTAATTACACTTGTTTGTCTCCAGGAAGAAATGGAGATGGTGAAAATTAGCGGTTATCAGGATGTGCCACAAAGTGATGAAGCAAGTCTTTTGAAGGCATTGGCTCATCAACCTCTGAGCGTAGCTATTGAGGCCTCTGGTCGAGACTTTCAATTTTATAGTGGGGTAATTAATACAATATAATATATAGGAATAAAACGGTGATAATGAATGTGATTAATTCCACTTCAATACCATAATAAACTAATATCTAAATCTAAATTACTTATTTTTTTAATGATGACACATCTATTTACATAATTTAAATAGTAAAAATTTTAATATCACTCTAATATATATCCTCTCATCAACGCACATTCGTACACATTTCTACTCCTACAGCTTGTTTTCCCTAATTATGCATAGTTTTCTAATTAAGAAAAAAGAGAGTTATGCGTGGTTTTGTTGGCTTGGCAGGGAATATTCAATGGCCATTGTGGAACTGATCTAGATCATGGAGTAACAGCGGTTGGATATGGTTCCTTGAAGGGGTCAGATTACATCATTGTGAAGAATTCATGGGGACCAAAGTGGGGGGAGAAAGGGTACATAAGGATGAAGAGAAACACTGGAAAACCCGAGGGGATTTGTGGTATCAACAATATGGCTTCATATCCTACCAAAAAGAACTGATCTACTAATTCCGCTCCCATGTCAACTTTTCTTCATTCCATATCTATTCCTCTCCAAAATTGATAAAGTTTTATTTGTATGCCCTTATCACCTTATGTTCCTTCAATAAAATGTTTTCTGTATAAACTCTCTAAAAGTTTAATACAAATTCAGAATTAAAATAAAATTGTCATCCAACTCTGGAAGACACTCAAAGAGCCTTTAATGGCTAGTACTGTTTATCCGACTGATAAACACACACAAGATAAGAGAGAAGTGTGTTGAGAAAAATAATTTATGCCGCTTGTAAACAGTTTTTCGGTTTATTTATCAAAATAAGAAACTTTAGAAGATAACAGATATGATTCTTCTAGAAAGAAATACCTAATGCTAGTGTGTGGAATGACCAATTCTTGGGTAAATAGAGATAGCAGTATAGACAAGATTTGGGATCATCAACTCAAAACTTCATTGTATTTAAAGACACAGTCGTAAAGTCGCCCTCCAAGAAACTGCGCCACCTCTGGATGTTTCACCTGTATATAAAAATAGGAAGAAAAAACAGGAGAAATTGGATAAATAAATGTAGTCCAGCAAAGGAAGCAAATGAACTGATATACGGGAAAAAGCAACAATGACATAATAAAAATAAAAATATAAATATAAAAACCATTACCATCCCGATCTTGAGGGAATCACACTTGAATTGTGCATAAAGATTTGTCTCTATTCCACGCCCCTGCCAAAAGCAATGAAGATTTTATTAAAAGAATTTTTTTTTTTTTTTTTGATAAGTAACATAGAAAATATATTGAAAGAAACAGCCCCGTACATAGGAAATATACGAAATAGGCAAAAACATCAAGAAACCAAAGTACAAAAATCAAGCAACACAGGAAAGGAAATACAAGAAAAAGAAGGTAAAACCAAACACCATTCGAGAAGAGTAAAAACGAAAAAAGACTTAAACTTAAGACTGGACGGTTCACAATTCTCAAAACTTCTCGAATTCCATTCCCGCCAGATACACCACATCAAACAGTGCGGCACAATCCTCCAAATGACTAAATTACTATGCCACCTGAAATTGCAAGACCAACTATCCAACAAATCCACTACCCTTAGCGGCATCACCCAACAAATACCAAACAAGCAAAAGGTCATACTCCACATCTCATAAGCGAAAGGACAGTGAAGGAGGAGATGATCTACAGATTCCCCATACCCTTTGCACATAAAACACCACTCAAAAACGACAAAGTGCCTCTTTCGAAAATTCTCTATAGTTAGAATCTTGCCTAAAGCCGCGGTCCAAGAGAAAAAAGCTACCCAAAGAGGAACCTTCGATTGCCACACCACTTTCCAAGGGAAGGGGATGCCAGTAGAGGGGGAAAGAGAATGATAATACCCACTCACCTTGAAACCTCGACTGCAAGCTGGCATCCAACAAAGATTGTCAGCTCCAACACCCCGCACCTTAGTGGAATAAATCAAGACCAAAAACGAATCCAAAGAAAGTGACTCATGTTCGTTCACTTAACAACGAAACTGAATGTCCCAAGAACTTCTCCCATTTGTGTAGCACATAACCTCAGAGATCGAAGCCTCCCTTGTCCTACTAATATTATATAAATCTAGGAATGCCTCCTTAAGAGGACGGTCTCTACACCACACATCATCCCAAAACGTCACACAAGTTCCATCACCCACATCATACCGAAGGAACTTGGAGATTATTAAAAGAACTAAAAGATCTAAATCACAGATACAGAATATCCAAAGTTGCACCATATGAGTTCAATCTATTATGGTTTATTCCCCAAATTCTAAATGATTGAACAATATGTCTTCTGAAGGAGATATACGTAAAATGAATACCATGAAAAAATGCCCTTGCAGCAAATTTTCAGGCACTGCAGCATGTATATGACATATAGAAGAAAAACAGTACTTTGTTCATTCAAACCTAACCTCATGCAGCAAAAGAAAAAAATAATAGGTTTGTAATCAATAGGAATTATACTTCCCATGCATTTGAGCTCATCATCTCTTCTTCCTTCGTTTGCATTTTTAGTTATTTTCCTTATAATGACTCTTTTTATTGAAAGATAATAATCAAATAGGACAAAAGACACCAAGTTTGAATGAAGCCATGGTAATCTATATGGGAAACTATATGTTCACATATTGAATTTGTAAAATTATGCCAGGGCGACAATTCAGAGTGTTTTGTAGCAGGCTGGGTAGGCAATTTGAACAATGTGCACTCATGATTTCAATGCAGAGAACACAAACATAAAAATGAAATCTGCAGTGAGACGCAGTTGGATGAAAAATGAGTGGACATTTGGATGGTCCAGTTCGGTTATAAGTTGTCAAAGGACATAAATAAGAAAAATAGGAAATTAACGAAGATGAATCAAGCATTAATCATAAAATGCTTTACAATTCTACTAGCCTCCTGAATTTGTAAGAACCTACCATCCCTTCCAAGATAACCAAGTCTGCATCACTTGCTAGGTAGGCAAGCTCTTCTGAAACTCTTGAAAGATCAATAACCTGGGAGGAAAAAGGCAAAAGAGCTATAGTGATGCCTTACTTAATAAGAAAAATGATTTGCGCATTTATAGTAATATCATCATCCAATAAGTAAAAGAACACATAAGAAAAAGAAAATAGCACTTTCTTACCGGCAAATCATTACCAGAATTGGCAAGTAAAAGATTCGAAGTATCAACACCCATTAACTGCCCATGTTCATCCTTCAGCTGGTAAATTGCCACTCACAATGTCAGAGTCAACGAAGATTTTGAGAAACTAATACAATTCTGAAAGCTTTCTTTCTATCACCTTTGACATAATCTCAATTAGTTCAGGGTAAGTTACATCATTGATAGAAGGCAAGTCGTTGGCTGCCAAAACAACCTGTATAGAGATAATGAGAACTTTGCAACCACAGAAGAGAGAGCGATACATGACATATTAAAAATGGTCATAGCCTTTAGCAGCCAACAAACCCATTACACAGAGTGCAAATGCATATGCAAAACCTACATTTAAGAAGAAGAGATATAAGAAAAAATGGGTGGGAGGTGCTTTGGCTTTTGAAGGACCACTAGATGATAACCTCCAAAAAACCAGCTAGCTAAAACAAGTTAAAAGGAGACAGATTTACCCAATGGACATTTGATTTATGCAAGCATGGAAAAGAGGCATTCTAGTTTTGATAAGTATCTACTCTTTGGGTCATACCGAGTACCCCAGACAAATGAATGTTATTGTTAGGAGAAACTACAAAAGACATTCTTTACCAACATTTGTGACATCTTTAAACAGCAGAACTTCAAATTTTAAGACAGAACATACACATTTTTCTTCAATGATAAATTTTAACACTATAGAATAGACTAAGATGCATAGCATAGAACAATCCAAAAATTGAAAACATACCTGAGTCCCACGTCGGAGTAATTCTCTTGCAAATGGCAAAATCCCTAAAATAATATCTGCACCTGAGTTATCAACAAAAATGATAGCCTGCCATGACAACCAAAGGAGCTGGTTAGTATAAGAGAAGCACACATAATACTGTCAACATAGAGAACAATGGTGGGTGAATAAAACTAAACCTATAACTTGCCTTTTTCCAAGATTTCTTGCTCCATTTCAATTTGAAAGTGTCCAAGTCATCAATAACCCAAGGTCGAGGGACAAGGTTTTGACAACTAGCTAAAAAGGACATTCCATCCTTTGAGAAAATCTCTGCAAGCTTCAAGATGTAAGAAACAAAAAACTATTAAACTAACAATACAGAAAATCATTCAAACATTCACATATTACCGCATTTCAAAAATTACCCACGTTCTAGAAACCATGAGAAAGGATCTATGATAACCAATATGATACAGTCACAGTCTCTCTGTGTACAACATGATGCAATTTCAAGTTCCTAAATTGTTCCATACTATTTTCAAAGAAATGAAAGAACTGCATTTTCTGGAATTTGCCATTACTTTGACCTTAGGTGAGGGACTTAAATTTAAAATTCATGGCAATGGTGAAGAACAAGCCAATGAACTCAAGCTCAAATGACACATCCTTCATTTGTAAGAGCAACGTGGAGGGTGAGGTTGTAGGTTCTAGACCTCTGGTTACATGTAGAACTTACCAATAAAAAAGAAAACAATGGTGAAACAGAAAATGATGTCTTAAAAACCCAAGTGACTAGATTCAGCTTAAGGATATTGATACAATGAGCAAACTTATACAATACCTATGCTTAAATGGAGAATACAACCCCAAAGAGATATACCTTTTATCTTATTTTATAAGTAACCCTAAAGGGATATACGTAGCAAATCAAATGATTTATGCCCCAAAACCCAACTAGTTGGTATTTAAGGTCTGGTTTTGTTGAGAATTTTACAAGTTTATATATATATATATATATATATATATATATCTGTTAGGTATAGAATGATAAGATCTAAAGAAGTTGAGCTTTCTGATAAAAGATTACTTACCTGTGCGGAACCAAGATCAAATATGTTTCCTGCAAATATTCCTCTGACCAAATTCTCTACGCGCTTTCCTCCATCTTCAATGGCATCATTAAGAAGAACCACATCCGCAAATAGGGATATAGCCTTTGCATTCTCTTCCTCCTATGAATTTTCCGCAAAGAGAGAGAGAGACAGAGACAGAGAGACAGAGAGAGAGAGGAGCTTTATAAGTAAAATGGACTAACAAATTGACACCAGACAACATACGAAGTTAACATTTACCTTGACTTTCTTGAATATATCCCTGAATCCCAATTCTCTAAGGATTTGCTCACGAATTCTGCAGAGAAGCTAAAAATGCCCCCCAAAAGAACACAAGGAATAAAAAAGGGCAAAAGGAAAAATCAGTCTCTCCATGGGAAAATGAGAATAAGAGATCACATGTTTCAGCTAAAAAAATGAAAATGTTGATAGAAGCGTTGTAGATGATTCTTTTATGATTTGGCTTACAATGGCATCAGGTGGCCCACCATGACTTTCAGGATCTTTCTTGAATTCCTCAAGTATTTCAAAATACCTTCCATAAAAGATGCAAAAACAGAAAATGTGAACAGAGTTAGACATAATGCACGATAAATGTCAGAAGGTAATGTGTGCCCTGGGGGTATAACATACAGGCAACATAGCAATATGACGGATGCACGGGCACACACACACACACAAACACATACAGAAACACACCGAATAGTTATGGTAAGTTTCAATCTACTAACAACCCCGCTTGCATCATAGTTTCTCATTTACAACTTACAGCAATAAGACCAAATGACACACACGCGCGCGCGCGCGCGCATATATGATTCAACTATAGATGCATAAGATAGTATTAGCAAAGGATTGAGGTCCCTAAATAAGTTTCTATCAATCAGGTGTTACAAACAAACAATTTGATCATACAATATTCAAAGCCATATCAACACGTTCAAATAGGTTTTGCTTAGTTACAAGGTCCATCCATGCAACAGTATGTGTAACAAAAGTAAACCCACAAAGAAAAAGTACCTCTGAGCAAATTTTTCAGCTTTTACAGCAGCATCAGGAACTGTAGGATCACTCTCTGCTCGTTTCCTGTAACAACATAGTATTAAAAAAATGAGCACATAAAAACTTCTACCCTATGATTAACGATGTTAGAACAATGATTAAATTCACTTTTTCCAAACAGCTTAAATGATTCAACTTAAGCTTTGGGACAATAGATAATTCATCAAATTAAACAAATACATTGGTATTAAAGCATCAAACTTTGGAATTGGAATTCGTAAAGAAGGATAACCCAAATCAGATAAAGCTCAAAACTTTCACAACTTTGTTAAGCTAACAAAAACAAACATCTTAATATAGCTCCTTAAAATTCAAAAAAGCAAAAAACTTTGGAATGGAAACACCAAAAGAAAGACAGCCCATGTTTGATAAAGCTCAAATCTTGATGAAAAAGGAGAGGAAAGGTAGTAAAGCTAACTTGAAGGAGGGAATGGAATTGAGGAAGAGGTCGATCCAGGCGATCTCCGTAGGAGTGGGCTTGCGAGGATTGTCGGAAGGAAACCTGTAAGGAATGGTGCAAGCTCTGTAATTCGATTCGATCGGTGTTGGAAGCAACGGAAATGGCACCATTTCCGATGCGCTCTCCATTTTCTTCTTCTTCTTCTTCTTCTTCTTCTTTTACTTTCTCACAGTGTCTGTGTCTGGGTGTGAAAGAAAGATGAATACTGTACAGGACTTGTATAATGATGATGATGAGGAATGAAAGTCAGTATAAATGAACTATATATAGTCTTTCATGATCACTTCCCACCGACAGCGATGATGATGATGAGACGCCCATCTTACTTTCTTTCTCTGTTTTTTGTTTTGTTATTATTTGTTATTTGAAAAATACATGTATATCATTATATAAATTATCTTTATCAATGTGTGCACCAAATTATCTCTATTATTATTTCTCAAAAAAATTATCTTTATTAACGTTTGTTTTTTAATTTTTTGTAATAATTTTTTTCTAATTTTTTTATTAGAAGAAAGTGTTTTTTTCAATTTAGTATTGTAGGGGCACAAAGTAGGCCTTCAGCCCAAACGAGTGGCTGGGCCGGCCCAAATGGCCTTTACAATAGAATTTGTAGAGAATGGGCTTAAAGCCTAGACCTCTTGGTGCTTTGGAAGGTTGTGGTGTGAGGTCCAAGTCCACTTCGGGGATATAACTAGCAGATGGGGTGGCCTCTTTCCCTTATCAGGCATGAGCCGAGGGGCTTCTGAGCTAGCTGGCTTTCTGCTCTTCACGACAGAGAGAGAGAGAGTATTCTTCTTTTCCCTTTGAAAAAATCCGGATCCCTTTCCAGTGGTTCCCCCTTCTCTATTTATACTCCACATCTTTGATTCTCACCCGTCCTTTCCCTGGAAACGCTCCCCAATGCCCTTAGGGCTGTCTATCGTCCCTTCAGAAGTCATTTCCTCATTAATGCGGCCAGGCGGGTAGGTGAAAGGCATTTAATGCGGTGGCAGTAACTTTGTATGGTTCACGTACTTCTTGTCCCCCTCCTCGGCGCCCCGTTGGGGCGGAGGACGACTCGCTGAGCTTGAGGAGTCCTTCCCTGGACGACGTGCTGCGCTCCTCGAACAAGGGTCTCTTAGTCCGAGGAGACTTTCTCCTCGGACCAGTACAAATTCGACCGACAGCCTGGTCGGCGGGAGTTTTGGCCCCCGTTTTTGGGAGGCCCTATCCACGACCCCTTCGGTTGAGCCCCGTCCTCAGACCAGGCCTCAGGCCCACATGGAGTTTTTGGCGCTTTTACCCCTCACAATAGCCCCTCAAAAAGTCATTTGACTCCGATCCGAGGAGGCATATGGGTTTTTGATTGACGAACCTCCCCCCCACGTGACGTTTAAATCGTCGCACGTGCGGAGCCTGCCCGCGCCTTCTGGGCAAGTCTCTGACCCTTCGTTACGCGCAACGCCTGCATTAATTGCGCTGAGTAACTCCCTGTCGCACACGTTCAACGATGAGATGGGGATCTAACGGCTTGGATTCGTCCTCAAAAATTTGAGCTGGATGTTTCCCCACGAACCGCGACTCCCTAATCATATAAAACGTTTCGGTAGTCGCGAAGCTCTCCATTTCTTCCAGAAAGCGAGCTTATCGCCTGAGCTATCCAATCTCTCATTCTCTCTCTCAAGAAGTTCCTATAGTACTCGCATTTCCCTCCTCCGTAAGTCTCCCTTCCTCTTGACTCTTTTCTCCCTAGGTTGTCAGTCTTTCTTCCCTTTCTTCACGAATCTTCTTCTCCCACCTGTACCTCATAGGTAGGTTCAAGTGTCTAGTCGATACGCATTCTGGCATGAAGGGGTTTAGGGCCAAGTACCATATCCCTTCAGATGTGGGCCTGAAATACTGTCCCCCCGGGGCTGTAGCGGACTCTAGGGGAGCGGGGCAGGTCGTCATCCCAATATCGCCTTCCTAGAGGGTGGGATGACGCTCCCCATGAAGGACGTAACTAGGGAGTACCTTTGCAACCATAGGCTGTGTCCAGACCAGTGCACACCCAACGTCTTTAGGATCCTAGGCTGCATCGATGCTCTGAACGAGCAAATGGGCCTTCACCTCACGTGGCACGACGTTGTCTACATGTACGAGTGCCACCGGATGAAAGACGCAGGCTATTACCTCAAATCGAGGTCTAGCGCGGTCCGGCTCATCTCCTGTCTGCCCAAGTCTAACAAAGGCATGAAGGACGATTATCTCATCGTCTCCGGGAGGTGGCATGACGGCCTCCATTGCCCTGTGAGGGAGGGACACCCAGGTGTGATTCTCTAGGACTTAGGACTTTTGTTTGTATAGTTTCCCCCTTTCGATTCCCTTGGTAGTTTCGCTGTCATTAGATGTTTCTCCGTTTGATTCGTTGCGAATGCCTAACCAAGCTTGGTTCTTCTGCCCTCTTTTTTGCAGATAAGCGGCATACATCTCCCAACTTGGGAAACGTCAACGTCTCGAACCTTAACAAGGTTCTGAGGTCCGAGGTCTTCGTGAACGACGACCTGCAAGTGAGGGCCGCCCACCTAATATTGGGGTACGACCCCATTTCGAAGGCTTTCGGCGAGGTAGAAGACGCCATTCTTGCCGACCACAAGAGGCGAGCACGGATAGACGTTCGCCATGCGAAGTTCCTCGCTCCCCGCGCTTTGCCGGACGCTCCCTCGACCATTCTGTACGGTCAGCCATTGGAGGCCCTTCCTTTGGCCGCGCAGCAAGGGGACCAGATAGTCCAGGAAGAGCCTGTAGCCTCCGCCTCGTCCCTTGGAGAGGAGATCGATCGGTTTCACCTAGAGGAAGCCGAAAGGCCGTTAGGGGGCTATGTGGTCGACATCTCGGACGAGGAAGAGAGCGCCTCGGACAGGCACTCCGGCATCCCGAGCCTAGTCGTCGCTCTACCGGAGGCCTCCTCTGAAGAAGGCGATGACATGACGTCTTTAAAGGACTTTTTTGCAAAGAAGAGAGGGACCCAAGTCACCAAGGGCGATGCTTCCGGGTCCCAACCGAAGGTACTCCCACCTCGCCTCCCCCTCCGACCGACCCGCTCCCCCCTCCTCCCAATGTCCCAAAGAAGAGGAGGAACGAGAACGAGGAGGCCGACAAGGAGAGGGAGAAAAAGCAGAAGCACCAAAGGCAACTGCAGCAGCAGCAGCAGGTGGCCGGCGGTGGGGTAAGGGCCTCGTCCGTCGAGAGTGGGGAACTCCGCGGACAAGCCGAGGTCCGCCGAAGGGATTCTAGTTGGTTCCCCGCGCCCCAGGTGGACGGGGCTCCAATTCCTATGAACACGAGCATCCGGGACTACCAGAGGGGCCACGCTTCACACTTGGCCAACACCCTAGAGCAGCCCCTCCTCCTGCCCAAAGATATGGAGGACCTCAATAGGATGGGTCGGACACGTCTCTTCCTTTCTCTCAAGAGGAACCTGGCGTTGGTAAGTGCTGCCTCTAGAACTTTTCGCCTCCATCTCGTTATACGTGCATGAGAAACGACTATTGATTACATGCTCCTTGACTTGTCTTCGTAGGCCACCCAGGAAGCCTTCGCGGGCGATGATTTGGTGCAGCATTACCAGGACCGTGCGGGGGCCGAAAACGCCGCTAGAGTGGAGGTTGAAAGGGAGTTGGGCCGCGTCGAGGCGGCGAAGGCAGAGCTGGCAGCTGAACTTGCCTCTGAGCAGAAAGAAAGGAGGAGCTTGGATGCGAGCTTGAAGTCGGCGACGGCGTAGGCGGAGGCCCAGCGTAAGCTCCTACAGCAAAGGGAGGAGGCCCTGGCCAAGGCGGGGCAAGAGGTCTCCAATTTGAAAAAGGAGCTTGCGCAGGCCGAGGAGGCGGCTCGCACCATTAGGGAAACGGTGAAGGCCGCAACTAAGGCTGCTTTCAATAAGGGGTCGAAGCAACCGAGAACCGCCTAACCGAGGAGTTAGGCGAGCTGTGCAGGGAGTACTGCCAGCAGGTTTGGGCCAAGGCCCTAAATGATGCGGGAGTCCCTGCCGGCTCCGAGTTAAGGGCGGCCGAGAGGATCTGGTATCCAGAGGATATCAGGTTCGTCGAAGACGCTGCTCCAACTCTGGTCGATGCTGAGATCGCGGCCCCGGAGCAGCCCCTATCCTCCCAGGTGCACGTCCCGCCCCCGGACGGGGTTGTCGCCCCAAAGGGGGTACCGGACGAGCACCCCGAGCAAGTCCTTCCTCCGTCTAAGCCAAAGGATAAGGGGAAGCAGATCCAAGACCCGTCTGTGGTCGTGGCAGACACTGAGGAAGGCCAAACCAAGGAGGACCGCACCAAGCCGCCAAAGGAACCTCCATTGAAGATCAAGGGGCAGGCAGGCTCGGGCTCCCTTCATTGCTCCACATGGTCCCCCGCCCCCGTCGGCTATTTTGTGTAGCAATTTCTTTGTGTTTTGTTCTCTTGTTTTATCTTGTATTTCCTTATTCTAGCTTTGTCCCGTACAGCTTGTCATCTATGGACTTCGTCATTTTACCTTTACAGTGTAACTTTTTTTTTTCTTTAGTGCATTACGTCTGTTGCGTTGTTGTTCTATTATTGCTCCATTTGTTGTATGTGAATGCCATGCGACTCAACATTCGAGGCGATAGGTTAGTGCCCACGGGCATGTTCGAGATTAGGATAGGCACGGCCTCACCACGAAGGCATCTCAACCTTTGATTAGTCTAGGTCGATATCAATGCTTAATAAAAATGGTTAAACTTTGTTGAATTTTCCCAAGGCAGTAGGTCCGAGGGCCCGGCTTAGCCTTAGTTTGACATTATCACTTGATAAAAAATGATTGGAACGTGTTAAATTTTCCCAAGGTAGAAGGTCCGAGGACCTGGCTTAACCAGGGTAGACGTTAACACTTAATAAGAATTGATTCATGTGTTAAATTTTCCCAAGGCAGAAGGTCTGAGGACCCGGCTTAGCCCTAGTTGACATTAACACTTAATAAAAATTGATTTAATCGTGTCAAATTTTCCCAAGGCAGAAGGTCCGAGGACCCAGCTTAGCCTAGGTTGACATTAACATTTAATAAAAATGAATTGGATGTTCAATTTTTCCAAGGCAGAAGATCCGAGGACCCGGCTTAGCCTAGGTTGACATTAACAGTTAATGAAAATGAATTGGATGTTAAATTTTCCCGAGGCAGAAGGTCCGAGGACCCGGCTTAGCCTAGGTTGACATTAACAGTTAATAAAAATGAATTGGATGTTAAATTTTCCCAAGGCAGAAGGTCCGAGGACCCGGCTTAGCCTAGGTTGACATTAACAGTTAATGAAAAGGAATTGGATGTTAAATTTTCCCAAGGCAGAAGGTCCGAGGACCCGGCTTAGCCTAGGTTGACATTAACATTTAATAAAACGAATTGGATGTTAAATTTTCCCAAGGCAGAAGGTCCGAGGACCCGGCTTAGCCTAGGTTGACATTAACATTTAATAAAAATGAATTGGATGTTAAATTTTTCCAAGGTAGAAGGTCCAAGGACCCGGCTTAGCCTAGGTTGACATTAACAGCTAATAAAAAATTTTTCCAAGGCAGAAGGTCCGAGGACCCGGCTTAGCCTAGGTTGACATTAACATTTAATAAAACGAATTGGATGTTAAATTTTCCCAAGGCAGAAGATCCGAGGACCCGGCTTAGCCTAGGTTGACATTAACATTTAATAAAAATGAATTGGATGTTAAATTTTCCCAAGGCAGAAGGTCCGAAGACCTGACTTAGCCTAGGTTGACATTAACAGTTAATAAAAAATTTTCTCAAGGCAGAAGGTCCGAGGACCCGGCTTAGCCTAGGTTGACATTAACATTTAATAAAACGAATTGGATGTTAAATTTTCCAAAGGCAGAAGGTCCGAGGACCCGGCTTAGCTTAGGTTGACATTAACATTTAATAAAACGAATTGGATGTTAAATTTTCCCAAGGCAGAAGGTCCGAGGACTCGGCTTAGCTTAGGTTGACATTAACATTTAATAAAAATGAATTGGATGTTAAATTTTCCCAAAGCAGAAGGTCCGAGGACCCGGCTTAGCCTAGGTTGACATTAACAGTTAATAAAACGAATTGGATGTTAAATTTTCCCAAGGCAGAAAGTCCGAGGACCCGGCTTAGCCTAGGTTGACATTAACATTTAATAAAACGAATTGGATATAGCCTTATCAATCAGTACAACAGAATGGTATCCAAATACAGGGCGGGCATGCCTTTCATTAGTAGTAATACCTTCGAAGGTTATTTACATTCCATGGTCTTTGTACACGTTTGTTCTCCAGGTCGACTAGATAATATGACCCTATGCCGACCACTGAGGTGATACGGTACGACCCCTCCCAGCTTGGTCCCAATTTTCCCTATGACGGGTCCCTAGCGGTGCCGACGACCTTTTTCAAGACTAAGTCCCCTGGAACGAGGGGCCTTGACCGCACGCGGGAGTCGTATCCCCGCTTGAGCTTTTGCTGGTAATAAGCTAGCCTGACCATAACGCTTTCCCACCTTTCCTCCACCAAGTCCAGCCCCTTCAGCAGCATGTCGTCATTTGCGTTTGGGGCGAAGGACTGCGCCCTTATCGTCGGGAACCCCATCTCCACTGGGATTACAGCCTCGGCGCCATATGTCATCGCGAAAGGTGTCTCGCCCGTGGATCTTCACGGCGTGGTTCGGTAAGTCCACAGCACGTGTGGTACCTCATCTACCCACCTGCCCTTGGCATCGTCAAGTCTTTTCTTGAGTCCATTGACTATCGACTTGTTGATCGCTTCGGCTTGCCCGTTCCCCTGCGGGTAGGCTGGGGTGGAATACCTATTGGTGATGCCGAAGTCCCCACAATACTCCCTGAAGGCTTTGCTGTCAAACTGAAGCCCATTGTCCGAGACAAGAGTGCGCGGGATCCCGAATCTGGTGATGATATTCTTCCAAACAAATCTCTTCGCGTCCACGTCCCGGATGTTCGAGAGTGCCTCGGCCTCTACCCATTTGGTGAAGTAGTCTGTCCCGACGATCAGCCATCGCTTGTTGCCCACCGCCCTCGGGAACGGCCCCACTATGTCCAGCCCCCACTATGCGAACGGCCATGGGCTGACCAATGGGTTAAGCACACCACTAGGCTGGTGGATGTTAGGCGCAAACCTCTGGCACTGGTCGCATTTCCTCGCGTACTCCTGCGATTCTCGCTGCATGTTCGGCCACCAGTACCCCTGTGTGATGGCCCTATGAGCTAATGACCTGCCGCCCGTATGGCTACCACAAATTCCCTCATGTAACTCCTCTAAGAGCTGCTCCGTCCCGTCGGGGTGTACACACAACAGGTAGGGCCCCGAGAACGAGCGTTTATAGAGCTTCTCGTCCTCGGATAGCCAAAACCGAGGAGCCTTCCTGCGGATCTTGTCAGCCTCAGTCTTGTCCTCCGGCAGCGTGTCGTGTTTGAGGTACGATACTATGGGGTCCATCCAACTAGGCCCTGTTCCGACTTGTTGGACCCAGATGGCCCGATAGCTCGGCCCGACTGGCCTGAATAGATCCTCTACGAGAATAACCCGAGGTAGGCCCTATGCTGACGAGGTTGCCAGAGTGGCCAGCGAGTCCGCGTGCGTGTTTCCGCTCCTAGAGACATGCGATAGGGCGAAGAATTCGAACTCGGCCTGTAGGCGCTTGGCGCGGGCTAAATACTCGAGCATTCTCGGTTCCCTGGCTTCCAACTTCCCTTCCACTTGGCCGACCACCAGCTGCGAGTCTGAGAACGCCCGTACTGCCTTACCCCCCAGTTTTCGAACCATGTCCATTCCCACAAGCAAGGCTTCGTACTCGGCCTCGTTGTTGGTGGCTGGAAATGCTATCCTCAGAGACTTTTCAATGACGACCCCGTCCGGGGATATCAAGACTATCCCAGCCACAGAACCTCTCTGGTTCGACGCTCCGTCCACATAGGCTTCCCACACCAGAGGTTTGCCGTTTGAGATTACGCCAACTCGCCTTCCCCCCAAGCTACATCCCTCAAGGCTCTCCTCCAGGGAAGGCTCAGTGAACTCCACCACTAGGTCGGCCAGGACTTGCCCCTTCACCGATGTGCGCGGTAAGTACTTGATGTCGAAGGCCCCCAGGTAAGTCCCCCATTTAGCGATCCTGCTAGAGTAATCCGCGCTCCGCAGCACAGACTTAATCAGGAGTTAGGTTAGCACTACGACTGTGTAAGACTGAAAATAGTGGGGGAGCCGACGAGTCGCGTGCATTATGGCCAGGACAGCCTTTTCCAATGGTAAATACCGGATCTCGGCCTCCTACAGAGACTTGCTTACGTAGTACACCGACCTTTGTACGTCGTTGTCGTCCCGTATCAGAACCAGGCTCACAGCGTGGGCTGCCATAGCTAGGTATGCGAACAGCACCTCGTTCGGATGGGGGCGAGACATGATGGGTGGCAAAGAAAGGTATTCCTTCAGCTGCTGGAACGCCAACGAGCATTCCTCGGTCCACTCGAATCCCTTCCACTTGTTCAGCAGCTGGAAGAATGGTCGGCACCTGTCTGCAGATCGAGAAATGAACCTGCTAAGAGCAGCCGTCATTCCAGCTAGCTTCTGGACCTCCTTTGGGTTCCAAGGCGGTTGTAGATTACAGATCGCCGAGATCTGTACGGGGTTGGCCTCAATACCCCTGTGAGTAAGCATGTAGCCTAGGAATTTACCAGACCCAACGCCGAAGGAGCATTTAGAGGCATTCAACCGTAACTTATGCTTCCGCAAAGTCTGGAACGTGTTATCCAGGTCGGCCAAATGGTCCGATACGGCCTTGCTCTTCACAACCATGTCGTCTACATATACTTCGATGGTTTTTCCCAACTATGCCTCGAACATCCGAGTCATCATCCTCTAGTAGGTAGCCCCTGCGTTCTTCAGACCGAAGGGCATCACCTTGTAATGGTAGTTGCCGGTGGGGGTCACAAAGGCGGTTTTCTCCTGGTCCTCTAAAGCCAAAGTTATCTGATGGTACCCCTGAAAGGCGTCTAGGAAACTCATGCGAGGGTGGCCGACCGTCGCATCTACCAGTTGATCTATGCGTGGCATAGGGAAAGGGTCCTTGGGATAGGCCTTGTTGAGGTCTGTGAAGTCTACGCACACTCTCCATTTCTCGTTTTTCTTCTTCACCACGACTGTGTGCGCCAACCATTCAGGGTAGAACACTTCCTTGATAGCTCCAACCCTTTTGAGCTTGGTGACCTCCTCCTTCACGGCCTCGGAGTGTTCCGCGGAAGAGCGCCGAGGAGGTTGTTTCTTCGGCACTGCCGCCGGGTTAACGTTCAGATGGTGGCATATGAAACTTGGGTCGATTCTAGGCATCTCATGCTCATCCCAGGCGAACACGTCGAGGTTCCCTCTCAAGAACGCGACCAACTCCTCCTTTTCTTCAGTCGGCAGTTGAGCCCCAACTTGGAAGAACCTCTCTAGGTCGTCGTCTACAGGGACCCTGTCTAACCCCTCACACGCGGGCTCCTCCACCACTGTTGTTACGGCAGTGGCAGAAGAGGCTAATTGCTATGAGGTTGGAGCTGCCGGAGCCACGGGTTCGGGGTCCGGCCTGCGTAGTATTGCGGCGGTCAGGCACTGCTTTGCCGCGGACTGACTCCCGATGATTTCCTCGACTCGGCCGCCGAAAGGGAACTTCACCTTGGCATGGAGGGTGGAGGAGACAGCCCCCAGGGCATGCAGCCAGGGTCTCCCCACAATGGCTGTGTACGGGGAGTAGGCATCCACCACGATGAAATCCACCTCGACCACTGCTGGCCCTGACTGTACAGGCAATCTGATCTGCCCCTTGGGGATCACCACCTTTCCTTCGAAGCTTATCAGGGGCGAGTCGTAGGCCGAGAGGTCCTCCTCCCTCAAGTTTAGCCCTTTGTACAGGTCGGGGTACATGATGTCTGCGCCGCTTCCCTGGTCCACCATCACCCTCTTCACATCGTAGCCTCCAATTCTCAGCATTATGACTAGGGCGTCATCGTGGGGTTGGATGGTCCCTTCCTTGTCGGCGTCCGAGAAGGCAAGAGTGGGGGGCTCGTTGCCCCTAATCCTCTTCGTCTCGGAGCTAGGGCCCTCGACGTGGGCTCGTGCCATCGACATCACCCGGGACGGGTGCGAGCCAGTTCTTCCAAGGGCAGCGAGGATGAGGTTGATGGTTCCCAGAAGAGGCCTCGAGGCGTGGTGGCTCTGGCTTGACGGCCCAGGGTGCTCTCTCTGCCCTTCGTGTTGATGTACCAACTCTCTCAACTTTCCCTCCTTTGTCAGCTGTTCTAGGTAGTACCGTAAGCTTTTGCAGTTCTCGGTCATATGGCCGTGCTCTTGATGGTACTGGTAGTGGAGGTTCTAGTTTCGCTTTGCGGGATCTCCCGTCATTTTGCTGGGCCATCTGAAATAGGGCTCGTGGCGGATTTTCTCGAACACCCACTGTATGGGTTCGCGAAACACGATGCCGACCACCTATGTTGGCATCCAACGAAGTTGCCCGACGAACTCCCTCCTTGGCCTAACGTTGTTGTACCCGTCTGACCTGAAATCCCTCCTCTCTTGAGGGATAGCCTTCATCCTGGCCTTGACTTGCAACTGATCCTCCTCGACCCGCGTGTACTCGTTAATGCGGTCCATGAGGCGATACACGCTCTTGACAGGCCTCCTGGTCAATGACTTCCTCAGGTCGTGCTCGTTTGGAAGGCCGACCTTGAAGGTACTTATGGCAACTTCGTCAAAGTCCCCATCGATCTCGTTGTACATCTCCCAATATCTGTCAGTATAGGCCCTTAGGGTCTCTCCCTCTCTCATGGCCATGGACAACAGTGAATCTAGGGGTCGAGGGATTCTGCTGCACGTGATGAACCGCGAGCCGAATGCCCTGGTGAGCTCCGAGAAGGAGTTGACAGAGCCCGCCTTTAGGCCTGTTGAACCATCTCATCGCGACGGGTCCCAGGCTGGAAGGGAAGACCTTGCACATCAGGGTCTCATTCTTCGAGTGCACCGCCATTCTCTGGCTGAAGTGGCTCACATGTTCCACTGGGTCTGTTCTCCCATTATAAATTGTGAAGGTTGGCTGAGTGAACCGTCTTGGAAGCTTTCCCCTCTCAATTCTCCGCGTGAAGGGTGACCTAGAAATCTGGAGGAGCGCCCTGCTCAGTGCATTGTTGGCTAGGCCTCTAGAGGACGTCCCCTTATCCTTAGGCTGGCGACGGTGTTCGTCCTCCTGCGAAGAGGACTCGCAATGGGGGGTCCTCGACCTTGTACTGTCGGAGTTACTGCTAGCGTCCGCTGAGGACTGGTCTGAAGGGGAGGGAGTGCGTCTGCGCTTCCTCCGGCGCAGCTTCTTCCTCAAACGGTCAACCTCCCTTTGTAGGGTCTCGACGCTCTTTTCCCGGGAGGTTCTACTTCCGTCGCGTGCGTAGCTCCTCCCGCGTGTATGCTCAGTGCGCACGCTGGCTTCACGCTCTCCTTCCCGTTCTAATTGTGCAAATTGGTCCTCACGCTGGGGCCCCCTGGACTTTGCATGACGCGAACCTGAACCTTCCATGATCCTTCTAGTCCCTTTTGTCTACGCGTCCCACAGACGGCACCAATTGTAGGGGCACAAAGTAGGCCTTCAGCCCAAACGAGTGGCTGGGCCGGCCCAAATGGCCTTTACAATAGAATTTGTAGAGAATGGGCTTAAAGCCTAGACCTCTTGGTGCTTTGGAAGGCTGTGGTGTAAGGTCCAAGTCCATTTCGGGGATATAACTAGCAGATGGGGTGGCCTCTTTCCCTTATCAGGCGTGAGCCGAGGGGCTTCTGAGCTAGCTGGCTTTCTGCTCTTCACGACAGAGAGAGAGAGAGTATTCTTCTTTTCCCTTTGAAAAAATTCGGATCCCTTTCCAGTGGTTCCCCCTTCTCTATTTATACTCCACATCTCTGATTCTCAACCGTCCTTTCCCTGGAAACGCTCCCCAATGCCCTTAGGGCTGTCTACCGTCCCCTCAGAAGTCATTTCCTCATTAATGCGGCCAGGCGGGTAGGTGGAAGGCATTTAATGCAGTGGCAGTAGCTTTGTATGGTACACGTACTTCTTGTCCCCCTCTTCGGCGCCCCGCTGGGGCGGAGGACGACTCGCTGAGCTTGAGGAGTCCTTCCCTGGACAACGTGCTGCGCTCCTCAGACAAGGGTCTCTTAGTCCGAGGAGACTTTCTCCTTGGACCAGTACAAATTTGACCGGCAGCCTGGTCGGCGGGAGTTTCGGCCCCCGTTTTTGGAAGGCCCTATCCTCGACCCCTTCGGTTGAGCCCCGTCCTCGGACCAGGCCTCAGGCCCACATGGAGTTTTTGGCGCTTTAACCCCTCACAAGTATAGTATACAGTAATATTTTTTATTTAATTTTATTATTTAGTTGTATATTTCACTTTAGGATAACAATAATACTATACAGTACTCTTTTTTCTTTTTCTTTTTTTTTTTTTTTAAGAATCTAATTAACCAAAAATTAGTAAGTCTAAATGAAACCAAAGTAGACCAAGTAGCACCAATGTGAGCCGAATGAGACCAAACTTTTATAATGTGTAATAAATTGTGGTCGGTTATAGTATAATATTTTATATTTTTAATTTATTTTAATCTATGATAGATGGACACGTTAGTTACAGTGAAAATATTGTGATTTTTTATTATGAAAGTAAAATAACTCTTTATTCTATTTGTAAGAACCCAAATTGACCCACTAGCCCAATGGACATTATTCTAAAAAAAAAAAGTGCATGGATAGTGTCCAAGTCACCGGCACCATTATGTGCCAGTGGTATTCACAAGTAATGTTTCTGTGGGGGTGTGGTCAGCTATTATAACACACGTGGGCTACCCTTTTCACTTCTTTTATATAAAAAAAAAAAAAGCAATTGGCATTATTGGTCAATATAGTATATAGTTGATTTGAAGCAATGCCCTAAAGATCCCATACAAAAGTTGAAACAAAAAAGACGAACTCTGGGAGTTTTCATAAACAGGTTCATGTTAAATTCTTTCCTTATTTGCCAAACGACCATAACATTTGTTCTCTATAAAGGTAAGCGTTTTAAGAGAACACCCTAAATTGCATGTTCAGTGATTCCATGCAATTCAAAATGAGAGTAGTAGAGAAGGCAGGAGAGCAATGTGGATTATAAAAGATAGAATAGAAATCACCAAGCTTAAATTCGACTCTTAACAATATATCTCTTTACCAATTAGCCAAACCATTGAAACCTTTTTAAGTAGGTATGTGTTACACATTTACATTATGGAAAACTTTTGTTTCACACTCTTGGTTAGGGGTGTCCAAACAAAACCAAGACCCGACCCACTCGCCGAAACCGTCCGATCCGGCTCGAGAATCGGCCAACCCAACGTCAGTGACAGGTCGACAGTGGGTCTTTGCCCCTTGAACCAGAAAATGGTGGGTCAGTTGGCTGGTTTGAGGCTGAGAAACCAATTTTCAACCTACCCAACTATATTTGATTGGAAAGTCGCCGATTTTCTATCCGATTCGTCGAGATTCGACCTGAACTCGAAGAGATCAGGCGAGATCTCATCGAGATCCAGCCAGATCTTGTTGAGATCGGCCTGATCTCTTTGAGATATGCCGAGATCTCATCAAGATCCGGCCAGATCTCGCCTAGATCAGCCTGATCTCTTTGAGATCTGCTAAGATCTCGTCAAGATCCGGTAGCTTTTGGCAAAATCCGACAGATTTTCTCACAGCCCGAAACTGACTAATGACCGATCTGTACTCGATGAATATCTGACCACCCAAACTAACTTCGTTCACTGGTCAGCGGCGGGTCTAAGCATGGGAAACTCGAAGTGATCAGGTCAGTTCCGAGTTGGGCACAAACCCAACTCGGACCGACCCATGGACAGGCCTACTCTTGGTATAGTTACAACATCCACATTGTTGGAGCATAAATTTAGCAGTATGGATCTACAAAAAACTATTTTATCTATTTTACCTTCTCACTTTACAAAACACTCAATATCAATGATTTTATTTTAACTTTCAACACAATAAAATATATAAACAATAAAATAAAATAAATTTTTTTATTACATATGAGCTATAATGTGAACATGTGAATGAGCTACAATACAATGTGAACACGTGAATAATAATACAGAATAGTGTGAACATGTGAATAATAATACAGAGTAGTGTGAACACGTAAATGATAATACAAAGCAGTGTGAACTCCTGAATATTTTTTTTTTTTTTTTTACATATGAGCTACAATGCACAACCAAAAATAGTTGTGCACTGTAGCTATAGAGCCAAATTATTTGGTTTTGGTTCCACCAATATAGGCATAGTTTTGTGTTTGATGATGCTAAAAATAGCAATATAACATTTTAACACCACTAATAATAATGCTTACACACCATGTATATAATGTGGAATGGATACATTTTTAAAAATGTCCACATTGTATATGCATCATTGTTATTGAATCCAGTTGGAATGACCGGAAAATTTTGTACCAGTCACTTCACCGGCACAAAGCATCCCCCTTGTTCCACCTCGAGTTGAATTCCGATTGATTCCGGCCCATTCCGATCATTCCAATCGATTTCGGTGAGTTTCAACCAGTTTACCAATTCCAGCCGGTATTGAAATCAAACCCGATCAGCCCATCTTGTCACAACACTGGTCACCTGAAGAAATGCATCTCATCACAGCAATCTTCTTTTTCTTTTTCATTAGTTTTTCTGGGCGTTTCATCCTCTACAACTCTTCTTTCTAATTCTTGTTGTGGCTATTTTTTGCTGAGTTCTACTTTTTATTGTGCTTAGTTTTGTTGTTTGTAATATTATTTTTAGTTTTGTGAGCCTTCACGTGACTAACCTGACTAGTATTTGAAAGGGAAGCTATAATTCAACTTTTTATGTTGACTTTATAGCCCCCCACCCTCCTCCACTCCACATTGTCATCTAGCTTTTTTATAAAAATAAATTGGATTTTACTAACGTGTACCCTAAGAGCACACAATAGTATACCATTTTTTAAAAAAATTTTATAGAAAATTGAAAAAGTTTTACAGCTTTTTCAATTTCCCATAAAATATTTTCAAAAATGGATGGCTTAAGGGCACACATTAACCAGACCCAAATAAATTTCAGCTTTTATTTTTTATCTTTCATCATTTATATACATTTTAATCTTATAATATTCTAAAAAATTGTTAATATTAGTTTATTTAGGAAGCTGAAAAATGGGAAAAACTGAAAAAAGTAGTCAATAGGAAGCTTCTTAAAAGCTCACTTGTGTACAATTACCCAAAATGTGAGTTTTATTTACCAAAAAACCATAAATAAATGTTTTTTAAAAATAATAATCCCATTTTTTTAATAGAAAACCATATTAAATTCATTATTTTATATAATAGTAATAATAATTATAGGGTTATTGGGCCTAGGGATATGTGTGGGGTGGCTCAAGAGTATTCTTTGGGCTGAAAACCCAATCCGAGGATATTGAATGGTATGAAGATGTACGAATGTCAACTCATAAAGCAATACTGAACAGTAAAGAGGTAATGCCTGGACAAGTATGTCTAAGAAGATGGTCCGAGGAGTATTATGTCCTCGGCCATGTAAAGCTGAGGTAGGTAAAGGGCTGGTTAACATCCACAGACAATGTTCTAGAAAGTCCTATAGGAAAGGGCAAACGTGGAGGATAAGAAGAAGGGCGGTGGGATATCTAGAATAAAGCTGTTATCCCCACCCCGCATTGAATGCTCTGCAATTACTACTCTAGCCGCATTAATGGGGAATTGAGACTTGAGTATCAGAATTTAGCCTGACTCCTGCCTCCAAAGACTTTAGGGGAGGTGGATGGGACAAGTATCTAAACCAGCAATCTAATCCTAACGTGGAGGATGAAGAGGAAAAGAAGGAGGGGATATAAAAGGAAAAAGGGACCTTCAGGAAAAGGGATCGGGAGAAGGGGAGAACAAAGGATTGTACACCTCACTATCCATGATTGTAATCTATCTTAGGAAGAAGTAATATAATTCATCCTCGGCTTGTGTCCAAGGAGAAGAGTCTTTCATATAAACAGTTCTTTGTGTGTATCACTGTGATCAAAGCCCATCATTTTTGTTATCTAACGTCACTAGAATCTAGATTTCAAGCTTACTCTCTACAAATTTTATTGTAAAAGGCCTTTAAGGCCCATCCCCTTCTGACTGTGGGTTCAGGCCAACCATGTCCTTACAATAATATATAAATATAAATATATATATATATATATTAGCCATAATTTCGAAACGGTACCCGAAATTGACCGGTACCAAAATATTTCATTCCAATGAATAAACCGAAACGACTTCCAAAATAGTATTCATAACATTGATATGCATGATGTGTACTATGAGTGTTTATACTAGGAGTGTGAGGTAGCCATGGTCCCTACACTCATTTGATTAACATTCATTAATATAAATATAGTGGAAAGACTTTTATTATTAATCATGTGAATTACATTCAAAATATTCGAAGTTTCTGATCAAAATATATATTGTGAGGATAAAAGGCCCAAGGTGTATTTTTGGGCCATGGGCTTGATCTGAGGACACATATCTATCCGAGGACAGATTTATGGTAGTAAGGATGTCAAGCTTAAAGGCCCATGAGTAGATTATTGTGTAGTAGATTTGTAGAAGTAGTCCGAGAAGGGGTATCTCCTCACTTAGTGAAGCGAGGATCAGATGATACGCCATGTTGACTAGAGTGATATTTTGGAAGGTCTTATAGATGAAGATATGTTTCACAAGGAAACAGAGAGGAAGAACGGATAGGAAATATCTTAAAAAAACTGCTACCACCGCATTGAATGCTCTATACTTAAGTCTTTGGCCGCATTAATGAGGAAGTGATATATGAACAGTGATCGTTAACTTTACAGCTATTGCCTAAAAACCACAGAAAAAGTACTGATGGGACAAGTATTCAAGGGAGCTACCTAAAGCTATACGTGGAGAGCGAGAATGGGAAAAAAGAGAATGTATAAGAAGTGGAGAGGTCCCAGAGAAAAGGGGGAATCAGAAAAATCAATAGTTGTAATCTGTACTTAAGAGAAGTGAAATATAAGACCCAATATTCTCGGCTTGAGGCCAAGAACGATTTCCATTATATAAACTACTCCATGTGTATGATGTGGTCATGGAGCCCATCATCGTTGTTATTTAGAATCGCTAGAATCTAGGTTTCAAGCCCACTTTCTACAAATTTATTGTATTGGGTTTTTTGGACCTATCCCAATCTTAATCTTGAGTTTGGGTGCAAATTGTAATCTTACATATATATATATATATATATATATATATATATATATATTCGAAGTTCAGGCAGGGAAAAAATCTCCCAAAATCAACTAAACAAAAAAGACTTGCGTTATGCTTAAACTTTGATATACCCGCCCCAAAACTCTTTCAATAACTTGATACTGGAAAAGAAAAAATAAAACTCAATGGTATTGGGAGGTGAAAATGATACACTGAAGGAAAAAAATCTAAAAGCTCTCACTGTGTCTGTGTCTGTTTCTGGGTGTGAAAGAAAGATGAATACTGTGCAGGACTTCTATAATGATGATGATGAGGAATGAGAGTCAGTATAAATAAACTATATATAGTCTTTCATGATCACTTCCCACACCGATGATGATGATATGCTCGCCCGTCTTTCTTTCTCTGTTATTTTTTTTTTTCTTTTTTGTTATTTGAAAAATACATGATTGTTAATGTGTGCACCAAATTATCTTTATCTTTATTAACCTTTTGTTTTTTAATGTTTTTTTTAATTTTTTTTGAGAAGAAAATGTTTTTTAATTTTAGTATACAGTAATATTTTTTATTTAATTGTATATTTCACATTAGGATAACAAAAATACTATACAGTACTCTTTTTTCTTTTCTTTTCTTTTTTTTTTTTTTTTCCTTTTTTTAGAATCTAATTAACAAAAAATTGGTAAGTCTGAATAAAACCAAAGTGGACCAAGTAGGACCAATGTGAACTGAATAAGACCAAACTTTTATAATGTATAATATTTTATATTTTTAGTTTATTTTAATATCCTATGATGAATGGACACATCAGCTGCAGTGAAAATATTATCACTTTTTATTGTCTTAAAACCGATTTACATTATTCTAAAAAAATAATAATATTGCACGTGGATAGAGTCCAAGTCAAGGGCACCATTATGTGCTAGTGGTATTCACAAGCGATGTTTCTGTGAGGTGTGGTGTTGATTGTAATAAAACATGAGCCACCCTTTTTGCTTCTTAAAAAAAAAAACCAATTGGCATTATTGGTCAACAGTATATAGTTGATTTGAACCAATGCCCGAAAGATCCGATACAAAAGTTGAAACAAAAAAAAGGAACTCTGGGAGTTTTCATAAACAGGTTCATGTCAAATTCTTTCCTTATCTGCCAAAAGAGCAGAACATTTGTTCTCTATAAAGGTAAACGTTTTAAGAGAACACCCTCAATTGCATGTTCAGTGATTCCATGCAATCCAAAATGAGAGTAGTAGAGAAGGCAGGAGAACAACGTGGATTATAAAAGAAAGAATAGAAATCACTAAGCTTAAATTCGACTCTAACAATATATCTCTTTACCAATTGGCCAAAAACCATTGTACCTTTTTTTAAGTAGGTATGTGTTACACATTACATTATGGAAAATTTTTGTTTCACACTTTGGTCTAGTTACAACATCTACGTTGCTGGAGCCATAAATTTAGCAATAAAACTCCACAAAAAGTTATTTTATCTATTTTACCATCTCACTTTACCAAACAGCCAACATAAGTGGTTTTATTTTAACTTTAAACACAATAAAATAATATAAACAATACAAAAAAATAATTTTTTATTGCATATGAGCTATAGTGTGAACACGTGAATAAGCAACGGTGCACTTTGAACACATGAATAATAATACAGAGTAGTGTAAACACGTGAATAATTTTATTTTTTTTTACATATGAGCTACAATGCATAGCCAAAAGTAATTGTACACTTTAACTGTAAAGCCAAATTATTTGGTTTTGGCTCCACCAATATCGGCATAGCTTTGTATTTGATGATGCTAAAAATAGCAATATAGCTTTTTAGTATTACTAATAATAATGCTTACACGCCATGTATATAATGTGGAATGGATACATTTTAAAAAATGTCCACATTGTATATGCATGATGTGTACTATAAGTGTTTATACTGGGAGTGTGAGGTAGTCATGGTCCCTACACATTTGATTACCATTCATTAATATAAATATAATGGAAGGACTTTTATTATTAATCATGTGAATTACATTCAAAATATTCGAAGTTTCTGATCTATATATATATATATATATATTCTCAGATCAGGCGGGGAAAAAATTTCCCAAAATCAACTAAACAAAAAAGACTTGCGTTATGCTTAAACTTTGATTTACCCGCCCCAAAATTCTTTCAATAACTTGATACTGAAAAAGAAAAAATAAAACTCAAAGGTATTGGGCGGTAAAAATTGATACACTGAAGGAAAAAAATCTAAAAGTTTTCCATGATATTGCAATATTCCTGAAGCACAGGAATGCAGTTAAACATTGTCATTTGGAAATTGTGTGATATTATACAGATCAAACAACATCAGAGGGATTGAGAGCATGGACTACTGTCACAGATGAGAAACTTGATCCTATCTAACATCAAAACTAAGAACATGGGGGAGGGAGTTGGGTCCCAATGTATTTAGCTCTAACATTTTTACAAGTGGAAGTGGCATGTTTCTCCCCTGATGACAGGTCCAAGTGAACATTTTCAAGGTAGATGTTCTGACATGGCATCCCTTTGCTGCATTCAAGTGCCACTGCTACCTTTGATGATGAAGTCCCTCTAATGTTCTTAAAATATATGTCACTGATCTTCACTCGAGATGGTGCCTGCAAATTATTACCAAGAACATTTTCAGCAAACTAGAAACCAAAACCATCAATCCAAAAATGAGCCTGTACTTAAAACTTACTATGGAAGTGCAAGACGTGAAGGGACAATATGTTTGGTCAATTATGATGGGATTGGTCACATTGTTCATGACAATGTTCTCAAATGTCATATTGGTGACTGCACTGCTACCTGGAGAGTTTTCCCATGTCTTAATCCTAATGCCATTTGTAGTACTTGTCATGGTACAATCCCTCACCAAAAGTCCACTTACATCTCCTTCATTCCGATATCTTCCCAAACTTCCAACACTATTACATTTGACCATATAACCAATATATTACATTAAGAAGCTCCACAAAATTGATGTATGTGTCCAAGTAAACACAGAGGTTACAAACAATGGAAATTTCAAGAGCACCTACCTGATACCGTGACCAGGTCCACAAGTGACACCTGTGATGGTGACTTGAGAATTTCCTTGTCCAACAGAGATGCAGTCATCACCCGTACCAATATGTGATCCAGAAAAGTAGACACTAGAGCTTCTCTCAATGTGAATGCCATCAGTGTTAGGACTGTTTGCTGGGGCTGAAATCTTGATTTTACTACCTTTGAAGTTCTTACACTCCACGAGAGCTATGTGAAAGAACTTGCTATTCAGCGAAGTTATGCCTCGTACAACTGTCTTATTCATTGCCATGAATTTCACATTCTGCAAAGAGTAATTGTTTTCTTATTAAACTTATTGCTTTACTGTCACAACTACCTATCCTCTGCACTGCCACAACAAAGTGTAACTTACTAATTAATGTGACCTAAATCACCAGATTTAACAGGGAAAAAAACTTGTGTCTAAATATAAATTCAAGGAATAAAGCTTATGGCTGCATCATTGAAGCAGACTTTAGACACCTCAGTCAATTTTTTCCTTTATTGGATGTACCTAATGTTCATCCTATGCTTAGACCATAAGCACGTTCAGCCACTCCAAGCCTCCCTCATTCTCCTATGTCATATAGCTCAAACAATCTACCAGACTACCACTACTAGGAAGGATTTTGTCAAAAGCTCTAGTACTATGCGCAATATGTAAACTAAAAATTAAAAAGACAAGGATATACATTTATAGGTCTTGAAACATACAGTTGGAAGAAGTTTGCAGTTGGAATCAGTGGGGCAGTCATTGTAAGGCCAAGCTTTAGCACCTTGGCCATCCAAGGTTCCACCTCCAGTCAAGGTTAGCCCCTCTACCCATCCAAATTCAACCCAACCAGCACTGAATCCATACTCGGACAAGTCTGTTGTTGCTTTCAAATGACCCTGCAAACTCCATAAATTTAATCATGAAAAGATGACTTGATCAAATTTGATGCTAAAGAATACAGATGGTAAATATAAAAGACGTGAGGAAAAGATGAAGATTACAATCTTGCCTTCAGATGAACTGTTAGAGATGATACATTATTGCACGGGCCAGTAAACTCGATGTGGCCAATCAAGTATGTCCCTTTTGGTATCAGAAGATTCACTGAGCCTGAGGACTCACATGCCTTCTTCCATGCTGTTCTGAAGGCCTGGATGACGAGTATCAATTTTTAACTTTTCTGTTAATTCAAACACACTATGTACTACATCTATTTCTTGCCATCAGTCTATTAACAAGCTATAGTCAGGCCAGATGATCATTAGGCAATTTTATAGCTTTAGTGGGTAAAAACTCTGGAATAGTAGGAACTGCCTATAAGTTCCTAGTATCAAAAGGAAGAATGAAAGTCAAGCCTAGAATCAAAAGGACGAATATGTAAGAAGTTAGTAACTTTACCTGCTTTGATGTGATAAGAACTGTCACACTCAGCATAGAGCACGCATAAATACACGCAAAATGCAAGTGATTTTATAGAGAGTCTGTAGAAAATAACTTGGAAAAAAAAGGGTCTGCTTGAAGTAAATGCAAAATATGTTACTTACACAGTTATGAAAATCTCAGAAGCTGAAATTTGTCTTCTTAAGTCATAACTCATAAGGATCCCTGTGGACTGTAGTAGTGCTTTTGAACTCCACTAACTTCCCTAAGTTGTCCTAGCACAAAGATAAAAGACTACATACTTCTATATGGACCTTGAAGGAGATTGATTACTTTGGTACTATTCTACATCGATCAAAAGCCCCAAAAAAAAAAAACTAATTCCATTTAAAATGTTAAAGATGGGAGAAAAAGTAATCAACTAGTCAAAAAAATTTAGTAACACCAAGAATTCTGAATCAGCAAGCTAGTATAGTATAGTATAATTGTTTGTTTGAAAGAGTGAAAGAGAAATAAGAACGAACCCGAGTGTCATCAGTTCGGCCATCTGCTCTAGCACCAAAGCTCATGACATCAAAATTAAATAAAGCAGACCTTCTCCTCCCCTTGTGATGTAAAACGTGTCTACCCTTTTTTGCCTCATATTCAATGCCTTTCACAACTGATGCTGCTTCTCTGCCAAAAACACCACTGAAATAATAGATAAACAGCACCAAGAGCAATTTGCCATGGAAGAAAGGCCTGCTCATGTTGCTGTTTTAATCTATGTACGTATGTGTCTGCAATAATATGTCACTTCTGAGTGAGAGTTGTATTTTTTGTTTAAGATTAATAGTGGTGTGACATTGAGCAGGATCAAGAGTTAAAGAGTTGTAACTTCGCCGGTAACTCTTGCAGTTGCCGGGAAGTTATGAAAAAAAAAACATACGTGCAGGGTTTACAGTTTTGTCAAAGTCATGGGACGTGAACATTTTTTTTTCCAAAATCCTCCTATATTCTAGATTTAAGTTGAGACAAATCTGAAGAATAAACTAATAAAAATGCATCTCTAACTTCCACGTACAATATTGCCTATAAAATAGGACCACTTTTTTTATTGATTTTCAAAATTCAATCCGAAATACAAATTTATTTTGTTAACAATTGATTTAATTTTTTTTATACAAATTTTGTAATAGACCCATTAACTCCTAAACCGAAGTTGTCATTCACCGGTTTTTTTTTTTCCTTTTCTTTTCTTTTTAAACCCCACGTTTTAGGGTATTGGATATAAACAAAAATTAAAACAAACTAGAATACAAACGCATTTCTAGAGATTTGAATGATACAGTTTTTAAATATTTAATAAAAACAAGTCCCTAATAAACTTACCACAACATATAAGCTCCTATTTTATCCCATATTTGTTTTTGGTTCGACATGTATTTTAATCATGTGGTAACATATTTATCGATTTATTTTGATAAAATAATTTTTTTCTTAAATAATAAAATAATCTGTTTGTGAAACTTTTATGTTTAAAAGAAAAATAACAATTGATTTTACAAGCCCTTAATAAACTTACCAGATAAGTTCCTACTATAAACTTACCACGGCTGATAAGCTCCTTTTCATTATAGATTTTTCAATTTTTCATAAAAGTTATATTAAAATTTTCTTATAATGGTTAATTAATAAATCCAAACTTTCTCAAATTTCAAAGGGTAAAATTCAAATTCTAAAACTTCAGGGTATAAAATCCAAACACCTCCAAATTTTAGGAATGTAATTTGTAATTTACCCTTTATTTTTTTGTGTTTCTTTTACACAATTTGATACTTATCCAAATTGCACAATTTGTTCTCTAAATTCAATCTGTGTTCTACCGTAATAATAATCAAAGAAAAGTACCATACTATTGTAGTCAAAGAAAAGTAATGAGTAAGCTTTAACCCACAAATGCATATAAAAAATAAAAATAAAAAGGACAATCATAAGAAAACTAGCCTAAACATGTGTGTGAGGCTCTTCTATTTTTTTGGATAAAGGTTAATAATTTGCATTCATTATAATTTGAGATTATTATATTTTTCAATCACAAAAAAAATAAAAATAAAAAAGTAAAAACCCTAGGGGTGTGATAAGTATTATGTGTAATTTGAGATCATAATCCTAGGGTTTTTTTTTTTTTTTGGTGATTGGAAAATATAGTAATCTCAAATTATAACGAATGCAAATTATTAACCTTTACGAAAAAAAAAATAGAGGAGTCTCTGAGCATACACGTGAGCACGTGCTCAAAAGCTAGTTTAATGTAAAGGATATCTTTTAAAATTTTAGGTTAAAATATTAATTTCATTGTTGTTTTTCATCTCCATGCTTTATAAAGAGATTTTTTTTTTTCAATAGTTTAAGGACAAAAATAAGAATGAAAACAAATTATTTTTTCAATAATTTTGGGATTAAAAAAAAAAGATTTTTTTAAAAAAATTTTAATGATGAAAAATGAAATATTTTCAATAGTTTAAGGACAAAAACCAAAGTTTAAAAGTTTAAAAATGGCAAAAAAAATTCATGCAAACTTTAGGAATGACAATAATATTTTAGCCTAAATTTTATTTATATTTCTTATCATTCCTTTCCAAATTTTATTTTTATTTCTTACCATTCCTTTCGCTTTGTAAAAAGAAAAATGAGTTCCCTCTTTAAAAAAAAACATAATATTCTTTAACTTTTTTTTAAATAAAAGGTTAGAAATAAAAGTCTTTATCGAAAACTTTTAGTGGTCATTTAAGTAAAGGCAAAAAGCTTTTTGATTTTGCTTCTTTTTTTTCTTTTCTTTTTTGCAATTAATCTAATTTTTAGTAAATTTAAAAATAACTTAGCTTTTAGCTTTTTATCATACATAAAGAAAATTTATCATAAGTTCTATGTTTTAAAAATATTATTGCAAATAAGTTACCTGAAACTACAGAAGCAGCCTTTCTGGGTCTCAACATAATACCTGCACTGCCAATATTGAAGTTTGGACTCTCAAACAAAATGTCTAGGCTCAATGTTCTCCAGAAAGCCCAAAGAGTTGCAACTCGTATCACAACCATCACACACGTGTTCTTTATATTTGGTTTTATCTGCAAATTAGTTCACAGATAGGAGTTTATTAATTAAATTGTTCACTGGTATGTAGTTCAAGACCACCAACTCAGACTACTTTCTTAGTAGTGGACATCACTTCTATCATACTGGCTTGGAACTTGGAAGGTTAAATATTAGTACACACTTCTTATTACACACAATCATATATGAGTGTCTGTAAGATGTGAAGTCACAATTTTAAGTGCAAAAGGTGTGTGTACAGCTGTGTGTAATAAAAAGTGTGAAATAAACACCGCCCACCATATAATAACACTTCATTGTTTTCACTAATCACAAAAACAACCTTCTATATTGAATTAAATAATAGGCACAAGGGGCTAAATGTATATAATTGGCATCCAAAAGAAATGAAGTTCTTAACTAGAAAATTGGCTAAGACAAGTTCCCAAAGAGAAAGATAAAAAAATTAAAACCCGACCATGGAGTTGTATCTTTCATTTCTTTTCCTTTTCTTTTTCCATGCTTCCATGTAACCTCATTTTTTTGCCTTTGCAAACCTGAGGCATCGATATTTTTCTCCGCTTACAGTGATTTCAAGAGCTCCATCTTGGTTGTCTTGATTTGATGCAGTTCCCATTAGAACACTTTTCTCTTTCTCAAGATTTTCTTTCTCCATCTTCAGCCTTGCTTCTTGTCGAGCAATCTCTGCCTGGAAAGATAAAATGGAGGCTGAGACTCTAAAACATAAAAATTTTCGTGCATGATCTCTATTCATATATAAATCATGTTGACAGATGGAAACAAATGAAACCCTACAACAAAAATTTTCACACAAAGTTCTAAGCTTATTTCGATTTGTTTAATTTGCAACAATTTTTCAACTCTAGAATAAGCAAGCATTTATAAAAGCTCTAGTGATTTATGGGATGGTCGTTACCAAAAGCATCAAGGAAGACATAATGTAAGCATTAGATCAGAGTTCAGGCTTTCAGGCATCCAAAAAAACAAAAGCATTATTGAATTTCCTAACAGATGAAAACCAACAGTTTGAGGTAGTGCTGTGAGAGCAGTCTGGATGGCCAGTTAAGAAACACTATTTTCATAAGATCCTACAAAAAGGACAAAGTTTGACTCCAAACATGCTTGGAGCCTTGGGCTTCAACCCCCAATGGAATATGACATATGTACTTTTTATGTGCAATGCACATAACTCACTTAACCACACTTAAGCTAACCAACCAACTAATGTGCATTCCACCTTTCAAGGACACGTGTCAGCTTCCTATTGGGAGTTGAAGCAAAAGGCTCCAAACATGTTTGGAGCCAAACTTTTTCCCAACAAAAACCAATATTTTTTGCAGCTGACAACAAATAATATTGAGAATCATATAGAAAGCTTTGAGAAAGAAATTTCTATATGCATTAAAGAAAAAATCTAAATCTAATACAAAAACTGTGTTTGTATACTAAGCCAGAGGAGAAGAAATCTAACTGACTGATACACGTATGCTAACTAACTCTACTAATGGATTAATTAAAGCACATGTCGTTTAGCTAACTAACTGTAAACTACATGTAGCTTATACACTGCAGCATAAATACTGCTATTCTTTCACTTGCACAGCTCTGTAGTCTTCACTGCAACATTCCTAAGCTTCAATCCTTCTCAATACTCCCCCTCAAGATGGAGTGAAGATGTCAAGAATCCCATCTTGGTAAGTATTGAGATAAACTGTTGAGAGCTGAGAGGCTTTGTAAGTAAGTCAGCCAATTGATGCTTGGTAGGTACATGAAAAGTTTTAATCAATTTGGCTTGAATCTTTTCCCATACAAGATGACAATCTATTTCTATGTGTTTTGTCCTTTTGTGGAACACAGGATTTGCTGCTATATGTAAGGCAGCTTGGCTATCACAGTATAATGAAACTGGTTTGGAATGATCAATACCCAAATCTCTAAGTAATTGTAGTAACCACATGATTTCACAAGTAGTTAAAGCCATTGCTCTATAATTGGCTTCAGCAAATGATCTAGAACCTGTTGATTTTTTCTTTGTTCTCCAAGAGATTAATGATTCTCCTAAGAAAACACAATATCCTGTGACTGACTTTCTGGTGTCTGGGCAAGAAACCCAATCTGAATCTGTATATGCCTAAAAATGCAATTGAGAGCTAGCACTAAAGAACAGACTCTGTCCAGGTGTACCCTTAAGATACTGCAAAACCTTTTGTGCCACTTGAAGATGAGGTAACCTTGGCTTATGCATGAATTGACTAAGCTGATGTACACTATAAGTAATATCAGGTCAGGTTAGAGTTAAAAATAACAATTTACCAACCAACCTTCTATACATAGTGACATCCTTCAAAGGTTCTCCAGTGTACTTTGAGAGTCTACAATTTTGATCCATAGGGAACTTAGCTGATTTAGAAGCCAACAACCCAACCTCTTCTAACAATTCTAGTGTATACTTCCTCTGACACGTGTATACCTTTAGCAGACCTGGCTATTTCAAGTCCTAAGAGAACTTTAAGGGGACCCAAGTCTTTAAGCTTAAACTGATCATGTAAATACAGTTTAAAGCTATTAGCAGCCTCTACTTTGTTGCTAGCAACCAATATGTCATCTACATACACCAAGACAATGAGAACTACACCTCCTTGAACCTTTGTAAATAATGAACAGTCTGATTTTGATTGCAGAATACCCTGTTCCAGTAATGGCATTTGTAAGCTTAGCAACCATTGTCTGCTAGCTTGCTTTAATCCATACAATGATTTGGTCAACTTGCAAACTTGAATCTCCCCCTTCCTAGCAACAGTTGGAACATAACCAAGGGGTAACTGCATATAAACCTCTTCATACAACTCTCCATGAAGGAAAGTATTATTCACATTCAATTGGATGATACACCAATCCTGAATTGCTGCAACAGTTAGTAAGGTTTTAACTGTGACAAACTTTGCCACTAGAGAAAAAGTTTCAAAATAGTCTAAACCTTCTTGCTGAGTAAAACCTTTGGCAACCAGTCTTGCCTTATACATCTATATGCTTCATCTGCTTTAAGCTTTATCTTATAGACCCACTTACATCCAATTGCTTGTGCACCAGGTGGCAAAGCAGTAACAGACCACGTGTTATTTGGAGTGCATGCATCCAATTCAGCCTTCATGGCTTCTTGCCATTCGGGAAACTGGACAGCTTGATGATAAACAGTTGGTTCAACAGTAGTGAGTAGAGCAATGCTAAAAGCTTTATGAGTGGTTGTGAGTTAAATTGCAGCGCAGGAAGAGAGCATGGCAAATTAGAGGTTAAATTGCAGTGGTAATCAAGGAGATAAGATGGAGGTTTGGACAACCTACTAGACCTTCTAATATCAGTCTGAGTAGGAAGAACAGGTTCAGGAATAGCTTCTGCAGAAAATTGAATAAAATCAGCTGAATCAACTGGAAACAGTTCTAAAGTAGGATCTGGGAAAGAAGATTCATGGCTAGATTGTGGAATATGAGACTCAGTAGTAGAGAGGGTAGGAAAATTAGATTGTGGAGAATGGAAAGAAACGACATGTTCATGAAAATGAATATCCCTGGAAACAAAAATGGTTCTATTAGCTAAATCAAGGACCTTATATCCTTTGATACCTGCTGGATAGCCTAGAAAGACACGTGGTAGGGCTCTAGGATCAAATTTAGTTCTATGATGACTAAGAGTAGATACAAAACACAGGGAACCAAACACTCTAAGATGTGAATATGAAGGAGAGATGAAATAAAAGTTCATAGGGACTCTTATTGTGCAATAAGGGACAAAGCAGCCTATTGATTAGATACAGAGCAGTCAACACACATTCACCCCAAAATTGAATTGGTATATTAGAATGAAATTTTAAAGCTCTTGCCACTTGTAAAATATGTTGGTGTTTCCTTTCAACAACAAATTTTTGTTGACGAGTGGCAACACAAGAAAATTGATGAAGATTACCCTTTTGTTTAAAGAAATTTGGTAACTTGAGATTTAATTTTGATTTGAATTAAGTTTCAATCATTGAAAAGAAAGCTGGAATCATTCTCAATCCCATGGACTTTTGCTTTTCTTCTTACTAGATCAAAGAAAAGACTTTGTTGATTGAGGGAATAGGTTCCATCAAGAGGATTTGCCCTCTAACATTGGAAAAATTCTCATTGAGACCCATGAGAAATTGGAGGACATATTCATCTTGGAATAGCTCATGAACCTTCATCACTGCACCACATAGACAGGAAGGGAGCACTCTGTAACTCACCAATTCCTCCCATAGGCATTCAACTTGGTAAAGTACTCGCCAACAATGGAATTTCCTTGTGTATGACAAGCTAATGCCTACTTTGAGTGAACCTTACCTTCAAATCCATCCAGATTTCATTAGCTTTGTCAGAGTAAATTTTACTACAGGCTATATCCTTGGAAAGAGCATTGATAATCCAAGAAAAGGCCATATCATTGCATCTCCACCATGCTTGAAATAGAGGAGACTCCTCTTTGTTTCTGTTTGCTCTTTGTTCACTATCGTGAACTCTATGTATCTTTCTTTCTATTCTTCTTTAATAATATTTTCTTTATTACCTATCAAAAAAAAAAAAAAAAGGAGAATTAGGATCAGATGGCTCCGGGATTGAACCATCCACAAACCCTAACTTGTTCTTTGCTAAAAGTGCCTTAGTCATCGACCTACTCCAATGTGGATAATTATCTGCTTTAAGTGGTTGTGAAACCAAAATTATTCCTGGATTTTCTGCACTAGGAAGAAAATATGGACTTGACAGTTTATCAACATTGACAGCAATCGTAGAAGATCCAATTGGATGAGTAGAATGAGAACTTGTATTTTCAGCAGAACCCATGGAAATCCTTCAGCAAATCAAGGACAAGAAATTCAAAAGAAGAAAACTCAAGCAAGAATGAAATCCAAAAGCCTAAACTCTGTTTGGAAGCAAAGAAACAGAAATAAAATCAAAGAGAAATTGCTCTGATACCCTATTGAGAATCATATAGAAACCTTCAAGAAAGAAATTTCTTTATGCATTAATGAAAAAATCTAAATCTAATACATAACCTCTGTGCTTATATACTAAGCCAGAGGAGAAGAAATCTAACCAACTGGTACACGTGTGCTAACTAACTCTACTAATGGATTAAATAAAGCACGTCTCGTTTAGCTAACAAATTGTAAACTACATGCAGCTTATACACTGCACAGCTCTGTAGTCTTCATTACCTTCCTATGCTTCAATCCTTCTCAATAAATAATGAATTATTAGCTTAGCTTCATATGGAGACCACATGAAATAAAAATAACAGTTATTGTATTTCAAAGATTTTGACGTGAATTAGGAAGGAAAAAGCCAAACAAGATGGCATAATGTGAGGCATGGAACCAGGTGGTACAATAGTGGTAAACGAATATCGTAGTAAAGCAGGAAATGATATTTTAATTTTTAATTTTTTTTTATTTATTCCCATGATACAATTGGATAAGCTTAATATAATGATGGGCATAACGTTATGATGTATTATTTGATCTTAAGCAGCTAAGGAAAAGGAGAAAGAAAAAGAATTTGAACTGCCCGCAGGCTAACCTTGGTAGAACTCAAGTCCAACATCCATTCATCATGTAAGGAATGTTAAGATCCTAATCTATATGAGGTTTTGAGTGGCTGATTCCGAGATAGCAAGGTCTCCAATAGAAGAAGAAGTTGAGAAGAGAAACCATAAGAAGGAGTAAAGGAACTAACTTCAGCCTTATTGCTTGATTGATTTCTCATGCATGTGCAATTCTTATTTGTCCTTCTGATCTCAGCTACAAGCTGGGACTAACTAACTAGCTGCCTGAACAATATTAACTACCCATAACTAATAACAGAAAGCATTTACAATTAACATGTGCTTATTATAATAGCCACAGGTAATGCTGACATGGTTTCAGCTTCAGTCTCTTATTCAGTATCTATCAAGGTACCTTTCTAATCAGAAATAAACAATTTATGGTTTGGAAGTGTGCCTACATACAAAAAATATTTTATATCAAATGATACCATTTCGTATCAAAACCCAATAAATGAGAAATATGTGTAAAAATAACTACCCACTAACAAGTGTCTTTCATTTGTTAGTTGAATTCTTTTTTCCGTACTTATTGAATTTTGATACCGCTTATATGGTATCATTTGATACCAAATTCCTTGTCGCCTACATAAATTTAACTTTCCCATTTCCCACACGGAATCTGAGCCCAAGCAGGCTACTTGTTTACATTAATTCAAGCAAGAAGGAAAAAAAAAAAAAGAGCAAAAAAAGGAAGCTACTTGGTTGTCAAAACAAGAACTTTTTGAATGGTTAAGCATGAATTAGTGATGATAGTAATGGAAAGCCTTAAAGTAAACAGAAAAATGGGAAATGGGAAATAGGGAAAAGGGGGTGACCTCGCGACGAGAGAGCTCAGCCTTCCAAGCGGCTTCACGTTCGGCGACTTCGCGTTCACGCTCTTGGATGTAACTCTGCATCTCTCTTTCCTTCATGATTCTGTCCTGAATATCTGCATCCAGTGCTTCTTTTAGCTCCTCCACAAACTTATCTACCACCGCCTTTATTCTAAGAGACATCTCTCTCTCTCTCTCGAATACGAATTCGAATTATTCTTCAATCTAATTTGGTTTGGTTTGGTTTGGTTTGGCTTCACCCATACACACACAGTTTCGTTTGCGTGTCAATCAATCAAACCATTTTAAAACCTGACTGACTCACTTTGCTGTCTTTTCTTCCTCAAAATTGTCTTCTTCTTTTTTGGTGTTTTAAACAAAGCCAGGCTGAAGGAGAGAGAGCCTTGAGTGAATAATGAATAATGATTACAGACATTTTGTTTTGCTTTGGTTCCACGGACTTGGCCTTTTGGGCTTTTTCTTTTTTTTTGGTCTCTCGATATTTATTATTATTTTGAATTTTTTTTAACACATAAGGCACGATAAAAAATTTTAAAATATAATAATAATAGGGAATAATTTTGGGTGAAAAAAAAATTTTGCTTGTTGGGTGAAAAAAAAATCTTTATACAACCCTAAATCAATTGAAAACACTAAAAAGTACACATAGATTGAACCATGAATGTTTTTAAACGTGTATTCTTATCTTCATCTGCTAAAGATCTTTACTCATTTGTCAAAACCATATTCGGACGAAGATAAACAAGGAACCAAGCCCCCTACTCAATTTGACATTGGTCAACTAAGCCCCCTCTTCTCTTTGACATTTGTCAACAAGGAACTAGGCTCCTACTGTCCTTTGTAAACCTCATTGTAATTTGTATCTAAATTATTTGTGTTCTATGGTCTATAAATAGGCTTTTAATGTCTTTGAAACGGGCAGAGTGAAAAAAGCCCTTGTAAAAGACTATTGAAAATACTAAGAAATGTAATTCTTGGGAGAATTTGCAGGCTAGCGTAATAGGAACAAAGAATATAATAAGTTAACGTAAGTGTGGAAGGATTAGGGAAACTAACATTTCGAAATGTAGTTAGAACTTGAGTCTCAAAGACTCGCTTTAAGTCCATTTTGTAACCGATGATGTGGAAAAACGCCACATAGATCTCGAGTTTTAAAGACTCGAGTTCTTTGCAAACAAAAATCGAGCCTTAGACACTCAATTTTCTGTTGGAAATTATTTTTGACACATAGATCTCGAGTCTTAGAAACTCGAGTTTTTCTAGGTAAAATTTTGCTCTATATCAGATCACTCACGCACTCATGCACACACACACACTTATACATCAGTCCACACGATCTCACTTTGCTCTCACTGCCTCACCCACACTCAGCCTCACTTAGAACTCTCTCACCCACACTCAACCTCACCGCCTCACTCAACACATTGCCTCTCTCACTGCTCCTCCCTCTGAACAAACGAAAATGTTAGATATATAAGGGTAAATGGAAAAAAAAAATCTGTAATTCTTTGTATAACTCATTGGCTTTGAGGATTGTTTAAATCTTTATATTCCTCCACGTCTCATTCTGATTTCGGCAGAGCCATTTCCTATTACAACTTCATTTTCGGTGCTTAACTCCACTTTCAATGCCTCTACTTATAAGTTTGGCATACTAATTTAGCTTAGTTTCTAATCACAAACCAGACCTTTGATTCGAATAATAGCTGAAATAACCCTCTTCTCTTCTCCTCCCATCCTTTTTTTTCATACAAAACAAACCGCTTTGGCTCAACCAAAAAAAAAACAAAACAACACTTGACCAAACCAATACGGTGCGTTTAGGAACCTCAAATAATGGATAAATTTAGATTTTCAATTGTCTAGAACGTTCAGGCATGCCATGAAAGCCATTTCAAAGCTCAAAAGCGTAGCATCTGAATCATCTTCCCGTTCGCGTTCACTCTCTCTCGTCTCCATTGGTTCGCGCAATGTGCCAGCCTCCTCCTTCTCGTCTCTGCTTGATGAGTTCACCAACTTCTGCTATCGAAGAGACCTCCCACGAGCCATGAAGGCCATGGACGCTATGCAAAGACACGGCATCTGGGCCGATTCTATCACTTACTCCGAGCTCATCAAGTGTTGCTTGGCTCGCGGGGCTGTCAATGAGGCTAAGCTTGTTCATAACCATGTCTTCTCAAATGGGCACCAGCCAAAAACCTTTCTTATCAACATTCTTCTCAGCATGTACGTGAAATTTAACCTCTTGGATCAAGCTCAGGAACTGTTCGACCAAATGCCTGAAAGAAACGTTGTTTCATGGACAACGATGATTTCAGCTTACACTAATGCTAAGCTCAATGCCAAGGCAGTCAAGTCTTTGATACTGATGCTTAGAGAAGGTGTCATGCCTAATATGTTCACTTACTCTTCAGTTTTGAGAGCTTGTGATGGGTTATTAAGTCTTACACAGCTGCATTGTTGTATTATCAAAGCTGGTTTAGAATCCGATGTCTTTGTTCGGAGTGCTCTTATTGATATATACTCAAAATTGGGTGAGTTGCAAAATGCACTAGGTGTTTTCAATGAGATGGTGACTGGAGATTTGGTTGTTTGGAATTCTATCATAGGGGGATTTGCTCAAAACAGTGACGGTGATGAAGCTTTGAACCTGTATAAGAGAATGAAGAGAGCTGGTTTTCCACCTGATCAGTCGACACTAACTAGTGTCTTGAGAGCCTGTACTGGGTTAGCGCTTCTAGAATTGGGCAGACAAGTCCATGTTCATGTAATAAAGTTTGATCAAGATCTAATCCTTTACAATGCACTTCTGGATATGTATTGCAAGTGTGGCAGTTTGAAAGATGCAAACTTCGTGTTTACTAGGATGTTGGAGAAGGATGTAATCTCTTGGAGCACCATGATTGCAGGGTTAGCCCAAAACGGTTTCAGCCGAGAGGCACTAAACTTGTTTCAATCCATGAAAAATTATGGGGCGAAACCTAACTACATTACAATTCTTGGGGTCCTGTTTGCCTGTAGCCATGCTGGGCTTGTAGAAGATGGGTGGTACTACTTTCAATCGATGAAGAAACTTTTTGGGATCGATCCAGGAAGAGAGCATTATGGTTGCATTATTGATCTACTTGGAAGGGCTGGGAAGCTTGATCAAGCAATTAAGTTAATTAATGAAATGGGATTTGAACCAGATGCTGTGACATGGAGAGCTTTGCTGGGTGCATGCAGGGTTCATCGAAATGTGGATCTAGCTATATTTGCTGCCAAACAAATTTTAAAACTGGACCCTGAAGATGCAGGAACCTATATATTGCTATCTAATATATATGCCAATTCTCAAAGGTGGGATGAGGTTGCAGAAATTAGGAGGACCATGAAAGTTAAAGGAGTCAGGAAAGAACCAGGGTGTAGCTGGATTGAAGTGAACAAAAAGATTCATGCTTTTATTTTAGGAGATGACTCACATCCACAAATAGATGAGATCAACAGTCACCTAAACCAGTTGATTCATAGATTGATGGGGCTGGGTTATGTTCCAGACACTAATTTTGTCTTGCAAGATCTCGAGGGTGAACAGAGTGAAGACTCACTTCGATACCACAGTGAGAAACTGGCAATTGTCTTTGGTATGATCAGCATGTCAAGGGGGAAGACTATCAGGATCAGGAAAAACATTCGGATTTGCGGAGACTGTCATATCTTTGCAAAACTGTTAACAAAGATGGAACAGCGTACTATTGTGATTAGAGATCCCATTCGGTACCATCATTTTCAGAATGGGGTATGCTCTTGTGGGGATTATTGGTAATAGAATATGAAGAGTATAGCTTTTGCTGCTTGCATCTGCTGGGTGCCAATAGAAGTGGGTGTAGAGAGACCAGAAAATAGCTCAGCTCCCAGGCAAACTGCATACTCAAGACAGTCATTTTGCAAAAGCTGCATAAGACCTTAAATCACAAATGTGAGAAGCAATAAGCAGCACTGCAGCACAACGATATGATCACAATGAATTTTGGGTACAGATGTGGACCGGCAACAATGCAACTTACTAAAGCCGTGCTCAGGAGCAATCAGGTGCACAACACATATTAATCTGATAAATTCTGTAGAATGATATGTTTTGTTCAATTCAATAGAAAGAATGCTCAATGCAATGTGAAATGAAATGCAATATGTCAAAGGTATACGACGATAAATTGCACTAAAATCGCATTCATTAGCCAAAACATCGAGCGTGTAATGTTACCAATCAGTATTCTGAGCATAAATGGTAGTCAAACTCTCTGCTTCTCTAATTATTAATGCATCACTGGGACATCTCAACTCCCATTATATAAAATGAAGCAGAAACTCATCAAATATTTTTGTTTTCAGAATAGGGAATGACTCCTTGCTGCTCCCTTACAACTCATCTTTGGAGCCTTCCTTTCTTGTATGCTCAACAAAAGATGCATAAGCTTTGATTATTGACACATAGACATCAACTCCTTTCAAGTACTCATCTTGGTTTAGAAACTGCAATGGGATAAAAAATACAATAGTTACATGCTTGTATGTTGCATATTGAAAGATTAAAGAACCAGCTTACATATGTAATCTATTGGCGATAAACTCAAGTGTGGCACATGCTCCACAGTCCACACAGTATTGAAAATTAAAATCAAAAGAAGAAGACAAAAGAACAAATCTCGAATACTCAAAACATGGTTTGGCCCGGTTCATGCAGATTTAAAGATGGAGTGTTCATACACACACGCACACATACACACAAATATTAATATGATCATGAAACATTTTACATATATGCGAGCATATTGAAAAGGAAGACCCATGGCCCACATAAACATGCACTAAGCAAGTATTTTATATTCATATGATGAATAGGTAGATTGAATAAGAAACTCACCTCATTATGATCATGGAGAAGGATAGGAGTGTTTGCCATAGGGGAGAAGCCAATGGCTGTAAAGCCTAGTTCCCGGAAGTAGCGAGAATCTGTTGCAGCAGGAAAGATCTCTGGTTTACCAAGCTTTCCATTAGCTTTTCTGACAGCTTCTTCTAGAAGGTCCCACCAGGGGTTAGAACTATCAGTCGCAGTGAGGAGTGGCTTCCCAAACTTATCGTACACATTAGCCTTCTGCTTGAACTGCCCAAGCCACAAATACATTTAGATAAACTGACATAGCTGTGCATTGGGGGGAAGGGGGGATACACAACAACAACAATCCCTAACTTCCTAAATTAATGACCCTAATTATCATGTTGATGTCACACATATTATATCATGCACCAAGAACCAGGAATCAAACGCAGTTCAGCATCTACAGAAGTCCCATAAAAAGCACTGGTGAAAGCTTAAAATTCAAAATGTCTGCAAGTGTCCCACTTAAATACCATAGGTAACCAGAGTGGTTGTGTCTCTTATTTGATTGAAGCAACCATACAGTACTATGTTACAACGGACACCATATTTGTTTTGTTTAAAGTCCACCCTTTGCAACCAATGATCCTTAATCCATATCCTAATTTTAAAGAGAACATGTCAAAATATTTAGAAAGATCCATGGTCGTTGCCTACCATATACTAAGTATCAAAATATTACTGTATTTTCTTCCCTTTCATTTTTCTGCTTTCCTTGAGATGCCAATTATTGTAGATCTATATTTCATGCCAGGTTAAATAAATCAGAAATGATATGGATTCTCTTTAAGAGTTCACATTTAATTTCTTATTTCTTTTTATAAAGATCTCGTAACCAAAACAAATTCCAAAGAAGAAATGAAAATAGAAGACAAAGTAATCAGTCATATCCTGTAAACATAGTCTTAAATAATTTGTCAATCCCTACACTATTATGCCAAAATTTATTTAAGCTTGCAAGTGATCACCAAAAAAATGTCTCTTTCTTCTCATACTAATATGGATCAGAAATAAAAAGTTTCAATGAGTGAAGTACAACCTCAAATGTCATATTACGTGAGGCAGGAGCCCATTCTTCAGCAATTCGTCTCTCCAAAGATTCTGGATCAGCAGTTGGTGGCACCCGAATATCAAAACCTGCTTGCGCTTCAGATGGCTGCAAATTCATGACAAAACCCTGATAGACAGAAAGGGGGATACTTGCATGTTTTAGATTGTAAAGAAGATATATCACTGTCATGATGATAAAAGTAAGGGAAAACAAATATGTTCAACCAATATTCTAAACCATTTATATTACAGATAGATAATTTCAACAATATTTTTTCTAAAATTAGTGAGAATTAGGGTGTTTGTCAAATGAGGCTGGTGCCCTATGTCCTGAGACTGACACCTCATCTTGGGCACATTCCATTTCCAAGGACTCAGGCTTATGGGTTAGGATCTTCATGTAACACCTCCCATCATTCTACATGTCTCAGATGTCACAAACTCACTGGTGTTATGTAGTTTAGATCTCTAATGATGGGTGCAATTTCAACTCAACAGAGCTATGTAGTACCACACACAAGTGATATAATGCTCATAGAGCAAAGAACTTTCAGAAGTCCCACATAGGGAATATTTATGATGAAAATTGCCTACCAGAATATAGGCAGTGGCAGTTGGATTCATATGTCAGTCAAGCATATTGCACAAGAAAGTCGTTTGCACACTTGAAACTCTCATGTAACCAAATGTTGGCCGTAATATTAACAAGAATTTTTAAGTCATCACAATAATCCAAATTTTAAATAACATGAATTCTCAATTAAACAACATGAATTCTAACATACAGTTGGAGACGGCGTGCCGGCCTTCAAAAACGCCATATTAACTGAAACAACCTCACCCTCGGCCTTCAAACCAGCCTTCACCAAATCAAACTGTGAAGCCCGGAACCTCCTCACACTCTCAATGCTTTTGAATAGATTCTCCATAGCACTACTGTCATACAACTTTGCGCCATGGCCTGGCTGTCCAGTAGCCTTAATCACTAGCCACCAGGGACTCCTCTCAGCATAAAACACCCTGTAATCCTCACTTGGGGAAGCCAACCCTGTTTCCAACATCACATTACGCCCTAACTAATTAACATGGTACAAACAAAGTAACAATCATCTACAGAAAAATCCTATATTCCATCAAATACTAAAGCAAAATTGCGCAAAACTGAGGTACTATTCCTTACATTTTGTATGGACAAATGCAACGAAAGTAGAGTCATCTTTTCTAAGGACAATTAAATTCAATCATTTGGTTCATCAATCAATGCAACCGCATGTTGAATTTAATTAAAGAACCTAAATTACAGTACTTAGAGGACTAAATTATTGTACCCCAATTAAATTATCTTCAAAAAAATCTTAAACAACACCAAAAACTAAATGAAACCCAACCAAAAAAAAAGTACTATCCCTTTATGTGTTGTAACTTTGATACCTCAATTGAATTTAACTACATAATTTTATTGGAAACTTCCAAAGAAACAACACCAAAAACTAAATGAAACCCGACAAAAAAAAGTACTATCCCTTTATGTGTTGTAACTTAGATTCCTCAGTCGAATTCAACTACATGATTTTATTGGAAACTTCCGAAGAACATTGAAATCAACCATGTTATTCATTGGTCGATGCAACTACATAATTAAATTCAATTAAAGAGGATAAGTTATATCGTCTAAAGAACTGTAACTAAGTTTTACGCAATCAAAACATAGAAAAAATATTTAAAAGCCAAATGATTAAACTCATCATTTTCTAACTACACTTTTGTGGCAACTTATAATTTATCATGATATCAGAACAGGTAGTCCATTGAAACAACCGGTAATTTATAAAAACTAAATAAATAAATAAGTAAAACACCTTCGTCAAGTACAATCCCCAGGTTCATATTGGTGAAAACATCGGAGTCGACGAACTTTTCGACACCATCATGGCCACCAATCTCCTCGTCAGGTACAAAAGACAGGTAAACAGAGCGAAGTGGTTGAAAGCCAGAAGCCTTCAACTTTCGAATGGCCTCAAGGTATTGCATGCCAACACACTTCATATCCTGGGAGCCCCTGGCATAAATATTACCGAGTGAATCGAGGTGGGCCCCGAAGGGAGGGTGAGACCACTTGTGATGCTCGACTGGAACGACGTCGGTGTGAGAGTTGAGGAGGATGGAAGGGAGGTTGGGATTGGAGCCTGGCCATTTGAGGAGGACGAAAGGCTTGGATTGGACGAACTCGAAGGTTTGGGCTTCGAGGGAGAGAGATTTGGCTTGAGAGAGAATGAACTGGGTTGATTCTTCGTAGTTGGGGGTTGGCTGAGCAGTGTTGATTTGAAGGTAGCGTTGGAATCTTGAGATGATTGATGATGATGATGATGGGTCTTCTAAATCTTCAGCGTTTGTTATTGTTGTTGTTATTGATGAAGAAAGGAACAAGAGTAGTAGAGATATGATGGTTCTGTAACTCAGCTCCATCTTCTTTCTTTTTTTGTAGTACGAGGGAGTGGGAGGGATAAGTGGGAGACTTTCTGTTGAGTTTCGTTTGAGAGGAGCTTGAGATATGAGTCAAGACTCAGATGGCATCATATATGCTTAGTTGTCGTTTCTTGTTTTTACTCAAAGTAGAGACGCATCATGTATGTACTTTATTCTCAAAGAAGAGATATCTGTACTACGTGGAGACGATATCTTGTGACATGTGGGTCTCACGTGAGATAGTATCGGGTGAGATGCATACATGCCCTCAATGTTTTATTCTACGTAGAGATGATATCTTGTGAGACAAGTATGTGTCTTATGTCTCACTAACATTTGAGTCCCATGTGAGATGGTATCTTGTGAGATGTGGGTCTCACGTGAGATAGTATCGGGTGAGATGCGTACGTGCCCTCAATGTTTTATTCTACGTAGAGATGATATCTTGTGAGACAAGTATATGTCTTATGTCTCACTAACATTTGAGTCCCATGTGAGATGGTATCTTGTGAGATGTGTGTATGCACTTAATGTCTCATTAACATTTGGGTGGGCATATGCGCCCAATGTATCATTGATACGTGGGTTCTATGCATGTGGGATCCATATATTAGTGAGACATTAGGTGCATATGCCTATCTGAGCTATCTCACAATATACCATCTTGCGTGAAACTCTCGTATCAATGAGACATTGGTCATGTGTCTCATACAAGATTTTTTTTAGTACTACATGATCATGGAGTCATAAGTCATATCACAAAGTTCCCATTTGGCATTGTTCAGGTTCGAACTCAAGTGGTATCTGACACCTGACTCATCCCACAAAAAGAAGGAATTTACGTATATAAACTAAATCATAATTTGGACCCTTTAGCTTGGCCCATTTTCATTTCTTACTCTCCCTCACATCATATACTATATAATAAAAATTGAGTTTAGAGGCCGTAATTATACCAAGTGACTTCACCAAATTAAAGAAATTCTATTAGATTTTTAGATTTTAAGAAAATATATATATAACTTTTCTTATTCTATAATTTCTAAGTGGATATTGGACACTCAAGTAAACTCTACGGTATTGGACACATATTACTAAAAAGAAGGAAAGATTTTGATGAATACAAAAACAAAATAATTTAATAATATATCAATCTCTTCTTTGGATAAATATAGACTTCTCTTAAGGGAAAAAAACAATTTGGATAGACACACAGCCACTTCAGCTTTCTTTTGATATATGTAAACTTTAAACCCTACCTTTGTATCTTCATATCAACTCTCTCTCCACCATTAATTATCATTCTCTTAAAATTCCTAGATAGAAAATTTTGTACATTCTCTTCTTTTTCTTTATGTAATTTTTTTTTTTTTAATGTGAATACTGAACTTATATTAAACTTCGAACCAAAAGAGATACATCATGGATTAAAACTTGCTCAAGAAAGCAAGAACTATCTTCCATCCAAGTTTCAAATTCAACCATGCCTAAAATATGTTTATCTAATAAATGAGCTGATCTATTATCCTGACTTCTAATGTGAGAGAAATCAACCCACAAATCATTAAAAACCCCTCTGATTACAGATTCCACAGCAGCAGGTGGAGTGGAGAGACCACATAAAGCATTAAAAACCACCAGAGAATCTCCTTCCAATGTGAAATCAAACACCCCAACCTCCCTAGCAAACTTCACACCTTCTTCTCAGGCCTTTACCTCAGCTTCCAATGGACCCAACGGAGCATTGATTTTCCTGCTTTTCACAGCCACCACCTGACCATACGAGTCATGGATTAAAACCCCAACTCCAACTGATCTCTGCGACGCAAAAACCGCTCCATCCACATTAACCTTATACCGTGAAGCAGAAGGAAGAGCCCAAGCCAGCACTTGGTTACGATCAAGCTTTGGAAGACTCACGTTTGCTTCATTAAATTCTTGAAGGTACTGCTTCTCCGAATGAACTAATTACCTCCGTGTCTAACTTTATTCCGGTTATGCCAAATCGCCCAAGCAACCATCACCACCACTTTGGCCAAATCCTCATCTGGGTTGTCAGACATCAGTAACAGCCACATCAGATCTTGGAAAGACCGAATCCTGTGCAGCTCAAAATTAATTTTCAGGTTTTGATTAAAATTAAATCACAAATGTGAGAAGCAAATGATTGAATTTATAGATCAGGGGTTTTCAAATACACCCCTGTAGCTGCGTTTTTATAAAACGCAGCTCAAAAACGCGGCTACAAAACGCGTTTTTTGTAGTGTGTCTTGAGAGCCTGTACTGGGTTAACGCTTCTAGAATTGGGCAGACAGGTCCATGTTCATGTAATAAAGTTTGATCAAGATCTAATCCTTAACAACGCACTTCTGGATATGTATTGCAAGTATGGCAGTTTGAAAGATGCAAACTTCGTGTTTACTAGGATGTTGGAGAAGGATGTAATCTCTTGGAGCACCATGATTGCAGGGTTAACCCAAAACGGTTTCAGCCCAGAGGCACTAAACTTGTTTCAATCCATGAAAAATTATGGGGCAAAACCTAACTACATTACAATTCTTGGGGTTCTGTTTGCCTGTAGCCATGCTGGGCTTGTAGAAGATGAGTGGTACTACTTTCAATTGATGAAGAAACTTTTTGGGATCGATCCAGGAAGAGAGCATTATGGTTGCATTATTGATCTACTTGGAAGGGCAGGGAAGCTTGATCAAGCAATTAAGTTGATTAATGAAATGGGTTTTGAACCAGATGCTGTGACATGGAGAGCTTTGCTGGGTGCATGCAGGGTTCACCGAAATGTGGATCTAGCTATATTTGCTGCCAAACAAATTTTAAAACTGGACCCTGAAGATGCAGGAACCTATATATTGCTATCTAATATATATGCCAATTCTCAAAGGTGGGATGAGGTTGCAGAAGTTAGGAGGACCATGAAAGTTAAAGGAGTCAGGAAAGAACCAGGGTGTAGCTGGATTGAAGTGAACAAAAAGATTCATGCTTTTATTTTAGGCGATGACTCACATCCACAAATAGATGAGATCAACAGTCACCTAAATCAGTTGATTCATAGATTGATGGGGCTGGGTTATGTTCCAGACACTAATTTTGTCTTGCAAGATCTTGAGGGTGAACAGAGCGAAGACTCACTTCGATACCACAGTGAGAAACTGGCAATTGTCTTTGGTATGATCAGCATGTCAAGGGGGAAGACTATCAGGATCAGGAAAAACATCCGGATTTGCGGAGACTGTCATATCTTTGCAAAACTGTTAACAAATATGGAACAGCGGACTATAGTGATTAGAGATCCCATTCGGTACCATCATTTTCAGGATGGGGTGTGCTCTTGTGGGGATTATTGGTAATAGAATATGAAGAGTATAGCTTTTGCTGCTTGCATCTGCTGGGTGCCAATAGAAGTGGGTGTAAAGAGACCAGAAAATAGCTCAGCTCCCAGGCAAACTGCATAATCAAGACAGCCATTTCGCAAAAGCTGCATAAGACCTTAAATCACAAATGTGAGAAGCAATAAGCAGCACCGCAGCCAACTATATGATCACAATGAATTTTGGGTACAGATGTGGACCGGCAACAATGCAACGTACTAAAGCCGTGCTCAGGAGCAATCAGATGTACAACATATATTAATTTGATAAATTCTGTAGAATGATATGTTTTGTTCAATTGAATAGAAAGAATGCTAAATGCAATGTGAAATGAAATGCAATATGACAAAGGAATGCAATGATAAATTGCGCTAAAATCGCATTCATTTGCCAAAACATGGAGCTTGTAATGTTACCAATCAGTATTTTTGAGCATAAATGGTAGTCAAACTCTCTGCTTCTCTAATTATTAATGCATCACTGGGACATCTCAATTCCCATTATATAAAATGAAGCAGAAACTCATCATATATTTTTGTTTTGAGAATAGGGAATGACTCCCTGCTGCTCCCTTACAACTCATCTTTGGAGCCTTCATTTCTTGTATGCTCAACATAAGATGCATAAGCTTTGATTATTGACACATAGACATCAACTCCTTTCAAGTACTCATCTTGGTTTAGAAACTGCAATAGGATGGAAAATACAATAGTTACATGCTTGTATGTTGCATATTGAAAGATTAAAGAACCAGCTTACATTTGCATTCTACTGGTCATAAACTCAAGTGTGGCACATGCTCCAGAGTCCACACAGTATGGAAAATTAAAATCACAAGAAGAAGACAAAAGAAAAAATCTCAAATACTCAAAACATGGTTTGGATTGGTTCATGCAGATTTAAAGATGGAGTGTTCATAAACACACACACACACAAATATTAATGTAATCATGAAACATTTTACATATATGCGAGCATATTGAAAAGGAAGATCCATGGCCCACATAAACATGCACTAAGCATTTTATATTCATATGATGAATAGGTAGATTGAATAAGAAACTCACCTCATTATGATCGTGGAGAAGGATAGGAGTGTTTGCCATAGGGGAGAAGCCAATGGCTGGAAAGCCTAGTTCCCGGAAGTAGTGAGAATCTGTTGCGGCAGGAAAGATCTCTGGTTCACCAAGTTTTCCATTAGCTTTTCTGACAGCTTCTTCTAGTAGGTCCCACCAGGGGTTAGAACTATCAGTTGCAGTGAGGAGTGGCTTCCCAAACTTATCGTACACATTAACCTTATGCTTGAACTGCCCAAGCAACAAATACATTTAGATAAACCAACATAGCTGTGCATTGGGGGGAAGGGGGGATACACAACAACAATAATCTCCAACTTCCTAAATTAATGACCCTCATTATCATGTTGATGTCACACATATTATATCATGCACCAAGAACCAAGAATCAAACGCAGTTCAGCATCTACAGAAGACCCATAAAAAGCACTGGTGAAAGCTTAAAATTCAAAACGTCCACAAGTGTCCCACTTAAATACCATAGGTAACCAGAGTGGTTATGTCTCTTATTTGATTGAAGCAACCATACACTACAGCATAAAACTCATTCTATGTTACAACTGACACAATATTTGTTTTGTTTAAATTCCACCCTTTGCAACCAATGATGCTTAATCCATATCCTAATTTTACAGAGAACATGTCAAAATATTCAGAAAAGATCCATGGTCGTTGCCTACCATATACTAAGTATCAAAATATTACTGTATTTTCTTCCCTTTCATTTTTCTGCTTTCCTTGAGATGCCAATTATTTTAGATCTATTTTCATGCCAGGTTAAATAAATGATATGGATTCTCTTTAAGAGTTCACACTTAATTTCTTATTTCTTTTTCTAAAGATCTCGTAACCAAAACAAATTCCAAAGAAGAAATGAAAATAGAAGACAAAGTAATCGGTCATATCCTGTAAACACAGTCTTAAATAATTTGTCATTTCCTACACTATTATGCCAAAATATATTTAAGCTTGCTAGTGATCACCAAAAAACTGTCTCTTTCTTCTCATACTAAATGTGTGTTTGGGAAGCAATGAAAATTATAAATTATTTCACTATTTAGCTTATTTTTACTATTATTCATAGGTTCCACTTCACTTTTTGGTACTATTCATAGGTCTCATTGTACTATTTCAACTAACTTTTACCTTTATTTACAGTGCTTTCAACAAAAAGTTTTCAGTTTTAGCAAAATAAGTAGATTCCAAATAAATCCTAATATGGATCAGATATATAAAGTTTCAATGAGTGAAGTACAACCTCAAATGTCATATTACGTGAGGCAGGAGCCCATTCTTCAGCAATTCGTCTCTCCAAAGATTCTGGATCAGCAGTTGGTGGCACCCGAATATCAAAACCTGCTTGTGCTTCAGATGGCTGCAAATTCATGACAAAACCCTGATAGACAGAAGGGGGGAAACTTGCATGTTTTAGACTGTAAAGAAGATATATCACTGTCATGATGATAAGAGTAAGGGAAAACAAATATGTTCAATCAATATTCTAAACCATTTATATTACAGATAATTTCAACAATATTTTTATTAAAATTAGTGAAAATTAGGGTGTTTGTCAAATGAGGCTGGTGCCCTATGTCCTGAGGCTGACACCTCATCTTGGGCACATTCCATTTCCAAGGACTCAGGCTTATGGTTAGGATCTTCATGTAACGCTTTCCATCATTATGTATGTCTCAGATGTCTCAAACTCGCTGGTATTCTGTAGTATAGATCTCTAATGATGGGTGTGATTTCAACTCAACAGAGCCATGTAGTACCACACACAAGTGATATAATGCTCATAGAGCAAACAACTTTCACAAGTCCCACATAGGGAATATTTATGATGAAAATTGCCTACCAGAATATAGGCAGTGGCAGTTGGATTCATATGTCAGTCAAGCATATTGCACATGAAAGTCGTTTGCACACTTGAAACTCTCATGTAACCAAATGTTGGCCGTGAATATTAACAAGAATTGTTAAGTCATCACAATAATCCAAATTTTAAATAACATGAATTCTCAATTAAACAACATGGATTCTAACATACAGTTGGAGACGGCGTGCCGGCCTTCAAAAACGCCATATTAACTGAAACAACCTCACCCTCGGCCTTCAAACCATTTTTCACCAAATCAAACTGCGAAGCCCGGAACCTTCTCACACTCTCAATGCTTTTGAATAGATTCTCCATAGCACTATTGTCATACAACTTTGCGCCATGGCCTGGCTGTCCAGTAGCCTTTATCACTAGCCACCAGGGACTCCTCTCAGCATAAAACACCCTGTAATCCTCACTTGGGGAAGCCAACCCTGTTTCCAACATTACATTACGCCTTAACTAATTAACATGGTACAAACAAAGCAACAATCATCTGCAGAAAAATCTTAAACACCATCAACAATCATCCGCAACCACATAATTAAATTCAATTAAAGAAGGTAAGTCATATCACCTAAAGAACTGTATCTAAGTTTTATCCAATCAAAACACGTAGAAAAATTTTTTTTTTTTTTGATAAGTGAAAAATATTTAAAAACCTAATGATTAAATTCATCGTTCCCTAACCACGCTTTCATGGTTACTTATAATTTATCATAATATTAGAACAGGTAGTCCTGCTTTGAAACAACTGGTAATTTATAAAAACTAAATAAATAAATAAATAAACACCTTCGTCAAGTACAATCCCCAGGTTCATATTGGTGAAAACATCGGAGTCGACGAACTTTTCGACACCATCATGGCCACCAATCTCCTCGTCAGGTACAAAAGACAGGTAAACAGAGCGAAGTGGTTGAAAGCCAGAAGCCTTCAACTTTCGAATGGCCTCAAGGTATTGCATGCCAACACACTTCATATCCTGGGAGCCCCTGGCATAAATATTACCGAGTGAATCGAGGTGGGCCCCGAAGGGAGGGTGGGACCACTTGTGATGCTCGACTGGAACGACGTCGGTGTGAGAGTTGAGGAGGATGGAAGGGAGGTTGGGATTGGAGCCTGGCCACCTGAGGAGGACGAAAGGCTTGGATGGGACGAACTCGAAGGTTTGGGCTTCGAGGGAGAGAGATTTGGCTTGAGAGAGAATAAACTGGGTTGATTCTTCGTAGTTGGGGGTTGGCTGAGCAGTGTTGATTTGAAGGTAGCGTTGGAATCTTGAGATGATTGATGATGGGTCTTCTAAATCTTCAGCGTTTGTTATTGTTATTGTTATTGTTATTGATGAAGAGAGGAACAAGAGTAGTAGAGATATGATGGTTCTGTAACTCAGCTCCATCTTCTTTCTTTTTTTGTAGTACGAGGGACTGGGAGGGAGAAGTGAGAGACTTTCTGTTGAGTTTCGTTTGAGAGGAGCTTGAGATATGAGTCAAGGCTCAGATAGCATCATATATGCTTAGTCGTTGTTTCTTGTTTTTACCCAAAGTAGAGATGCATCATGTATGTACTATATTCTCAAAGAGGAGATATCTGTACTACGTGGAGACGATATCTTGTGACAATATATATATATATATATATATATATATAAAATATTTTTTTTGGTTAGTTTAATACTATAATTTTTTCTTAAAAATATGTTTCACGCTGACTTAAATTTTGTACATCCTTATTACTAGTATTTTCAACTCTAAGAATAAAAAGTAAGTGTTTGTATTTTCTAAATGTCATTATTTTTTATAAATTTATATTATGTGTAAGTGTGTCTAAAATTGATTGTGTGCACTACTTTTTGTTATAATATTATTTGTGTGAATTATAATATTTGTGGATGTTTGTGTGTACAATATAAATATAATATAAATTTATATAATTTAATAATTAGGAAATAGAGATGGTTTGTTACATGTGTGTGTATTGTTAGCATGTTATAATAACTTTCTGTTATAAAGTTAGCAAAATTTAAGGAAAAAAAAAAATCTGTAAAGTTAGTGATTATCCAAGCATTTGATTTGTTAAGTAGACACTAGTGTATAATTTTATATATGAATGAGTGTGATTGTGTACGTCAATAATTAATACAAAATCAATGAATTTAGTTTAGTCATTTATTTTAAAATATTTTTATAAAAACAATTATAAATACACAATAAAAATTGCATAAAAATAAAAAATGTTAGATAAACTTAACAAAATAAAATAATTATAGGCTCATGGCTACCCACATTAGCAATAGATACTCATAATGTCATAATGAACTATCATATAACAATTCAAAATTTGAATACTTGTATAAGGAAATTGTAAAACTTCATTTATTAAATTTTTTTTTGGTCGATAATTCAATATATTCCAGTTCTTTTTTTATTAAAATTTTTTAATAACCCCCTAAACAAAATTCCTGGAACCACCATTGTGTGGGTCCCACGCAAGATAGTATCTTGTGAGACGGGCATATGCATCCAACGTTTTACTAACATGTGGGTTCCACACTACATAGAAATGATATCTTGTAAGACAAGCATATGCGTTCAATGTCTCATTAATATGTGAATCCCATGCGAGATGGTATCTTGTGAGACGTGCATATGCACCTAATGTCTTATTGATATGTGGGTCCCATGCGTCTTGTGAGAGGGGCATATGTGCCCAATGTTTCACTAACATGTGAGTTCCGCAACTCACATGTCAATGAAACATTAGGTGCAAACATGTATCTCATACAAGATTTTTTTGGTACTACATGATCATAGCGTCATAAGTCATATCACAAAGTTTCCATTTGGCGTTGTTCAAGTTCAGAACTCAAGTGGTATCTAACACCTGACTCATCCCACAAAAAGAAGGAATTTACGTATATAAATAAAATCATAATTTTTTTTTTTTTGGCTAAAAGAATTTGTACCCTTTAGCTTGGCCCATTTTCATTTCCTTCTCTCTCACATCAATATTTAAAAGAGGGGAAATGTAAGTATGTAACCTTAGGAAAGGTATTAATCAACTGAGTTATTAGATTCTTATCTCTCTTTATATTATCAGTTTTTACTTTTTTCAAAATTTCAATACTAGTTTTTATCGATCCTTCTATCTACTTTAGTCGACTAAGCTTAAGTTATGTTTTCAAAACGATATAGGTTTTTGTTTTTTTAGCTTTCAGCTTTTACCAAAGCCCAAATTACTTCAAGCAATATAATAACTAGCAAACCTATGGGTATTCAACCAAGAATTGTATTACATAAATCGAACTTAGTTTGACTAATAAATCAATCTAAGCGCAAGATACTTGAATTTTTGACAAGCTTGAGTAAGATATGAACATTTCATTCTTCTTTACAAGTCAAACTCTATCATTCACTATTATTTGCTAACTAAGCTCAACCTAGAGTCATGCAAACTGCCCTCTTGGCCAAGTAGTTCTAAGTAAGCACTACACCACTAGGGACTAGGGTGGACTGGTTACGAAAATTGGTAAAAGATCACGTATTTCGTACTAAAAGTATCCACATTAGTGGAGTTATTTTTCTAACTATTAGGTACCACAAAAAACTAGTTTATCTATTTTACTTTCTCACATTATAAAACATTCAATACCAGTGGTTTTATTTTAACTCTTAACACAATAAAATAAGGGCAAATTACAACTTACCTACCTGTGGTTTGGCTGAAATTTAAGTTGTCTACCTATGGTTTAAAATTTAACACTTTACCTACTTGAGGTTTGACCAAAATTTTAAATTGCCTACCTATGTTTTGAAATTCCTTGATGAAAGTGTTCTGATGGATAGTTTTTGATCTTATTTAATCTTATATTTTTATATTTATTGTGTTTTTGGGGAAGAGAGACATAAAAGTGGAGCAAAATTACATATTTTAGCTCTGTTTTTAACCGAGGTGGGTTATAGAAATCTAACTGAGCTAACCTTAGGTGGGTAAAGTGTCAAATTTCAAACCACAGGTAGGCAACTTAAATTTTGACCAAACCACAGGTGGGTAAATTGTAATTTGCCCATAAAATAATATAAACTAGTCTCTGAGCACGCGAGTGAAAGGCTCTTCTATTTTTTGGGTAAAGATTAATAATTTGCATTTATTATAATTTGGAATTTCTACTTTTTCCAATCACCCAAAAAAAAAAAAAAATCTAAGGGTGTGATGAATACGTAGGGTGATTTTTGTAGATTGGAGGAGTTTTAAAACTAATAAAAGAGTGATTTTATTTTGTAAGGAGTTATTGAGTAGAGATATAGGAATTTAAATCAACGTAAAAGTAGGAGTTTATTAGAAATAGGAAGAAATTTCAACGTAAATGTAGGAATTTATTATTTTTGTTAATTTACTATTTTAACCCCATTTTTAAGTTTTAGGTAGGGGCATTTTTGACAATAAAAAAATAATAACTAATTTTCTTTTACCAATTTACTATTTTAACCTCATTTTTAAATTGTTGGTTAGAGGTATTTTTTACAGGAAAAAAAAAATAACTCACTTTCTAAATCCTCTTAATATATACTGATACTACAATAAAAAATAAGGGTAAATTCCACAAACCTACCCTGAGGTTTGTGATAATACCAATTAGGTCCACAACATTCTAAATCCCACCAATTTAGCCCTCAAAAGACAATTTTGTCCCTACCTTTTTTTCTCTTTCTCTAATCTGTCTCCGCTCCTCTCTCCCTTCTCTCTTCGCTTTCTCTCGCTCTCAAAACCCACTGCCCAACAAACCCATATCACCCACAGAATCGCCAAATAAGCCTGATCCATAATCTTTGAATCAAACCTCACTGGCAACTCGTCCATCAGATTCAAAATCTCGTCAATCGTTAACAATACTCGTCTGCCTCGTCACCAGAGACCTCCCAATTCAAAGACCTCCCCAAACCTTTCGAGCTCAAATCCCATTGCAAAATCACCTTCTTCACTAGAGCGAATTGATCTTCCTCACTCTTCGCGCATTGTCGTCGTCGATCAAACTCGTGATATTTGAGAGTCGATTATCAAAGCTCGACAGAATCAATATCATGTCCTACCGAACCTCCTTCGACGTGTTGTTCAAACTGTTCACAATTTGCTGAGCCGTGGCGAGGACTCAGTCTTTGTTGATGCTGGTCGTCGTCATGGTAGCCATTGTTGAAAGTTTGGGATTTTAGGGTTTGAGTCAAAGTAGATGGGTTTTTGAAATGAGTATTTTTTTTATTTGGGTTTTGAGAGAGATTTGAGAGAGAACTCAAAGAAAAGAGAGAGGAGATTAATGGAGACAGCGGCTGTGGGTGGTATGGGTTTGTTGGGCGGTGAGTTTTGAGAGAGATCTGAGAGAGAGAAAGAGAAGAGAGAAGGGAGAAAGGAGCAGAGACAGATTAGAGAAAGAGAAAGAAAGGTAGGGGCAAAATTATCTTTTGAGGACTAAATTGGTAGGTTTTAGAATGTCGTGGACTTAATTAGTATTATCACAAACCTCAGAATAGGTTTGTGGAATTTATCCATAAAATAATATTTTATTCAACCGCCAAAACACATTCACAACCACCGTCAAAGCCATAGAAATAATTGCACAGCCACAACCCCGCCACAGTAACCAATATCCATCAAAAACCAGTGAAGAAGAACAAAAAATAAAGTAGAAAAACCAAGAAAATAAAAAAGAGCAAATCGACAACAATCTTGATCAAAAACACAAACCGAGAGGCCATAACCCAAAGATCGACAACAACCCACTCCCGAAACACAAGAGAGAGGCTGAAAGCCATGCCTAAAACACAAACCCAGCCCGAAACACAAACAGAACCCAAAACTCAGACTGAAATCCACGCCAAAACACAAGCACAAATGCTGAAAATAGAGAAGAGAGGTCAAGATGGGTCAGCGTGGGTAAGCTTCGAACTTGGGACTTGGGGCTTCGGGGTCTGTGGCAGTTGGGCTCTACCGCGATGGGTCTATGGCGGTTGGGCTCATGCAGATCGGCGTGGAGGAAGAGAGAAGCAGATGGAAAGGGAGTGAAGAGATAGGCATGGAGAAACAAATGAAGAAGAAGAAGAAGAAGGAAAAAAAAAAAAAGAATAAAATAGGAAATAAAAATTAGTAAAATAATCATTACCAATGTGAACACATAAATAAATATATATATATATATATATATATATATTCACCTTTCAACTACAGTGCACAGCTACTTTTTGCTGTGCATTGTAGATGTAGAGTCAGAAAATATAACTTTAGCTTTACCATTGTAGGGCACATTTTGATATTTGGTAATGCTAAAAATAATAATATAACTATTTAACACCACCTATGTGGATACCCTAACCACCAAATCTCGATTTCGATGGTTTTAAGATTATGTGTTTGATATATTTATCTTTAAAACTTGGTATTTGCTGGTTCTTGTGCATGAGCTCAATCTCAAAAACTTGATATTGGATTTGAGATTCAGCTGGAGTGTGGCTTGAGTAAATAAATCAACCCCCGCTCAAGCTACTCAAATTTTTGGCAGGCTCAACTTCAAAACATTGATGTGCGCTCAACTCCAGCTCAAGTAGAATATTAACATTTTATAAGTTTTCTCAAGCCGAGCTCTCATTCACCATTCAACTTGGCTCAACTCGATTAAAATACTGCACACCACCACGTACATTTTATCATTTATAAACTTACGCGGTTTACAGCCATCTACTCAAATTTTTGGCAGGCTCAACTTCAAAACATTGATGTGCGCTCAACTCCAGCCCAAGTAGAATATTAACATTTTTTAATTTTTCTCAAGCCAAGCTCTCGTTCACCATTCAACTTGGCTCAACTCGATTAAAATACTGCACACCACCACGTACATTTTATCACTTAAAAACTTATGAGGTTTACAGCCATCTCTCTTGGGCAAAAGTAGTTTTAAGCAAATATTTGTAATCTTTCTAACCTTTAGGTAGTTGAAACTTTCAATTCAACACCTTTATCTGCCAAGTGCCAAAAATGCAAATAAGATCGTATATTTATCAACAACAAACTGAGCGCCTCTCAACGAAAAATTTCAAAAACCTTTTTCACAGTTAGTGAAAGCAACATCATTGCCAGGGGAATGAGAATTTTTAAAATCAAAGCTGCAAGGGTCCAGCCATCTTTGACATCTCTATTTCTTATAAGAGAGTAAACAAACTTGCTAAGAGTGCACCACACAGACCCCTTCTAATTTATAATGTTCTCAACATTCAGAATACTGTAGAATCTAACGATGGAACTAACTAAGCCCAAAACAAAGAAAAAGCAGACGGAAAAAACCAATTAGCACGACCCACACTATAAAATGAGTAACTTATAATCCAAAGGAAACAAAGGCAATGCCAAATGAAATAGAATAATGTTCAATCGGACAAAAAAGAGCAGGTTATCAAAACAAGATGTAACTCATCAGATCTACCTTTGAACTTGTAATAATATTCAATTGAACAGACATGGTCTCTAAGCAGCACCGTGCCAAGGAAATGACATTTAAGTAACATACTCTAGTATCTTCCAAACCATGAACATAATAGCAAAACCCTAGATAACATCGGAAGCCTTCTTACTTATCTACAGCATGCCAACAAGACTCAGCTTGGGGGCTTGGGCATATCTCTCTTCTGGGCAAATTTCAAGATGAGTAAGGGTTTCCACCAGGCCCCATGTTTGGAGGGTAGCTATTCTGGTATTCTCTGTTAGGCGTGTTATTAGACCATCCTGGATTAGGGGGTCCTCCTCCCATGTTGTTTGGTGGCACTCCTCCCATGTTGTTTGGTGGCATCCCATTGTAGTTGGGCGGCATCCCATTATAGTTGTTGGGCGACATGTTGGGTGGCATCCCATTATAGTTATTGCCGCCCATATTGTTGTGAGGTGGGATATTGCTGAAGTTGTTGTGAGGGACTCCACTCATATTGTTGTTTGGGGGTATTCCAGACATGTTGGGGGGAGGCATTCCCATGTTGTTGGGGGGAGGCATTCCCATGTTGTTGGGAGGCCCTCCAGCCATATTGGGCCCTGGATTCTGCATAGGCTGATTAGACATAGGAGGTCTGTTTTGAAAATCAGGCGCTCCAGCCACAGCAGGCCCTGGATTCGGCATAGGAGGCCTATTTTGAAAATCTCGGTTCTGCACATTTTCCCTCCTCCTGTCAAAATTTCTTGATCTATCAAAGTTACGAGGTCTATCATTGCGCCTATTTCTCTCATTTGCTCGAGCATTGTTTCGTATCCATTCCTCATGGTACTTAGGGTCGTAAGGAAGTGCTTGCCCATTGATGAAAGGCTCGCCTACAAAAATCAAAGCAAAGACCAGTGAGCAGAAAATCATGTTTTATGTAAAGCTTAACTGAAAATTTATGCAAAACCTACTTTGCATTTTTTTCTTTCTCATGGTCCTAATAGAGATGGTAGTCAACAACCAACAAAATATTTTACATCTTAGATGTGTCCTTCAATAAACATGGATTGAATTCGAAAGACACTGGTCTAGTCACTTGTCCAGGGGGGAAAAAAAAAGACAGACCTAGCCACATTGACGGAAGAAATGGACAAGTTTTTAAAATCATGAGAACTGGGCCAATGAAGTAAGTTTGCTTCTTAAAATTAGGAAAAAAAAAACTTGCAATAACAGCAAGTTGATTCAATCAAATTCAATGGGCAAGGAGATTATCGTTCAAATATTTCACTACAGCAAAAATATATGAGTTCCTTTTGAAATTTTGATAATGCCAAATGATAAAAAATGCACTCCCTGACCTCCATAATCTTTGTTCTTAACATCCAAATATGAATCAGGAAGAACCCATCTGACTCCTGGCAATTCTGAAACATTCAAAAAGAAAACACATGAGAATTTCCAGCTACCAAACATAATCATGAACATTAAAAATTGTTAAGCAGAGCAATTTTAAGATGATCCACCTTTGATCTTGTATGAAAGTTCTTCAGATACAAGAGCCCCAAATGCATAGTAGCATCGTGTCGAAACGGAGTATATCTTCATCCTTGCTTCTTCCTCACTGTAAGGCATATACAACACATGACAATGAATTATATCCACTCATTTAGGTTTATTAAATTCAAAACAATGTCCCACTTAAGTTATTTCATATTCTTTCCTTTTCTTTTCATTTTTAAGTAGGGTTATGATTCTACGACCTCACCTTCCACCCATTCTTGGATGAGGACAAAATGTTATTTGAGCTAGAGCTCATTGGCCTAATATTACTTAAGAAATTATCAACATTTTCTACCAAGTACCAACTCAACCAAAAAATAAATAAAACCCTCCAATGGATGCTTACATAGAGCCTGCCTGTTTGTGCGCAAACTTTAAAAGCTCTTTTTTGGAGAAAAAAGGTGCATAGAAACCCACTAAAAAAGAACACTAAAGCTAGTTTAAATTCGAACTCCACAGTCCATTGTTCATTCTTTAAAGCACTACTCACTGTAATTTGTCAAACACTAAAAAGCCTGTTAGTATATCATAAAGGCTCTACTTCCTACCACAAAGCCAAACTGTCCCATAATATAAAATGTAGAGACTTGTTTCAGAAACTAGATACATGGTATTATCATTGATCACAACAACAAGAATCATACAGCCATTTCTAGACACAACCTAAAAATCTTCTTTTTTCTTTTCCAAAAATCAATCAGACAATCATTTCTAGGGTTTTGTTTCAATGTAAATCCACGTATCTGTACTAAACAGAGCTCAAAATTATCTTTTTCTTTTTTTGTTTTTTCTTTCGAAACCCCAAATCAGTAAAAATATAAAACCCTAGCTAGGGTTTAAGGGGAAATGGGAAAAGGGGGATTACCTTCCGACGACCTTGGCTAGGGTTTTGATATAGCTATCGATGATCTCGTCTCTGGTGGGGTCACCCTCAGGCTTCTCCACGACGACGAGCCAGTGCTCGAAATCGCAGCCATCGAGCAAGATCGTCTCCTTGGGTGGCCGGTTCGACCAGTTGGGGTTTGGGTCGTTGAGCGATGAAGAAGTCGCACGAGTCGCCAACCCTCGAAGCGCAGAAGAAGCCGGGGAAAGACGGCGGAGGGCGACTCCAGCTGCGGCGAGAGGGCGGAGGAGAGAGAGGGTAGAGCGAGAGGAGGTGGCAGTGGCGAAGGCTGTGGTGGTGGCGGTGGTGGAGGTGGAGAGAGACCGGGAGAGGAAAGATAGGGTTTTGGGGAGAGAGCGCGAGAGAATCGCCATAGTAGAAGATACTTGAGACTGTTGAGAATGACAGTGAGGAGAGAGAGATGTCTAAACCCTAAGTAGGGGTTTGCTGCTTTGGGTTTGGGTTTTGGTTTGGGCTTGCGATATTTTTCATCTTTGGATCAACCCAATCCACCAGCCCATGATATCAGTTCTTAAGGGCTTGTTTGGTTTTGTCATCACTCAATTTTCATAACTTAATACTTATAACTCATAACCCAAATTTCACTTTATCTTAAAAACTCTAAAATTCTTGTTTGGTCACATAACTCACATTTTGCCACCATAACTCATATTTCAGAAACTAAAAACACCAAAATTTTGTTTTCAATTTCCAACATCCATCACTCAAATTTCTGAGTTTTAAGCGATGGAAAAATCACCCAAAACAAGATTTTTTTTGTGAGACCCACGCATTTTGAAAACTCAGCGATGAAAACTGAGTGATATCACTCAAAATCATGGTGATCCAATAAATCTGCTCAACCCAATCCATCTACTCTAAAAGGTCAAAACTCAAAACCAACCCCCTTTTTTTTTCTTTTTTTAATTTTGAAACAAACAGAAACATAAGGGAGAGAGGGAAACAATTCTAACACAATGACAAAGGCACACCTGATTGGGGGTTATGATAGACTTGAAAGATGTAAGGTAAACATAGAAGTTTTAAATTTTGTTTACCACACTATCTACTCGTGTAATTTTTCACAATTTTTTGATGGATATTGAGTGGAATAAGTTGGTCAAAATGTTGGTATACTACCTTCTTTTATATATGCTATAACTTATTATTCAATGATGAATATAATTTAATAAAAATTAAGTTTCAAAATATCAAAATAAATCAATTTAACAAATTAAATAAGACCCAAAATCCAAGACAAATCAAACTAACAAATGAAATATATATAGCACGTGTTGGGTTGGGCTGCTTGGGTTTAATATTTTACCAATTTGACCCAGCCTAATCTTTAAACAATAATTTTATTGAATAATAAATAAAAATAAAAATAAAAAGTTCAACCCAATCTATGTAAATAATCTTATACATCAAGTTGGGTCGAGTGGACGATTTGGGTTAGTGAGTTAAATTCACACCCCAACTCTCGTATGATAGCATGATTAGGGTTGTAAACAAGCAAAGTCAAGTTGAGTATTAAAAATTAAAGATTGTTCATTTAACTTTCTTTCAAACATATACCGAGAGCTCGGGCTCATTACTAAACAAAATTTTATATTCAAACTTGGCTCATTTTTCATTTTCTTGTCAAGTAAGCTCAAGCTTGTTCACGGGTTACTTGATTAACTTATTATTTTACTATATACTTTGAAACCATGACTAAAGTGTTTTACCTTTTCACAATTTTATGAATTTTTATTACAGATAGACTATTATATCATTGATAAGTTACAAATAATAATTTAATATCATATGAATCTATTGACAAACTTAATAATCTAATTTCAAGTATAAATAGATATATTTTCAAACAAGTATACATATAAAAATATAATATTATATACAGTTAAATCATGCTCTCATGTTCACAAATTTATTTATAAACACATTATTATGCCTGAGCTTGATTCGTTTAATAATTGAGCTTCAAATGCTAAGGCTTGAACTTGGCTTGTTTTCTAAACAAATAAATTTAAACAAAATTTTTCCTCAGTCGAGCTCGAGTCGTTCACAAACAACTTATTCATTTACAGCCCTAGGTATGATTAACATTGAACACACTCATAATTGATAATGACCTTTTTTTTAGGGAAATAATTGATAATTGATAATGACTTTAATGTTATTTCAGTGTTTTGTTTGTTGGTACTAAGTATAATAAATAAATAAATATAGGGCTGAGCATTCAAATAGAAGGAAGATAGAAAGGTGAACAAGTCTATGATCTTGGCGTGGACAAGCTTTAAAATGTATATTTTAATTTTAGAGTAGGAAGGTTTTATGATGTTTATTTTTATAGTATATTTTCTAGGTTTTGAGATGGGTTTGTCATGTTCATAAGAGACTGAATAATGAACCAAGAAATAATAAGTTGATCCAAGGTGAGGAAATGAAAAAAATGGTAGAAGAATGCCAAAAAAAAAAAAAAAACATTAATAGAAGTAATTCAAAAAATACATGAAGAAAATATTTCATGTAGCTAACCCAATTTAATCTATTGATAACCCATAGCTGGCCCAAAGTTTGCGGAACTAAGTTTGTGTTGTTGTTGTTGTATTATAAACTAAGTTCTTTCCCGATTATTTTGTTTTGAGATTAAATTAAAAAAAAAATGCAGTGTAAAACCCAAATTTTACCTCTCTAATCCCAACATGCCACATTATCATATTACATATAAAGAATAGCCACAACCACACTTAATTAATTGTAATATTCATTTGAGAATCCAATTTAATTAACTATGAATTTATTGTGAGATGTTATTTTGTGTGATAAGATGTATTAAATTTTAGAGTTTAAATTCCTTTAAAGATGGGTGTAAAACTCATGTTTTGCACCATCTAATAAGTGATTGTCACATTGGTATTTTACTTAAAATTCAATACATCTTACCACACCTAATAACATCTCAATAAATTTCCAATTTGATTGGATTTATATATGGGTATTAAAATTGATTGAATGTGATTGTGTTTATTCTTAAATATGTGATAAAATAATGTGACATGTTGGGATTGGAAGGGTAAAATATGAGTTTTATACCACGTCCTTATAGAATATAATCTCTAATTTTTTTTTTGGGAAACATAATCTCTAAATTTTAAGTAAAAAACTGATGTGGCAATCCTTTATTGGATGATGTAAAAGATAGGTTTTACACCCTATCCTTATCAAATTTGGACTCTTTTTTGTTACTTTTATATTTATCACTTATGAGTTGTCAGTGAATATATTATTATGTTTTTTTTTTTTTTTTGAACGATAGAAAGTTGAACTTTTTCTTTTTAGAATCAAATTTGAATAGTTGAACCTCAATTTAGGCTTAACCATGGTCCCAAATAAATGAACATAATAAGATTTTTCATCAGATCTCAAGCTGTTTATGAATAACTCCATTCATGAAGTAATGATATTTTAGTAAAATAGAGGAAGTTGGAGGTGAAAGTGAGGAAGCCTTTGACCTTTCAAAATCTGCCCTCCAAAAATCCCAACTCAAATCGAATCCCTACATTTATGGCCTCTTTTCCTCTCTCTTCTAACTCCTCACTCTCTCACAGTCTCACCAAAACAAAACGTTCCCTCTTCATCATCACTACTAGTTGTATTTTACCATATATATAATATAATATTACCGCACATACAATAAATAACAAAAACCAAAACATTGAACATAAACCCAGAACCCAAAAACCAATCCCACAGAAAGAGACAGGCAGAGAGAGAGAGAGAGTCTCAAACTCTCAAACCCTCGATCCCAATGGAAGACTGCATGAGAGAGTGTATGAAAAAGCTAGCCTTGTGGTTCACCAACACGTTCAAACCCATCATGACCCACGACGAGCTGGAGCCAATGATGGCCACTCTGGGCTTCGTGGGTCTCCCTCCAACTCCTCTGTTGCCTTCCAACGGTTCCCCCGTGGCATGGAAGGAGTACGTGTACTCCGCCGGAGGTTCACGGCTCTCGGTGGAGACAGCGCCGCCTAAGCCGAGACTGCCTTACCCGAGGATCGATGGACTCCATATCTACACCTACAGAGCTTTCATCGACGCTGTTAACTTCTACCTCGACATGTCTGAAATCTCCGATCTTTTCCATATCAGGTTTGGTTTTCCCATTCTTCTCTGAATTTATAAATTAAAGAAAAAACAAAAAAAAAAACAACAAAGATTACTGCTTTTTTCCAATAGAGAGTAGTGTTTGTTATTATTACATATTTTTCTTTTCTTATTATTGTGTTTGTCAAATATACGACACTATTTATTGGTATTCTTCTTTTCTTGAATTGTGTGTCAGTAAAACTTGTTAAGTAGTATTTGGTTGTATACTTCTTTTTCTTTTATTAAACCAAAAAAAAGAACTTTTTATTTTTAGAATCCAAAAAAAAAGAACTTGATTGAAGGAAAATGGAAGGAGGTAGCTGCAGAAATTATTCACAGAAAAGTTGAATGTAGGTTCAGTCAAACTACTTGCAGAAATATTGGGAAAAGATTTTTGTTGGGTACTTTTTTATTATGTTTTTTTTTTAATTAGATTTTTTGCTTAATTATCTTTCTTTTTTTTTTTCTTGGATACTTCGTTGACTGATTGATGTGAAATGCAACAAAATTAATTGGGTTTCATATGCAATCTTTGTACAAAAATTTATATTGGTACTGGTAGTTGTCGCTACTATATATTATTCTTGACTTTTGCCCTTCCCATGTTTATTTTATGTCCATATTCACCACATTTCACCACATTTCTTGTGCAATACTTCTAAGTTCCATCAGTTTTTTTTGTTTAATGTGCTTTTTCCCAACAACTCTTTTATTTTTTGTTGGGTCGTTTTACTGGCTAAGAAATTACTTTTTCCATTCATAGTTGTTTTATTAGGTTTAATGCTAAGGAATAAATTATATACTCAAAAGAGCATAAATAAGTAAAATAAATAACAATGAGAACTACTTGCACAAGAAGGAAAGAAAAAAATAAGGATTAGACTTAGTTAATCTTTTTTTTTGGAGGTAAAGCGGCAATTTTATTTTTAAATAAAAATAATTACAAGAGTACATGATGAAAGAGTCCAAAGTCACCAAACTCTTGAGAAAAAAAAAAAAAAAATACAAGACTACATGCACAAAGGTGCTAATGTGCATTGAGAGCTTTTCTCTCTCTCTCTCTCTCTCTCTCTCTCTTAAGAGTGCCTAAAAATTTATTTACTTATATGAGTATAGATAAAAATTTAGTTGCAATTATTTAGGTGTGTAATTTAGATTTAAAATTTAACCATATATATGGTTGTATTGATTGACGTATCATATAGTTAGTGTTATAATATTCTCCATGGACAATGAAGTTCTTTTTTCTTGCAACAAATGGTGAAATTCGAGTCCAATCACAAGACCCTAACAAAACACTATTAAATTCAACTATATTGCTTATTTTGTTCATATGGATGAACTTAAAATACAATACCTAATAAACTGTACTTAAATTCTGTCCAATAAACTATACAATAACACAGTATCTTCAACTTGTTATACATTTCTCATTTATTTGTTACACTGCATATTCATGAAGTGGGATATATATGTAAGTTGACTCAATGAATAGGAGAGCGATTTCACTTTTTTTTTTGGGGTTAATGGATGCAAAGCAGGTTACCACCCCTGGCCCTGAAAATGATTAATTCACTTTAGTTTTTTATTTCTGTTTTTATAAAAGTATAGTTTTTTTTAGCTTATATGCATAAATTTATTTTCTCTGGGCCAGGCCTCGGATTTAAACGATTGGCCCAGTTTCTAGAGTGTTCATCTTTTTGTGTTTAAATTAAATGCCACCATAAATATAAAAATAATGGTCTGACTGTGTTCCACTACCTTGTGGTCCGATAAAAAAAAAAGATTTTGTGATGGGTCATAGAAACTCGTACTCGCACCTGCTTCCGGATCAGCTATGGCTCATTACTCAATAGCATTACTCAATGCTGTTGTTTTACTGATAATTTTATATATGGGAATGCAGAGAAAGAAGATGAGGGGGACACATGCACGTGTATTTCACTTTAATGTTTCTTCTTTCTGTTTGCAATAAGTGCGATAATATTTTTCACAGTTATGCGTAATAAAATTAGTGTCAATAATGAATGAAAAAAAAATAATCAACAAATCATATCATACTTGTGAAAAATATGTTGTTCATAACAATACTCTTCTGGTTTCGTTGTGTTAAATGCTTGAGCTTCAATAGCAATGAGCTTCTTCAGTCCAATCTTCTATGCGTGCTATTTTTTAGTATTTTGTTATGTGTGCCATTCTTATATATATTTAAACATCTTGCTGATAGGGCAGGGCTTTTAAAAAAACACTAAATTTCTTTGTTTGACACATACAGTTACCGAGTATGGAAGAAGCAGCTGTTATCTTTCAAGTTTTTGATAGTTTAATCTTTCACAAATGCTAAAATAATGTATCCAAAACCTTTAAGCATCTTTACTGACATGTATATAGACGTGGGTTCATGTTTTTTATTAAGCTATCTCAGACACTAAATTTGCCTTCTTATAATTTTTTATTTTAATATACTTATTTTTGAATAGGGGAATGCCACTCCATCGAGTACATGACCGAAATAGGAAGTGGCGTCGCATGGAAGAAGATGAAAGTATCTTTGTTTACAGAGAAGGAACACTGGATCAAACCGCATACAATTTGTATCACTTTGACAAGAACATCAGCACTAATAACAGTGGTAATGGGTGCAACGCCATCATTCGGAATAAGGTCAACAATGCTCCAGTTAGCAGCGTTGTCTCTTTAAAAGATGTCATAGTAATTTAGTATGATCGTCAAAGAAGGCTGACATTCATACATAAATTTCTCTGATAAACCCTTTTTTGGATTCTTCATTGGATTTTTTTCATGTAAAAAACGAGAAAGTTTTGTTTTCTTGGTCTAGGAGATACCATTTGCTTCGTTTCAAACTCTAGACATGGATCTGGTCCCTTGGGGTTCTAAACTTTTAACTCATTGGGCCTTTTCTGCTGTATCTTTTTTTAGGCTTTACCAGGCTGCATGACTAGGATCTGGCATGATTGATAACTTTGTTTGTTGTAATGTAAATAGTGATTCCAAGAGAAGCTGGGCCTAATGGAGACACCAGCAAGGCTTCAAAATGCAAATGGACCTTCCTGTAGCAGCTGAACTTAATTTGTGTATTAGGATTCTAGGGATTCCAGCACCTCTCCTCTTGTAATGCCTGGACACTATGGTTCAATCCCCCACCTACTCTCCTCTCCTTGTTTACATAGCCAAAAAACAAACAAAGTGTTATTTGTCTGGTGAACTAGCTAGGCTATGGTGAAAAATTTAGTGGTCTGTGGTGAGATCTTTAGTGGCACCGCGTTGAGCATCAATTAATTGATCTGTCAAAGTCTATGTTAAAATAATTCAAGTGCGCGTGGCAAACCCAAAAGCACCAGTTTTTTGGCTTTTTGAGCTTATTTCAACTCTATTTCTACCAGTAAGAATGTAGGGTCAACTTGTCATATTTGCATGGGCTGTAATCAAGTTATTATAATTTTAGGTATGTCAAGATGACTCTTTGGACACAGTTTAAAAGTTAAAACCTAGTTAACAAACATTATAATCTTTGTTATCAACTAAGAATGTAAGAATTTCCAATATTTTTTTAGCTAAGGCTGTGTTTGTTTTGGGTGTAAAAAGAATACGGAAAATATTCTGAACCATGATGAGTGTTTCGGTTGGTCGGAAAACTCAGTCAAATGGAATATATTTTTTGTTGATTTAAAATACAGCCCCTAATATGTAAAATAAATTATACTTCTAATTTACCTTCAAATCATTTACACCCATTTTCCTCTTCTACTTGAATCGAGAGAGAGAGAGAGAGAGAAAGAGAGAGAGGAGAACACTTACAATGGAGCACGAAGAGAGCAAGACCACCATGTCGACCAAGTGAATGACCCACCCTAGAGCCAATTAGAGCACCGTGAACAACCCACCCTTGAGTCGGTTTAATAACCATGTGAACGACCCACTCCTAGATCGAACCACCATGGGCAATTCACGCCTAGATCGAGTCATAACCTTTAAATTGACCCACCGCATCCATGTTGCCACTACCAATACCAAGACACCCATGAACTAATCTCTCTCTCTCTCACACGGTCAATTATGTGATTTTGCTTCTTTTGTTTTGATTTTTGTTTCCTTTTGTGTTTATGTATTGAGATTTTCTATAATAATATTTGTTTGGATCCTGGAAACATGTGAGAAATCTAATAAAAATGTGTTTTCTAGAGCATTTTCAAAAATACAACCAAACATTATAAAATATTTTCCAAAGCATTTTATAGAATACAACCAAACACTTGAAAATATTTTCATTTTTGAAAAATATTTTCAAGTAAAAATATTTTTCACTCGGAATATATTTTACATATTGCCAATCCCAGCCCTAAGTAAATAAGAATTTCCAATTTCCTCCTCCCTGTGGGGCTCCCCCCCGCAACATTATAGTCTTCGTATCAGCTTCCTATATTAGAATTTTCATTCCAAGTGGGGTCTTTCCTTTGGTTTTTCTTCTCAAAAGAAGAGCCCAAACGAAAACCATGATTTATGCAAATAAATAGAAAGAAATGTATCCAAGGCGGCCAAGCTCCCCAATGAAAATATAATTTAGATTTTGAATTTTATAATGGCTTTCCGCTATCTGTCTGCCACCAACACAAAGCCTCAAACCCTTTTTCTCTCTCGAATGTAGCCAAATGCATCAGGCAACAAATTTCCTTTTCCCAGTCCCCAATCCCAGCTGAAAAGAACAAAACAATAAAAACACACAGAAACAAAAGAAAGCGTATCCCTATTTTGTTTCTCCATACACCAACACGCGCTTCAGTCTTTCCCTGCTGAAAGAGGCAAAGATCCCGCAATGTGAACCAAAGGAGTGAAGGACTCCCAAGTTGGCTCTTTGTCAAAGTTTCTTCTTTTTCAAGGTTTCTACAAAAAAAAGTTAAGGCTTTATTCAACCTTCAGTCCCGCTAAGAGCCCCAAAAAGGAAGAAAGATAATATTGTTCACTTAAGCCTCATTATCTTATCTCAAATGGGTGCTCTTCAAGCCACAGTTTTCTTCCTGTTTCTACTGAAAGCATGTGAGATTAATGCCCAGAATGAAGACTGGAAGACTGCAACTGCAACATACACCAAAGAAACAAATGGGTCTATCATTACAGGTACTTTTCTTGCTTCTATAGTTTCGAAGTTTGTAACTTTACTGTCTTTTGCTACATAATGATGCTGCACGTTCACAAGATATAAACTTTACCAGCAAGTGATCAAGGGCTACTGTTTATTAATGTTCCAGAAGGGGCTTGTGGTTATGGAGACCTCCACAAGACTAGCTATGGGAAATACAGTGCTGGACTAAGTACCATTTTATTCAACAAAGGGAGTACTTGTGGGGCTTGTTATGAGCTCAGATGTGTTGACCATATATTATGGTGCCTGCAGGGAAGCCCCTCTATTGTTCTCACTGCCACAGATTTCTGTCCTCCAAATTATGGGCTTTCAGCTGATTATGGTGGCTGGTGCAATTTTCCAAAGGAGCATTTTGAGATGTCAGAGGCTGCATTTACTGAAATTGCAGAGAGAAGTGCTGATAATGTGCCAGTGCAGTACAGGAGGTAACAAATCTAACACAGAAAGAGAAATTTTATTGGAGTTCTTTTCTTTCCTATGATTTCTGTTTTCTAGCATCTTGCAATTGAGGGAAACATTGTTTATGTCAAATTTTGTGCAGGGTGAAGTGTGCGAGAAGTGGCGGGATGAGATTCAGTTTGAGTGGAAATTCTCACTTCTTTCAAGTTTTAATTACCAATGTAGGTTTGGATGGTGAAGTGGTTGCTGTGAAAGTGAAGGGATCAAGAACAGGGTGGAATCCTATGGCAAGAAATTGGGGACAACTCTGGCACTGCAATATTGATATTAAAGGACAGCCTATATCTTTTGAGGTGACCACCAGCAGTGGAAGAACGCTTGCATCTTACAATGTTGCTCCAGCAAACTGGCAGTTCGGCCAGACATTTGAAGGGAAACAATTCTAGTTATAGGAAGCTTTTGCTGCATTTCTGGAATATGGCTTGCAAGTTGCAAGTTGCAACTCGCAACTTGAAACTTTTGAAGTCTTAATCATGGTTTCACTCTGTATTGAGGGAATTAACCTCATCTTTACACGTACATCTAGTCACTCAAAACTTCCAGTCATCCACAAAGTTGAGATTATGGTCAACAAATTGATGAGAAGGTTGTAGAAGAAAGTTTAAAAAATAGGAATTCAAGGTCCCAGTTTTGTCTCTTCATGATATCTTGATTAGAAAGTATTACTATAGATGGAATCTGTAATTATTAAAAGTAGCAGTACATGTACCTTGTTTTCCTTCTCTTTATCCTGGCTTATACAGACAATCCTTGCTTTATAAATTATGCTCTTTTTGGAGATAATTCACACAGTATTTGCTTCTACAAGAAAGATAACCAATGAAAATAAAAATTAAAAAAACAAAAAGGAAGATAATCAAATATAATTGCAAAACTCAAATGACAAGCAAAAGTTCTCACTTCTCAGTTCTCACCTACAAGAGAGCGCTCAAACATGGTATTTATGTAACTAATTATCGCAGACACAAGAAATGGAAACAAGGTAACAAGTGTTGTTCCATTTGTGCTATCCAAATTATGCATTCTTGGAAGAAATTCAAGTATAAATGAAAAGGTGAACGTCACTGTCTGTTTGCCTCTTGTTGTTGAAACAGCAATGGAATTAACATGGATATATAGGCAGCATAAGCTCCCAGCTAGATGCTTTGTAATTATCACCACCTCCAATACACGAGCCATTTTATACAAGGCAAATTATTTAAGAAACTTTTATCTCTCTTATTGGTCATGACAACAGGGGATAGCCATAAATGACACATATAAATAGCAAGAACCATGATCAAAATGGATATTAAATAAAATAAAAACTCATTATTTGTATTGTTTCAATGTAAGTAAGATAACAGCTTCTCCTTATTCTAGCATATAGTTGCTAAGCATGTATTAAGTGATTGATTCTTTTAGTAAAAAATAAAGAGTGATTAATGCCAATCTAGCCGGTCCTTTTTGTGAAACTTCAATGCATCTCCAAAGGGCTTTACAGATGAGAACTATATTTCAGTTGGTTTCGCCATAAATGTAGGCAGTACTTTTCCGGCATATAAAAGTTGTGGTTTTAGAACATCCTCTTACCAGGACATAACCATACACTTTATCCTACAAAGTCAATTATTGCTCACCATAATCTCTTCCTCCTCAAGAAACTCGAGACATTCACCATAATACATTTGAGCGTCTTGCCTTACCATAGCTGAAAATTTTGTTTCTCCATTTGATTCTAAGCCGGTTATAATTATCTTAAAGGATGACTTGTCTGGTTCACATCCAACTTCTTTCATCAGGTAGTAACATTCCATTGCAAGTTCAGTGCGGTTAAAGCTAATCAAAGTTTTGAAGAGAGCGTTAAAACCTTCAATTTCAGGATTTAAACCATGTTCTGCTTTCAAATATGAGTGAAGTAATTCAACATCTTCAAACAATCCATTGCTAGCCAATACTGTGATCATCTCAGCATACAGTGACACTCGAGGCTTATACCAGTATTCCTTCCGAACATCTTCAAACACCTAGATTTAGCCAAAACAAAAAGTAGTTAAGGCAATGAAATTAAGCCAACAAATACTAGTAATGGAGTCCATTCTACTTGTTACCAAAAATAATAGGGTAAATTCCAGAAACCTCCCTTGAGGTTTGAGGAAATACCAAACACGTTCCAAAGTTGTAAAAAATGACCAATTTACTCCTTAAAAACAGACGGCATGTAACGCCGTTTGACCCCATATATTAAACCAAATTTTCTTCCCTTCTTCGCACCAGAAAATATCTCACTCCTTCACGCCCTGAAAATCTCTCTCTTCTTCACGCCAAAAAAATATCTCTTTCTCTCAAGACCAAAGCCAAAATTTCAGACTCGGACTAACAACTCCTCCACCAGAATGGTTTCAAAGTCGGTTTAACCACAAATCTCAAGCCATACTCTATCGTTAAAAGCTTTGTGGTTGGGTTACAAATCATGATGAATTGTAGATGGCGATTGCTGGGTCACGATGAGTGGAGACAGTGGTTGCAAGGTCAGTCTGGTGGAGCTGCCGTTGTGGGTATGGGTATTTTTTTTAATTTTTTGATTTGGGTTTTGTTTGGGCCTGAGCGTGAATCATGTGATGTTTAGTTGGAACGGTTTGGGCTTGAGTAAGATGGGTGGGTAGTGATGGGTGGTGCTGTGGTGGACAGTGGTTGGGTCACATGATGCTTGACGGTGGGGTTTTTTTTTTTTAGGGGGGGTGGGGTGGGTTTGAGGTGTGAATCATGTGATGTTTGATAGTGGGAATAGTTTGGGTTTGAGATCAATAGGTGGGTAGTGATGGGTGGTGCTGTGGTGGCCGGCGGTTGCTGGTCACATGATGCTCACTAGTGGGTCTGGGTTTTGTTTTGAATTTTAATTTTAGGATCTGTTTGAGGTGTGATGTAAACGGATCTATTTGAGGTTAGATGTTGGATGGTTGATTGGTTGAGTTGATCTATGTTTGATTACCTTCTGTGATGCTGGATCTAATTGGGTTGATCTTGGTTTGATGGAGGGAGGATTTTTGTTTTTGGAATGTAATGTAAATTTTTATTTTTCCTAATGAGAATGTATGGTTTTGATTTGAAAAAGGGTACTGGTTTAGTGATTTTTTCTGTAATCTTTCTCAAAATACATGTTTTGTGTATATCTTTTGGACTGGTTTGAGCTTCAAAGAGAGGCGTTTATGTTATGGTGCGAAGAAGAAAGTGAACAAACAGAGAACATGGAAAAAAAAAATTGTTTGGAGAGAGTGAACAAACGGCAGTACACGCCGTCTGTTTTTAAGGAGCAAATTGGTCATTTTCAACAACTTTTGGACTTGTTTGGTATTTCCTCAAACCTCGGGGAAGGTTTCTGGAATTTACCCAAAATAATAATAACTTCATAAGAAGAAAAAAAAACTATTAATTGCAAAATGACCAGAAATGTAAAAAAATTTTAAAAGGAAAATAACGTTCCATAATTCATTAGACAAATACAAGTCCGTTTTCACGGATAAGATATTAGAGAGCATGAATGTTACATGTTATAAAAGGGTGTATATGGATCATTCAATAGCTCAATTCCTAGCAATGCAGGATATAGAAGGGAGGGGATATACTTTGGTAATATGGATGATACCCTTTGGCAAATTGAGCCTCTCATATATGTTGCAGTAAATACTGTTAGGTTCTTCACCAAATCTAGTTTTGAATGGATTAGGAGGGTGAAAAACTCTGTAGCTCATAATTTAGCTAAGTTCTCTTTTTAATTTTCAATGCTGTTTTACCTGTAATAATATTTCCATCCCCCCTTTAGTATGGGATGCTTGAAAAACTGATGTTACTCCGTTTTCTCAGTAAAATAAATAAATAAATAAATAACAGATGTATATTTGTGAAGGGGAAAAAAAGAAGAAGCAAAATCTCTAAACTTTAGCTCATGAGCATTTTAGTCCTTGGAGTTGAAGGTCATTGCTTTTATTCCCTTATAACTTAAAATGATCGCTTTTTATTCTTAAGACCTTAAAGTGATCACTTTTTAATGTCCCTAAAGTATCTAATGGAGTGATAACATCATCTTTTAGTTTTAGTGTGGTCATTTGATCATGTCATCCAAGTAACTTAAAGTGATCATTTGAAATTCCAGGGACTAAATTGCCAGTGGGCTAAAGTTTAGAAATCAAGAATATATTTTTCGGGAGAAAAAAAAAGACCAAGAACCCATTTGACATAATGGTTGTTAACAAAGAATTAAGCCTTTAGACATTGTATACTAATCCAGAGATGCAATTTGAATTAATTCACAAAATATAGTTGGCAAAGAAGAAAACTTAAGTGGGTCTCCCTCAAAATTCACATAACATAAATTTTTGTAGGATTTAGCAATTGCAGATAGAAATTAAAAAGTTATGATTTAAAGTATGAACCTTGAGGGCCAACTCGCATTCATTCTGGCGGAGGAGTTCACGAAGAACAGCAATCAAATCGAGCTTGAGAAGGCGGCTGAGCTTGGACTCCCAGACTTGGTCCAATAAACGTTGGTCTTTCTTAATATTGGCTCGCTTTAAGGCTTGCACAGTTTGAATTGCTTCGATGCTGGGGTTCCTACCCTTCTGCAATGGCTTCCGGTTCTTGCTTCTAACGCTGGTGCCCACTATGACACAGCGTCTTGAAGGTGTAGGGGCAGTGGCAGGTTGAAGCGACCACCTTGTTGTTCCATTTAGTTCAGTGGTTTTGAGGAGGAGGGAAAAGAATGGAGCACGAATTGCAGACAAGCTCATGCTTCAATCTCGACTCCGCTCTCTCTGTTTAGTATGTTTAATGTTTATAGTTTGTACTTTGTTTTCACTTCCCAGCATAAAAAACAAGGAGTATGTGAGGATAAATGGCAACGGGTCAGGTTCGAATTTGGATGTTGGATCAAATACTATCTTTTGGACTTCTGCTTTCAAGAGTTTGAGTCCATATGTGATATGCCAATGGGCCTTCTAATTCATATTTTGGTGCTTGATAATTTAGTTTTTTTTTTTTCCTTTTTTTTTTTTTTTTGGTTTTAGAACCTTGAGATAGGATAACTTGGTGGAAAGATGTGAGGAATTTATTAAATATTCGAATAATACAATTTTGCACAATTTTTTTTAATGACTTGATATGTGTAGAACTAGTTTTGAATGGACAAGTCACATCACATTAAATGTTAGCTAATAGCATGACAAATTATGTGCCACCTCCAACAAATCATTCTTTTAATGACTTGATATGTGTAGAACTAAAAAATTATACACTTGAAGAATTCTCAACACCCAAATTAAACCCCTCAAAAAAAGAGAGGGGGGGGGGGGGGTGTGGAGATTTTCTCCATTAGGTTATTAGCCCACCTATATGTAATTGGATTGTACGTTTACAGCTTCATAGCCTTGCCTTGCAAACTATCATTCCTGCCTTCTTTATTAACTACACCTTAGTATCTCTCATATTTTAGGAAGGAAGTCAAAAAATTAACCCAATGTTTAAATGAGAGGAAGGGGGGAGAGCCTTTTACTTTTCTCTCCCTTCCATTGCAAACATACCGTGTTTTGCTGCCTTGGGATAGTGGATTTATCTATAATTGGGAAAGAAGGTTTTTAGAGGCAAGAAAAATAAGTAGAACTGCACCTGTAAACATGAAATATACCATATATATGGAGAATAAATGTGACAAGTACTTTTGCATAGCAATGTTTTATTTGAACCTTTTCTATTTTTGGAGAAACGAGTTTGGGAAGTCAAAATTGACGAGTGATATGGAAAGGATCAACCATCAAACAATACTGTGCCCTGTTGAGCATTAGCATACATTCCAATGTTTCTGCAGTCCAAGCTTATTGGCATAAAGTCAAATCTCTGATATCATCAGTTATATATACTATCTACTTAAATGTAGCAAACCATTTGAAGGATTTGGATGAGAGCATGCCCTGTTCCATTAGCGTTTGTTGAAAAGTAAAATCAACAGAGAAATTTGCATCATTGCATAGAGAGGATAGCACAAGCAACTAATGTAAACTTAGAAGTTCAATTGGCAGCTAAAAATTTAAAAGCATATAAATGCCAAATAGTCGGGAGAATAGCTCTCATGGAGCCCAACAGATTGAAAAACATTTCTTCTCAAATCACGAAAGCTAACTGTTCTGCCCTGCTACTTGCCATCTCTGCAGTTTGTTTCTCCTCTTATTTTGGAAGTTCATGGTAGCAAAACCATGAAAAGTAGCCAAGCACCAAGCCACACATCTGTTATATATATATAAAAACCATATTTAGTGCCTCATTTAAGTAAGATAAATAGACAACAACACAACACAAATAAGCAGTAATGACTTTCAAGTTATTGCACAAATTCGCAATAGCTATATGGAATTCACCAAGAGTCTGATAAACATACCGCTCACCTATTTACATTTACAAGAGGGATTGAAGAACCAAAAGAAGGCTTCCTCCTTTCATCTCAGTAGCTCCATGCCAACACACGACATTTCTAGGGAAAACCACTTATCTCATAAAGGCATTAATTATCACTACTATGCCTCATGTTTGAAGTGGCTAACAAGAGCTCTATGATTAAATGATTCATTAGTTTCATACCCATGAATAATAACAGATACTAATAGAACTACATCTGTTCACAGATACAAACACGCATGAAATATTCCAAGTCATACTATTAGTCACCAGAAATATAATACAAACACTTTTACTATTAGCACATGAAATAAGCTTGAACCGTTGTCAATAAAATTGATATTTTATTTTTTTTCATCACAACATTGAAAAGAAGTTTTAAATTCAGCTGACAGGAATGACAAAACATGATTTCTTAAACTGAACCAAGAAACTGATGATAGCTTTTTAAAAAAAGAACAGCAAAACTGATGCTAAGGTTAAAATTAATTAAAAGATTAAAAAACACCAACCAAAATAAGATAATAAAGAAGGAATTGGTTAAGTTTTCAGACTTACAATATTTGGTGTTGCAGAGGTTATGTGCTTTTCTGTGGGAGGATTCACTGGGACGTTCAATTTTGTCGTTCAGTGCATGATTGGGATCTGGAATCATTGGTTTTGTTTATGGACATTGTCTACTCTTCATTTGTGCGGGGTCTTGGTCCTAACAAAGTTTGTTGGAAGCTAGCATTGAGTAGAGGTTTTGAAATTCGTAGATTTTACCTTTCTTTATATCCTCCTACTATCATATCTTTCCCTTGGAAAATGGTATGGCAATCGAGGGTTCCTCCAAGGGTAGCTTTCTATTCATGGTCTGCTTCTTTAGGTAGGATTTTAACAATGGATAAGCATCGAAAAAGTTGTATTATTGTTCTTGATTGGTGTTTTATGTGCAAAAAGTATGGGGAGTCGGTGGATCATCTTCTTCTTCAATGCTCCACAGAATATAAACTATGGTATTTGGTGTTTTGTTTGTTTGGAATTCACTGGGTTATGCTGCATAAGGCTATTGAGTTGTTTAAGTCTTGGCAGGGTGAGTTCAAGCGACATTGCAATATAGCTATTTGGAGGCTTGTGCGACAGTGCTTGGTGTGGTGTACTTGGCGAGAAAAGAATGTTAGAAGTTTCAAGGGATGTGAATAGTCTATGCTAGAGCTTAAGTCTTTTTTTCTTTCACACTCTCCTTGAATGGAGTTTGGGACTGTCTCATTTGTAATGTTTTTCCCTTCTTGTTTGCTTGAACGTAGTAATTTTGGTTCCTATTGTTTGCCCCAACAGTAAATTCCCAATGAACTCGGTTGGCTATGATTTTTAATAATATGTTATGTTACCTATAAAAAAAAAAGACTTACAATGTTTGGCAACACCATAATCTAACATCAAGTTGGAAAAAGCCCACTAAGCCAAGCACTAACATCAAGATATTAGTAGTGCTAAAGGAAAGATATTAGATTATGGATATCATGAGACCTTAGGAACCACTAAGCCAAGCACTAATATCAAGTAAGAGACATGATATAGAACAAGTTGTTCACAAATTAGAAAAAGCCCATGAAAGATTTTAAAGATAAGGAGACAGAAAAGATGCAAGTTATGAATAAATTGATTTAAGGATAAATACTTACTGAGTTGCCTAAAAAATGAAAACACATGCTAACAGGCCTGTCTGCTGCATAAGCAAACATAATACATTGCATGGAAAAAAAAAAAAAAACACGTTTGAGTGTTTGGCTTTTGCTTATTTTTGGTAGCTTATTTGGATAGTGTTTATCACAGATATGGTTTTTGGTAACTTTTAAAGGCTAAAAGTTAGACTATTTGCAAAAAAGTTGAAACAAAAAGCAAAAAGAAAAATTGGTTTTTCCTAGGGATAAAAATAAAATGACTCAATTTCCAATTTAAACAACACGATGAAATTTTTAGATCATTGTGCTATTTATTTCATGGAGTTGCATTATAATGTTGCAACCTTTGAAAGCCCAAAAAAATTGTTTCTATGAAAAAATTATGAATGCTTCCTTTTGCTCAGGTTGAAGACTTCAATAAGTTCTGGCAAATACCTGAAGAGTGAAGAGTGATACTTACAGGATAAATAGATGAGTCAGAGTTCTAAATGACAAGACAACCAAATCATCTCCATAGTTTCAAATAAATTATACAACTTTGAAATCACACTCATTCAACAGAATACTAACTAGAATACTACTTTACAAAAGAGCAGATGAACCAGAGTACTAGCCACAATGAAATGAAATTGTACCTTGTAGGACTGACAAATAGCTTATAAAATCATTAAAAGCAGATGAAAGGAAAACATACCTCTTCAACCATGAAGAAGAGTGCAAGTGAACCCATCGCCAACAAGCTCATTAATTGCATCCCGGAACTTGTGATAATCATCGACTTTGTTGTAGACCTGATAAGAAATCCTTGCACAGCCAGTTACCACATCAACCTCCCCATCTTCTGGTGCCCTGTAATAAATAGGCACTTCCACACCAAACTTCCCCCTCAAATGTGTTCTCAACTTCAAAGTATCCAAATCACTTGAAATCCCCAAACAAGCCGGCAACCCAACCATGATCATGCTGGCACACATCTCTGGAGGGCATCCAAGATTTGTACCCCACGCTTTTGCCAACATCTGCCCCATCTTCACAACATTCTCATGATTCCTCATCTTGATCCCCTCAATACCACCCTCAAACCTATCAACAAACTCAAACACCTTGGGAACCACCAACTGAGCACTATAGTCCCTAGCCCCAATCCAAGCACTTTCCACGGCCAACCCATTTCCATACTCGTGAGTCACGACTGGATGGTGCAGGTCTAAGCACTGGGACGACTTCCTACAATACAAAAATGCAATGGAGGGCGGGCAAAAGAACCACTTATGCAAATTACTAGTGTAAAAATCAGCACCAATGTCTTGCATATCAACATCAGTACACCCAATCCCATGAGTTGCATCCACAAAAACTTGATCCACACCTTCCTCCCTACAAATCCTAACCAATTCCTTAACAGGTATAACTACACTAGGCATTGAAGTTATATGATCAATCACAGCTAACCTCACTTTCCTACCATTCTCTTTTCCTTTCTCTAAAGCCTTCCTAAACTCAAACACAATCTCTTCATTAGAATTAACAGGAAAAGGCAAATGTACCTCAATAACATGCCCGCCAGCACGGGTGAGATAGGCCTCAATAGACTTCTTTACAGCACCATAAGCATAGTGAAGCATAATGGCAACATCTCCTTGATTGAATTTTCCTTCGGCGAAGCTCCAGGCGATGTTTTGGAGGACGATAGCAGCTGCAGTGGTGGCATTATCGACGATGGAGATTTCGTCGAGGTGTTGGGCATTGATGAGGCTTTGGAGGAGGGTGCGGGAGCGGAGAATGCCGGGTTTGAGGTGGGAGAAGTAGAAGTGATCGGGTTGGCTAAGGAATTGGAGTTGGAAGTGTTGCTGGGAGTTGGAAATGGAGGAAGGGCAGCAGCCAAAGGAGCCATTGTTGATGCGAGCTATGGCGGAGTCGTGGTGGCTGAATTCTGATTGGATTTCAGCTTCTGTGATGAAAGAAGAGGATAAAGATGAAAGCTTTGGCTTTTTTGGGATGTGGGTATTGGAGTCACCATTGAGATGAGGGTGGGACTGAGAGGCCATTGTTGATGGTGTTGGAGGTTGTAGCTGTAAGGTTTTGAGTTTGGAGAGAGGAGAAATGATCAGAAAGTGAGTGACATGAAAAAACAAGAACAAGTTACAAGTAGGAGTAATGGGAAGTGCCGCATTCCATTAACTTTTATTTTTGGCTGAATGCCACATTCCATTAACTGAATAAACTAATTAGCTTGAGACATATACCCTCCACTTTGTTATCTCTCTCTATTTATTTATTCATTCTTAATCTCTTAAACAAGAACAAGTTACAAGCGAGAGTAATGGGAAGTGCCACATTCCATTAACTGAATAAACTAATTACTTAATTAGCTTGAGACATATACCCTCCGCTTTGTTATCTCTCTCCATTTATTTATTCTTCTCTTAATATGGTTATTTCACTTTAAAACAATGATTGAGTTGGGTTTCTACATAGTGTTTGCTTTATAAAATTCTAAAAAGCCTAAAACTACTGCAAATTTTATTTATGTCAATAAAAAAAAAAAAGGTGTTTTGCAACCAAGTTGGAGACCTTGATTTTAAATAAATCCATGGCCAGATTGATTTTGAATCTGGGTGTTGTTATATATATATATATATATATATATATGAGATTGTTGCTGTAAAGGTATTCTGATATTACTTTCAAATGGAGCCGGTCTTCTTTTGTTTTGAAATGAATTTTGGTACTAAGGAAGTTTAGTTATAAAATTAATTATAGTCTAAGTTTACTTATCCCAACAGACCAAAATAATCAAACCACCTATTAAAAACAAAAAAAAAAAAATCTATGCATACTCACACTCTATAACCCAGCTCCCCACCAGTCACCTCCAAATCTCTTCTGTCTCCACCAGATGGGTTAGAGGTTTGGGAAAAATGGGGAATTTTTTTTCCATTTAACGTTAATTTTTTAAGAATATTGTTAATTGTGCAATTGCAAAAGAAAGTGGGAAACTAGCATCTCGAGTTTTAAAAACTCGAGATCAAAGCCGAATTCGAGTTTCCAAAACTCGAGACTTAAGCGGGCAGAAGTTGATGTGGAATGGGTTCCACGTAGAACTCGAGTTTGTAAAACACGAGTTCCACATTTCACGGGAACTCGAGTGTTAGATACTCGAGTTCTATCATAAAACTCTACTCTACCGTTTTTCCCTCATCCTTCGTTCTTCTTCTTCATCATCTTCCGTTCTGGGTTTCTTCTTCTTTTCTTCATCATCATTGTTCTGGGTTTCTGCTTTTCTTCTTCGTTCCGTTCTTCCTGGTTCGGGCTTCATCTTCATTCTGGGTTTCTTCTTCGTTCCGTTCTTCCTGGGTTCGGGCTTGGGTTCGTGTTCTCTGTTCTTCGTTCTTCTGGGTTCGTGTTCTCTGTTCTTCGTTCTTCGTTCCGTTCTTCCTGGGTTGGGTTCGTGTTCTTCATTCTTCTATCCGTTCTTCGTTCTTCGTTCTTCGTTCTTCGATCCGTTCTTCATGTTCTTCGTTCTTCGATCCGTTCTTCGTGTTTTTCGTTCTTCGTTCTTCGATCCGTTCTTCGTGTTCTTCGTTCTTCGTTCCGTTCTTCCTGGGTTGGGTTCGGCTTGGGTTCATGTTCTTCGTTCCGTTCTTCGTTCTCTGTTCTTCGTTCCGTCCTTCCTGGCTTCCTGGGTTTTCTTCCTGGGTTCGTGGTGGTTGAACGATGTTGAACTCGAGTCTGTACGACTCGAGTTTGATTTCCTAGAAATCGAGTTTTACAGACTCGAGATCTATGTGGCATTTTCTAAAATCTGGTCCATGTCATCAAGCACAAAGCGAGTGTCTGGGACTCGAGTTTTAAAATGAAACTCGAGTTTCTAAAACTCGAGATGCTATTTTGCCTAATTCTTAGTTTCCTACGTTAACTTATTATATTCTTTGTTTCTCATTAGTTAGCTTGCAAATTCCCCCGAAAAATGGGTATGAGAACAATCACAATAAGAGAGATTTAAAGTAGCACGTGACAGACAGCGTGAGTTAGTGTTACAGAGAGAGAGAGAGAAACATTAGAATAAGATAAAGCGCTGTTGGTGTTAGGTGAAACTAACGGCAATAACGCGAGGCGTGGACGCTAAACTGCTGACATTAGTACATAGGAAGGAAAGGATAGGATCACAGATTCACTGACACAGACTAACGCTCCGTTCGAAAACCGTTTGTTTCAAAGCAAAATATTTTCAAGAAAATATTTGGTAGACCTCCACCGGCATACTTGCAGGGTTGAATTTGGGTTTGAGATTGAGATTGAGATTGAGAACAATGGCGACGACCTTAATAGGAACAACGCCGTCGTGGATGAGGAGGATTAGTATAATCCCTGAGGTTGCTCCTCCTTCTCCTTCCATTTTCCGCCAATCCTGTCTCTTTTTTCACAAACGCTTTCGCAGCAGCAGGAGCAGGAGTTTCTCAATCTCGGCCACTGCAGAGGATAAAGCGGAAGTAGTCCGCGTGCGTTTTGCTCCTTCGCCAACAGGGAACCTCCACGTGGGTGGAGCTCGAACTGCGCTCTTCAATTACTTGTTCGCAAGGTCCAAAGGTGGCAAATTTGTGTTGAGAATTGAAGACACTGACTTGGAGAGGTCCACTAAACAATCTGAGGATGCCCTCTTGCGTGATCTCTCTTGGCTCGGTCTTCACTGGGACGAAGGTACCCCCCTTCCCAATTCTTTGCTACTTATATTCTGTAGGCGTATCACCAATACAGTCAATTTCTTTACACTTATTATTTGCTTCTTTCGCCTATGCTATGCTACTCTACTTTTATTTCTAATCATTCAATTTCTATGCTATTTTTCATTAGAGTTTTTAAGCAATGCTAGAAAGATAAATACTTCGCCCGTGTCTATGCCTACTGTCATATAGTTTTTTTTAGGGTCCGAGGGTTGCAGTAGAGTAATGGGCATTATAAAATTTACTCACTCTATTATGAATGAATGTCATAATACATTAGATGGCCCTGAAATTCTGAGACTAATAAGCTGTAGTTGTTGTTGTTGTTGCGGCTAAAAACACAAAGAGTTTCGTAACTTGTTGAGGTGTCAATTTTCCATGTGACCCTGCTAAGATGCTGACACCATTTTTATTATACACCAATCACAACTTGCCACCTTAACAATTGTGAAAGGTGATTGATTTTTTTTTTTTGGTATCACAAGACTTAATTGTATTTATTTGTTTATCTTGCACACATTCTTAGCTATGATAGACAGTTGGATACTGAGATGGAGTTGGAGTTGAGTGATAATTGTCTTTGTCTACTCATAATTAGCATTGCTTGTTTTCATTTGGTTTTTGTACAATTCTATCTGTGTTTTTGACTTGCCTGCTTCCTCTATTAAATTATGTGTAGTAGCACATTGATGTCCTTAATACTTCTGAGCGAAAGGTGAATCAATTGATTAAGATATAAACTCTTAGTAATATTGTGTTTTATACTTTGTAGGTCCTGGCGTTGGTGGAGACTATGGTCCATACCGACAATCCGAAAGAAACTCTCTGTACAAGCAACATGCTGAGAAACTTTTAGACTCTGGTTATGTTTATCGTTGCTTTTGCTCCAACGAGGTAATTGGCATTAAACTTTGAAGCTTGTGTTGGTATTACTTATGAGTTATGATACTGGAGTAATGAAAAAGTTTTTTTTTTTGATGAAAAAATGAACTTGTAATCGGCATTAATAAAGACTTACTGTTCATCGGTTACTCTTATTTTCTATAATGTATAGCATGGCTAATATCTTGATTTTCATTCCTAGCTCTCTCTCTCCCTCACTCACATTGTTTGAGAGCATAAATCTTTTCTTTCCCCTTCACCATGCTGTTTCAGCAAAACTAGTACCTTTTGGTTTTAATTGTCAGGTAGTCATTTATTTGGACTACAAGCCTTATTAGCACAGTCTTTTTTGCGTTCTGGAATGCGTGTTTTTCGGTTTTTAGTAGTTTCCATCTTCTATCTCAACTTTTCTTTCTGGTCAAACTTTAGGGGGTTTTGTGAAAATGTGTTTTCTACTTATAGGTTCTTATCATTATTATCTTCAGGAACTGGAAAAAATGAAGGAGATTGCAAAACTAAAGCAGCTGCCTCCTGTATACACTGGGAAGTGGGCAACTGCAACTGATGAAGAAGTACAAGAGGAGCTGGCAAAGGGAACCCCTTATACATATCGGTTTCGTGTGCCAAAGGATGGGAGTTTGAAAATTAATGATCTTATTCGAGGCGAAGTTAGTTCTTTACAATTTTTGGGCTCCTTGTTGTCTTCTTATATTGCAATTTTATATTATTTTATTTTTCATTTTTCATTTTCTTTGGGGCTTTTCAAATTCTCAGATGGGCTTTTGCCCTGCCAGCCATCAACTCTAAGTAAATAATCTAGTGGATGTAGCTAATAACACAATGTTAAATCAAGTTGTGAGGATGTTAACTTTGTTTGATAGTGAAATGAAGGTTAGTTGGAACTTGGACACACTTGGAGATTTTGTAATAATGAGGAGCAACGGGCAACCTGTTTACAATTTTTGTGTCACAGTTGATGATGCTACCATGGCTATATCACATGTTATAAGGTATTGCGTCCAACCTCCTTAAAATTAAGGGAAATTTGCTATTTACCTGTCTGTAAACATAGCAAGTTTACCATCTCTAATTTTTAATTTTTCTTTACCGTTGTCGTGATCCATGTTATGTTAAGACATCTTATTCTTTCAAAACTTGCATTTTCAGGGCAGAGGAACATTTACCAAATACTTTAAGGCAAGCATTGATATATAAGGTATGGTTAGAAATCTGAATCTTTTACCTGTTTTTCGTTGCTTTTGGGTATTTTGTTTGTTAACAACAGAGAGAAACTGACTGTGGTCTCTATACATTATTCTACAACAGGCTCTGGGATTCTCAATGCCTTCTTTTGCACATGTTTCCTTAATTCTTGCACCTGATCGGAGTAAGCTGTCAAAACGGCATGGTGCAACTTCTGTGGGTCAGGTAGTTAATCTTTATTGCTTGAATTTGTAATTCATGCGGAAGTTGGGGTATGAGGTGTTCTTGTGTTCTCCTTTTTTGTTATTAGTCTTTTCTTGTTAGCCTATATTTTTATAAGGATAAATATTTCCAGCTTTACTTCCATCTAACAGTTCAGGGAGATGGGGTATCTACCCCAAGCAATGGTGAACTACTTGGCACTTTTAGGTTGGGGAGATGGCACTGAAAATGAATTTTTCACCCTTGAGCAACTTGGTTAGTGATTTTGAATCCTCTCTCTCTCTCTCTCTCTCTCTCTGGAACCATGCTGATAGGCTCATGTGGATAAAAAAAAAATCTAAAATTTGCTTGTGCGCATTTATTTATATTTTGATCCATTTCTTACCTGAATATCTTTTTGCACTTTACAGTTGAAAAATTCTCAATTGGTCGTGTCAACAAAGGTGGTGCTATTTTTGATTCTACTAAGTTAAGGTAAATATGGCTTTTCAGCTACCATATGCTGAGAAAACCTATTTGTTTGTTACGCCCAGCAAGCAGTCCCTTTGACTTGAAGATGTAGAGTTTTAAAAATGTTATGCAATTGATTTATCAAAAAAAAAAAAAAGTTATGCAATGGCATTTTTGTTCACATTTTCTGATGGTTGCATATATTGTGTAATATTGCAAATTTCAAATTTTGATTTCCATGATTTGATTTTGATCGTTTCTCGATAATTTGGGCTGCCTGTTACTAAAAACAAAAGATGGTTTATTATATTTTTGAACGAGTGAGACTATTTCTAAATTGTGGATGTATTGGAGGTTAACTGTCTAATAGTATGCAAGTTATTGTTGTGTATAGTAGCTGCCTAACAGGTTCTCGTATATGTTCAAATTAAAGGTGGATGAATGGTCAGCATTTAGGAGCACTACCATCAGAGGAGTTGACCAAGCTTGTTGGTGAGCGCTGGAAAAGCACTGGTATCCTCACAGAGTCGGAGGGGACATTTATCCAAGTGAGACTCTTTAGTATTAAAATCTTTTAATTGCATTATGAATTTCAAGTTAGAGAATTGCTTTTCCCTGTGTGATCTTGTAATCCTTGGCAATGTTGTGGATTAAACTGTTATTTAAATTAAGTATGGGATTATGTGGTCTGCTGCAGAAAGACAGGTTACCATAGATAATTTATTTCAATTTGGTTTTATGATGTTTTAATATCCCATTATTAAGCAAAGCAGGCATGTTATAATAGTTGAAACATGATTTTGTATAATAGGAAGCAGTTCAGCTGCTCAAGGATGGGATTGACTTGATAACAGATGCAGACAAAGCACTTTCAAACTTGCTATCTTATCCTTTACCTGCAATTTTAAACAGGTTATATACCTTGCACTTAATTTTGTTGTTTTATGTTGTCATATGTCATCATTTTTTTCAGCCTGATAAACACTGTCTTGTTTTCTTAGTTGAATACACATTGTGTCATCTATAAATATGCTTTTCTACTGGATTTTATTTCACTTAATTATTGCTATAAGTACTGTTTGGGAGAATTTGACTGTAATAAAAAAAAAAAAAAAAGCTTCAGAATAGGTTTGGCCCCTAAGAACACAACCATATCTAATTACAAATTCTTTTGCTCTCTGCAGTCCCGAAGCTAAACCTGTCTTAGAAGATAAGCTTTCTGAATTTTCAGCCAACCTCATAGCTGCCTATGATAGTGGTGAACTCCTGGGTGCTCTTGAAGAAGGGCATGCTGGCTGGCAGAAGTGGGTGAAGAACTTTGGCAAATCGCTAAAGCGCAAGGTGGTCTTTAATTAGAGAGTGATATATTTATTTTACTTACAGTATATGGCCATGAACTGAAAATCTGTCTACTTTCATCCTTATTGCAGGGGAAATCACTCTTCATGCCTTTGCGAGTGTTGCTAACAGGAAAACTCCATGGCCCGGATATGGGTGCTAGTGTGCTTTTGCTCCATAGAGCTGAAATCTGTGGTGTTGTTGCTCCAGAAGCTGGGTTTGTGACATTGAATGAGAGGTTTAAAATGCTGAGGCAACTTGACTGGGAAGCATTAATCAAGGATCAGCCTCCTTTGGAGTCTGCTACTTCTATATCAAACTGAGAATTCACAATTTTGACCGGCTATTTTTAAAAATTAGTTCAGCCATATATTTTTTTAGAATGTTGTTTTCTGTTGTCAAGAGCAGTTGATTTGATTATGAAGGTTCCATCTTTAGTATACCATCTACCATTTTATAATGTTACGAATGCAATAAGCAAGTCTCCCTTCTTTGGATTTGTCACAGAGCATCTATTTTCTGTTATTTAAACGCATGGAATGGTTATGAATTTGAATCAACAATATTCAACCTTAACAATCAATGAAAGATGGCTCTAGGAGATTCTTTATGTGAGCATGAAAGTGATGACAAAGATATGAGGACTTGGTGTTGAAAGTTGAAAGACAAGTTTGATTTGATAGGAATTGGAGTGTGAAATATTGATACTTGTGCGGCAATTTCATATGCCCATGCCCTTTCTTAGTTCCAGTTCCGTATCTTGGGGATTTGAGTTAAAAGGACAAACACAAATCTGTCCTTTAAAGAAAAGAAAAAAAAAAACTGGTAGTTAGTGTGTTATTTTGTTTGTAACATAATAACTAATTAAATAAAAAATAAGTAATATTACTAAGACATCTTTAGTAAAGTAGCTACCATTCTGGAATGGATGTTGTTTATTCTGGCGTAGTCCAAGTCTGATATATGTCATTGACCGTCCAACCGCTAGTGGGGTAGATGCTATAGCTACCAAGTCATTTTGGTCAGTTTGGGAGGTGATTATGATTTAATGCATAGATGACAGTCCACCGGTTCCAATCACATTCATGATTGGAGGGTGTTTTTGAACACAAGCTTAGCTTAGCTTTGCATTTGCATCGCAGACCATACGTTTATTTTGTATTAGAAGATAGAAGATAGAGAGTCTTGATTCTAGAACACTGATGATGTGGTGTGTTGGCCATTGACACTCCCCTCAGATTATTCTCTTTTGAATGGAATAATAATTGTTCACTCAAGAAATTTCTTACCTTCTCCTTCTGGATTGGTTCCTTTTGAAGTCATTGGGATCATTAGTTCTCATTGTCTCATTTAGCCTGTTTGTATAAAGTGATAAATAATGCGTAACTATTTGATGTGTGCGTGCTATTGGTGTGTGTAGTCCCATGTTCTTCTTCTTCTTCATGTGGAAATTATTATTAGGTAATTGGTTTGGAATTGGAGCCAGGCCTCAAACATGTCTCTAGTAGCTCCTATTCTAACTAACGAAACAGTAGAGCTAGTTTTATTTGATGTCAAAGTAGGCACAAAATCCTATTCTGCTTGACTTCCCTTGTTGCTCCCTGTCTTAGCTTAGGCTATGAGGGATCAATTGTTCACGTTCAAGCTTGAAACTTGAGATTGTCAATCTCATTTAGATCATTATAGTTATGGGTTCAAAAGTAGAATGAAGACTCAAGATTCTAGACAAGGAGAAAGAAAAAGAAAAATAATTGTGGTGATGGTTTTAGACAAGGTGTAAACAAGTCGAGCCGAGTATTAAAATTTCAGGCTTACTCATCTAGTTTTATTTCGAACGTGAGATGAGAAGAAAATGAACTCGAACTTGTTTACGGTTATTTGATTAATTTATTTTTTTATCATAAATAATAAAAGCATGACTAAAATGTTTTAGTCCATTAACAAATCTATGAATTTTTTTACTAAAAATAGACGGTGGATATCATCAATAAACTACATACAGTAATTTAATATCAAATGGACATATTTACACACTCATACAATTCAATCTAACCCTAATTATATATAATTAAGAATATTTTTTTATGAGATAATTAAGAATATTTTTTTAAAAAATATCCATATAAAAATGTAATAGTATATAAATTGTTAAATTGAGCCCAACTAATTTGCTAAACAAACGAATTTTTTTTTTGATAAACAAAATTAAATCCTTTATCCCTCATGTTCATGTTGATTTCATATATATCTGGTCTGGTCTGGTCTGGTCTGATAATAGATTAGCGCAATTTTCGGGGGTTGTGAGTCGTAGACCGCCAAACATATAAGCAAATGAATTCAGAAGGAATGTAGAAGAAGAAGAAGAAGAAGAAGTAGATGAAGAAGAAGAAGAATTAAAACGCACCGACAGAAAGTCAGAATCCATCACCATCACCATCAAGAATGTAATGACATTCACATTCACATTCTCATTCTCGTTATCTGACTCTGAGATCTCAATCAAATACGAGTAAAAAAAAAATAAAAAAATGTCAGCTTCCCAAACCCTAGGCGGTCCATCCCGGAGCGGCCGCGTGATAGGGCCGTCGCTAGACAAGATCATCAAAAACGCGGCGTGGCGCAAGCACTCTCAGCTCGTCTCCGTCTGCAAATCCGTCTTGGACAAGCTCGAATCCATCTCCGACTCCGCCAATCTCGACCAATCTCCTCTCTTCGGCCTCTCTTCCTCCGATGCCGATTCCGTCCTCCAGCCTCTCGTTCTCGCTCTCGAATCCGCCTATGCCAAAGTCGTCGAGCCCGCTCTCGATTGCGTCTTCAAATTGTTCTCCCTTAACCTCGTCAAGGCCGAGATCGATAAGCCCGATTCCAAATCCAATTCCGATTCCAATTCCAGTATTGTTTACAAGATTGTCGATTTGGTGTGTAAGTCCGGGGGGATCGGAGAGGAACAAATCGAGCTCGGCGTGCTTCGGGTTCTTCTCTCCGCGGTTCGATCTCCCACCGTGTTGATCCGTGGTGATTGTTTGGTTCACGTAGTGCGGACTTGCTACAATGTCTATCTCGGTGGACTGAATGGTACCAATCAGATCTGTGCCAAGTCTGTTCTCGCTCAGATTATGGTCATCGTTTTCACGCGCGTCGAGCATGACTCTGTGGATTTGGAGGATCGAGCTCTGCCGAAGGTTTCCGTTTCTGAATTGTTGGAATTCACTGACAAGAATTTGAATGAAGGGAGTTCTATTCAGTTTTGCCAGAATTTCATCAACGAGGTCATGGATGCTAGTGAAGGAGCTGGTGATCATGCTCGTGTTCGTAACCAATTGCCTCCGCAAAATGGCAATGCCGTGGGTTCGACTAAGAAAGGAGACGATGGCAATGATGATAATGGCGATAAGGTTGAGATGGGTGAGGCTGAAATGCATGATGGTGGTGAAGCTGATAGTAAGATTAGGGAAGATGGGTTTTTTCTTTTTAAGAATCTGTGTAAATTGTCGATGAAGTACTCGTCTCAGGACAATCCTGATGATCAAATCCTATTGAGGGGTAAAGTTTTGTCCTTGGAGCTTCTCAAGGTTGTCATGGAAAATGCCGGTCCGGTGTGGCGTGCCAATGAGAGGCAAGTTCCATTTTTGAGCTCCAAATGAACCCATTTTTTATGATTTAGTATATAAGGTTTGAATTTAGAGCAGAATGGCTATTAAGTATAGTGATTACACACGAGAAAGCTTTTAACTTTAATTTTCAATTTTTGGTACATAATGTGATGCATAATATATTGAATGTGTTCACATGATATAGCATGTGTTTTAGTCTTTAGTGCAAACTCAAATTTTCAGTGCATACAATGTGTATGATAAATTTATGATATATATAGTATGTTGCTGTTCTCATCTACGAGCTTCAACAGAACCAACTTTATGATTTATTCCACACGACTATGTTTTGGGAAATGTGATATCATCGTTTCTGGCACAAAAATAATTAATATCTTTGTGCTAATCTCACTTTTCCTCAGTATGCAAAGGTTAGAATCAGAATAATAAGTTGCTATGAATGAGCCGGAAGTTATAGATAGTTAGGTAATATTTTATTTAGAGCAGAAATACTATTAAGTGTAATGATTAGTCATGAGAAGGCTCTTGACTTTAATTTCAATTTGATACATAGTATGATGAATAAGAGATGGAGTGTGTTCACATAATATATATAGCATGTGTTTTAGTGCAAAATCAGATCTTCAATGCATGCAATGTAAATTATAAATTTATGATATATACCATATTGCTGTTCCAAATTGCAATATTATTTTGGATGACTTAACACATTGTAGTCTTATGGATCTTCATGTTTGTACTTGCTTTGTAGTTCATTTTATAGGTGTTTCTGAGAAATTGTTCTGTCCTATTATGAGAAAGAAATATATATTTTTATTTACTTGGTGCAGGTTTCTCAGTGCTATCAAGCAGTATCTTTGCTTATCTTTGTTAAAGAACAGCGCATTATCAGTAATGGCCATTTTCCAGCTTCAATGTTGTATTTTTATGAGCTTGTTATCAAAATTTAGATCAGGATTGAAAGCAGAAATTGGTATATTTTTTCCCATGCTTGTCCTCCGTGTGCTGGAGAACGTGCTCCAGCCAAGTTTCTTGCAGAAAATGACTGTCCTTAACTTATTGGAGAAGATCTCTCAGGTTCCGCAGATTATTGTAGACATTTTTGTGAACTATGACTGTGATGTGGATGCTCCAAACATTTTTGAAAGGTATTTACACATCTCTTACATCTCTCCTTGGTGTCACTTCTGCAATTAAAAAAAATTAGGCACTTTGCAGAAGATCTCAGTAGTCAATTCTTCAAGATTTTGAAAATGATATCTGTAGTTTTTGTAGGGAGTGTGTGCAAACATTCTGCATTCATTATTACAGGTCTCTTCCATTTTGACTCTCTTGAAGTTATTGCTGCCTTCACCTTTAGCTGGTGTATTGAGGTGTCAATTTTGTAACTGTTTCTTTTGTTTCATAAATTTAGTGGCAGATAACTATTTAGATATCATAAATGTGGACTGTTTGGCGAGTATTTCCCCGTTTCTTATGCGGTGCCTTTTGCCAGAATGTAATGCTCAGTGCTTCAATGGTCAAGAGCCTAGTGTGGTTAAGCTGAAATGTCTATTTCTGAAGTCCTTCTATGAGTGGACTTCATTGCCTACATTTTTGGTTGAGGGATTTCTAGATTTTTTGGCCTCCTTGAGTTTTTCATGGATGTTGTTTCTCTTTTCTTGCTTGTTTCTTCTTTTTCTTGTCCCAGTATGTCCCATTTTATTCAGCCTGTGTACTTGGGTAGCACTTTTTCCTGATTTTAATGAAATTATTTACCTATTAAAAAAAACATATTAAATGTGGGGCCTGGGTGGGTTGGTTTGGGTTAAAGGCTAATCCATTCTCAACCCAAACTTGTTTATCTCAAGCCTTAACCCTACCCAACTTGACCTTCAACCCATACAACTCAACCCAAGCCCAGCTTGTGCAACAAATTTTGGGTTTGAGATCCCCCATTAGGTATTTAGGTCCGTTGATCTTTGGGTTGGGTTGGGTTAAGGGGTTATTGTTTGAAAGGAACTTAGCTTCAATCCAGAGAAATGAAGTATAGTTGTCAGATTATAAAAACAAATATATATTATAATTTTTTCTTATAAAGAAAACATTAAATTCAAATATACTAAAGTAATGACAGTCAATCATAATTCATAAGTCAACTTTTTTTTTTATTTTCCTTTTATGAAAAATTAAAATTTTTATTGAGAACTATCAATGAAGTCAACTCCAGTTTATGATAACTTATAAATATATATTCAAGATTTTTGGGGTGATAGGTTGGGGTTTTTCAACCCAAGCAAAATCCCCACCCCAAACTTTGGGCATTGGGTTGGTCTAGGCTAGCTTGACCAAGTTGCATCCCTAATTATTTGCCTTCAAACATGAGTTCATGCAAGTGTGGGAGTTAGGTATGTATGCTATGAGTGTCGTCTTCGATCCTCCATTAAGTTGCACGTAATTTTGAAGTCTTGAATAAAAGTGAAAACTGGTACAACATGAAGGAAGCTCTTTATTTATTGGTTTTGAACTCATGGCTTCACTCTCCACTCATACTTGTTAAAGGAGGAAGTGTCATTTGAGCCAAGGCTCATTGGCATATAGAATGAAGGAAACTTGTTATGAGTTTTGCCTAAAGGCTATTATTGGAGCCTCTTAATTAACAAAACCTTTGAAGCTCAAGATTCTTTAGTTATTTTAATTTAATTTAGGAGTTTGAATTTAAAGATCAAATTGATCATGACTTTAAGTTATCATAGTAAGGTAAGCTTGTTGACTCAAGAACATTTTTTTCTGGGAGTATTTTCCTTGCCTATGAGAGTTAAAAACAAAGTATATTCATGGTCAAAGCAATCAAATATCTCTAAATGTTGATTATAGTATGTTTAAACCTTACCTCAGTATATGTAGTGAAAGGGAGTAATACTCTCATACAATATGAGGTTCTTGACCACTAGGCCTTTGCAATCAGATTCAATTTTGAACTGATACGTCAGAACTCTGCTCCCACTCTTCAGGTTATCAAAATATGTTGCATTTGACATTGCGAACTGAAGTTGACTGTAGCTAACTTGTTTCCAAGCTTTTTTTATTTTTTTTTAATAAGAAAGAATAACTTTATTAAATGAAGACTACTTCATGTACAATGGACTCAAAGTTGGCCAAAGAATTACATAATGTTTTAAAGCTTGTTAACAACCTTTCGAGTTCCCTAAGATAATATTACCTTATTAAGATGTCATATCGAATTGATCTAGTGAGCTCATCCATCATTAGTGCAAAGAGAGTTTTGAAATGTTCATATTGTGTGGGCTAAATTTGGTTTCTTTATATTGGCACTATTTAATCATTTTCTTGTTATATCTCGTGGTTAGAACCCATCAATGGTGTGGAGTCTCTCTTTCCCTCTTGTATAAATATGGCAGATCTACTATATTTGACAATTCATGTTGTGTTTTAGTAAAATGTATTAAAACCCTTATAATTCCATCAGATGTTTTCAGGGTTGTCAACGGCCTTTTGAAAACTGCTCTAGGACCTCCTTCTGGTTCAACCACAAGTTTATCTCCAATACAAGATATCACTTTTCGGCATGAATCAGTTAAGTGCTTGGTTAGCATCATTAAGTCAATGGGAGCTTGGATGGACCAACAGCTCAGTCTGGGAGATTCATATCTGCCTAAGAGAGCTGACAGTGATACTACAGAGAATCATTTGACTCTCAATGGAGAAGATGGAATTGTTTCTGACAATGAACTACATCCTGAAGTAAATTCTGAACATTCAGATGCTGCTACCCTTGAACAACGTCGAGCTTATAAAATTGAACTCCAGGTTGAGTATTGCCATTGTGTTTTAATGGCACTTCATTTTTAATATACACATGAGTATGCACCTGTTATTATGATTTATCCTTTGTTTTGATTGAGATTTGTTCTATCGCTTGTTCCCTTCTACATTAATTTATGCTGTCATCTATTTTAGCAGGAATTAGTGTGGTTCATTCTTTAGTGACATCTTTTTCTTGGTAAAATGCAGAAAGGTATCACTCTGTTTAATAGAAAACCTTCCAAGGGAATTGAGTTTCTGATAGGCACCCAGAAAATTGGTGGTTCTCCAGAAGATGTGGCTTCTTTCCTGAAGAAAACTTCTGGCCTAAATGAAACCATGATTGGTGACTATTTGGGTGAAAGGGAGGAATTTCCTCTAAAGGTCATGCATGCTTATGTAGATTCATTTAATTTCAAAGAGATGGATTTTGGCGAAGCAATAAGGTTTTTCCTACGGGGCTTCAGGTTACCTGGAGAAGCACAGAAGATTGACCGCATCATGGAGAAGTTTGCTGAGCGATATTGTAAATGCAACCCGAACTCATTTTCTAGTGCAGATACTGCTTATGTTCTTGCCTATTCCGTGATATTGCTCAACACAGATGCCCATAATAGCATGGTAAAAGATAAGGTATGTTTGCAACCTTTAATGAATTTTCTTATTCCAGACCACCTATATTTTAGCCTTTGCTACTGATTTATGCAGGTCAATTTTGGGATGAATATTAATTTGCGAGTAAAGCTATAGCCACAAACTATTTTACAACATTTTTACAAATTATTGATGTGGCAAATTCTTACTAGTTCTAATATGGGCCACCTTTAATAGCACATTTTTACTTACCAATAATTATTTGGAAAAATACTTAAACAACATTAACAATTTGTAAAATTGTTGTAAAATAGTTTGTGTTTGTAGTATTACTCTTAATTTGCATGTAGCTGTATTTAATTAATAAATAATGGCTCAAGAGCCTTGTAACTTAATGGTATAACCTGGTCTCATTTATAAGAAGAACCAAGATTCAAATCCTCCCTATCCAACTTGTAATAATTGAATTAAAAAAAAAAAGCCCTAATTTAAAATAGTGGCTTATGTTAAAGGCATAGTAAAATATCTCTCAATATATCATTTGTTATCTTTCTGGAAGATTGTAAGGTATGGGTTAAAATACTTTAGAACATGAACATCTATATAAGAAGAAAGTTTGAAAACAAATTTCTGAACCCAATTTTGTAAGATAAGCAAATTTTGGGAAATTATCTTTTGATTAATTATAACTTGTTCTATGTCTATGCTTAGTGTCATATATTTTGTTCACAATTGGTCCTAGGCTTGTGAAAGTTAGAGAGTTGCGGTAGGTTGAGGGCCAACATAAAATTTAGTCACTTTATTATGAATGGATACACTATGGATACTCATTGGGGCGTCCCCTACTACTTTAGATAGAATAGAATGGAGTAAAAAAATACATGCGGTCGGCCTTAACTAATATGTTGAGGAACCATATCGGACTCCAAAATTTTGGGACTAAAGTTGTTTGTTGTTATTGTTGTTGTATCTTTTAGTTAATTATCAATGTAGAACTAATTATGATTCTCATCTGATTTCCTTTCTGGATTGTTTGGCTAACCAGATGACGAAGGCTGATTTTTTTCGAAACAACCGAGGAATAGATGATGGCAAGGATTTGCCTGAAGAGTTTCTTGGCACCCTTTATGATCAAATTGTTAAAAATGAAATTAAGATGAGTGCTGAGTCTACTGCACCACAGAGCAAACAGGCTAACAGCTTCAATATATTGGGCTTTGATGGTATACTCAATCTAGTCACTTGGAAGCATACTGAAGAAAAAGCATTGGGTGCAAATGGACTTCTTATAAGGCACATCCAGGAGCAATTTAAGGCAAAATCTGGAAAATCAGAGTAAGCTAAAATACAATACAATTAATGATGTGACTCTTTTTGGATTGTATTTGTGGAACTTGTAAATCATTCATGAGGATGGTCTTGCTATGACTAGAGGATTGATGGGGCACAGAACATGGGACAGGGTAGTGGTTTGGGCATATAATGTTTCTACCTAGGTATTTTATGACCTATTAGAGTTGGATAAATTTTGATATGTTAGGTTGATAATTGAGGTCATTTCTCCGATGAATGTGTGACAGTTACCTTTTGTATTTTTTTAGCCTGTTTCATTGTCCTTTATTTGAGTTTGAGCCCCATTCTGATTAGCAATTCTTTATCGTCTGTTGTTGCAGGTCAGTTTATCATGCTGTCACTGATGTAGCAATCTTGAGGTTTATGGTTGAGGTTTGCTGGGGTCCTATGTTGGCTGCATTCAGTGTGACTCTTGACCAAAGTGATGACAGGCTTGCTACTTCTCAATGCGTACAGGGCTTTCGATATGCTGTGCATGTCACTGCCGTGATGGGCATGCAGACTCAGAGGGATGCTTTTGTGACATCTGTAGCCAAGTTTACTTATCTCCATTGTGCTGCAGATATGAAACAAAAGAATGTTGATGCTGTGAAGGTAACTAAGCAATAATTTTGAAAGATTTTTCTTTACAATTTCTTAAAGATGATCCACTGCAGGAATAGATTCAAAATGCATTAAAACGTTTGCATGTAATGGAGGAGCTAATTGGATCATTGTGCACCATATTTTTATGCTTTTTCTTTCTCAATCCTAAGCCATATATAAGGTTGTTAAAAAGAGTGAAATATTGCATTAGGATCATTCCAATCAGATTCCATTTCGTGTAGAAGTGAAGATTACTGAATCATAATCTCTTACATTTATTTGCCTTGCAATGTTCTTTTGTCTCTTTTTACCAACATATTTTCTTTGGACAGGCAATAATATCAATTGCTATTGAAGATGGTAATTATCTTCAGGAAGCGTGGGAACACATATTGACATGCCTTTCCCGAATTGAGCATCTGCAACTTTTGGGAGAGGGTGCACCACCTGATGCATCCTTTTTGACTGCATCTAATGTTGAAACAGAGGAAAGGACTCCAAAAGCTATGGGTTTTCCAAATTTAAAGAAGAAGGGAACTTTACAGAATCCAGCTGTGGTGGCCGTTGTTCGTGGGGGCTCATATGACAGCACCAGTGTTGGAGTCAATACTGCTGGACTGGTAACTCCAGAACAGATTAATAACTTCATTTTAAACTTGAATTTGCTGGACCAGATTGGGAACTTTGGGTTGAATCATGTATTTGCTCATAGCCAAAGGCTGAACAGTGAAGCAATAGTTGCTTTTGTTAAGGCCCTATGCAAAGTTTCTATGTCTGAGTTGCAGTCTCCAACAGACCCTCGTGTCTTCAGCCTCACAAAACTAGTTGAGATAGCGTAAGATACTCCCCTTTTCATTAAGAATTGTTCTGCAAATTTGTCAATTTTTTAGAAGCTTTAATGTGGCGTGAATAAGTAATAATAACAGATCCGTGTTTCAAATGTAATTTTGATGTACCTATTTAAGTTTGAATCAATCAAATTGCTCTCAGCAAAAAAAAAAAAAAAATCAAATTGCAGATGGCCTGTTGTAGGAGTTCCAGGGAAGCCTCCATTTTTTTCCCCATTGGTGTATTTATGGAATTCCTCATTCATCCCAAACTCTCAGGGAGGGGTGGGGTCCTTTTCATCCATTGATGTTGAAATCTCCCAATTATGAGTGAATGCAACTTTGTTTGAACAAAAATGTAGACGGAATGAATTTTATGATCAAAGCATTGTTTCTTTTGCAGGCATTACAACATGAACCGCATTAGATTAGTATGGTCTCGTATGTGGAATGTTCTCTCTGATTTCTTCGTTTCAGTTGGACTGTCAGAAAATCTATCAGTTGCAATATTTGTCATGGATTCCTTGAGGCAGCTTGCTATGAAATTCTTAGAGCGTGAGGAATTGGCAAATTACAACTTCCAGAATGAATTTCTTCGACCGTTTGTGATTGTTATGCGAAAAAGCAGCTCTGCAGAAATTAGGGAATTAATAGTCCGGTGCATTTCACAAATGGTCCTCAGCCGTGTCAATAATGTGAAATCTGGCTGGAAGAGTGTTTTTATGGTATGTTAGAATTTGATTCTCAATTTCTGGTTTTATAGATAGTTTGAACCTGTTTTTATACATAAAAATTCATTGAAATTTTTGTTACACACCAGAAATTCTCACCTAGTAATCCTTGTGAAATCATCTTGTATATTGCTGTAATAATGAGGATGGTCGGACTTAGCCATGTCATATGTTGGCTCATTGAATCTACCTATTACATTGAAAATAGGTTGGTCTATCCACATATCCCATTTTTTTTGTAAAGGGGAAAGGACATTCAAATAAGCAAGTTTTTCATCCTTCCAAAAATGCTTGACAAGTGGGCAACCCTGCCTTTTAAATGTCTTGCTTCTCATGTGGTGCTTTTTGTTTCTCAGGTTTTTACAGCTGCTGCAGCTGACGAGCGGAAGAATATAGTCTTGTTGGCCTTTGAGACCATGGAAAAGATAGTGCGAGAATATTTCCCTTATATAACTGAGACGGAGACAGTGACTTTTACTGATTGTGTCAAGTGCCTCATAACGTTCACAAACAGCAGATTTAATAGTGATGTTAGCCTGAATGCCATTGCATTTCTCCGCTTCTGTGCTGTGAAGCTTGCTGATGGAGGACTTGTTTGCAATGAGAAGAGCAAGGTTTATGGTTCATCTAATCCAGTTGCAGGTGTGGATGCTTCAGATATACAAACTTCAATAGAGAAAGATGATCATTCATCCTTTTGGGTTCCCTTGCTAACAGGTAACTTGTGTTCCTAGCTAAATTCTCAGTAAATGCTACAGCTGCTGCACATCAGACACAATGGATTGCACAACCGTGTTGTTGATAAAATCAGTTTGATTTGTACATTTATAAATGTGCATTGTATATGTCTATATTTGTGTCTCTGTCTGTCTGTATATATATTAGTCAATTATTCTCTTAAGCCCAAAGGGGAAATGACACTGATTTTATAGTTACAGTTAGCAAACCAAGCCCATTCTGGGCATTGACTTTCACATTACCTGCAACATCATTGGTCTCCATCTGCATATATATTAAACGTGCTGATGAACTATATGTGAGCATGTTATCTTGTGTGTGTGCGCGCGCTATTATTCGAGCAAGGCCCCTTTTGCTTCCCACCCCTTGTTCTTTTTCTTCACTTAATTACCACCTTAGTCCTACCCTGCTCTCTCAGTTGTAAACAAGAGGTGGTATAGTAATTTCATTGCAGTTCGAGCAGTAGGTAAATAACTCCTACAATCGTCTTATCCAACATATTTAGTCCTCTATTATATGAAGACTGAGATTTGACAAGAAGGTATCCTATGAGACATCTCTCTCTCACATGGGAGCCACATGTATTGTGAGAGGGATGTCTTATAAGATCGTCTCATAATAATTTTTCGTAAGGGGTGGGGGGTCAGTAATGATTGTGTTTCCAATGCAGCTAGCACCTTCTCGATTTTAAATATAACATATTCTGATGTTGTTTCAGGGTTGTCAAAACTAACATCTGATCCCAGATCAGCTATCAGAAAGAGTTCTATAGAAGTGCTATTTAACATTCTGAAGGATCACGGACATCTTTTCTCACACCCTTTTTGGACTGGTGTCTTCAATTCTGTTATTTTCCCGATATTTAATTGTGTATCTGACCAGAAAGAGATGGAAATTGAAGATGAAGAGTATCCAACAGCAACTTCAAGACCTTCGCATTCTGAAGTGAGCACATGGGACTCTGAAACTTCTGCAGTGGCAGCACAGTGTCTAGTGGATCTTTTTGTCACCTTTTTTGATGTAGTGAGGTCTCAACTACCGGGTGTGGTATCAGTACTAACAGGGTTTATAAGAAGTCCTATTCAAGGTCCTGCTAGCACAGGGGTTGCAGCTTTGATGCGGTTGGCCAGCGATTTGGGCAGCAAGCTTTCACAAGATGAATGGAGAAATATTTTTCTGGCTTTGAAGGAAGCAGCCACATCAACAGTGCCCGCATTTATGAAGGTCTTGAGATCCATGGATAACATCGAGGTGCCTGGTGGTGGTCAATCTTATACTGATCTGGAAACATCTTCCGATCATATGTTGATACATGATGATCTTGAGGATGACAATCTGCATACTGCACAATATGTAATTTCAAGAATGAAGAGTCATATCGCAATGCAGCTGCTCATTATACAGGTTCCTCCCTCATCTCTATATGTAGATAGAGGCACACACACACACACACACGTGGATAACATACATGTCTAATTTGTGATTGTCATGATCGAGAATATAGTATTAAATACTAATACTGAGCTTAGCTTTTGTAAATGCATAGTTTCTTACAATATTTTGGGAGTAGAATTGAGGGTGTTTTTTGTGTCTTCATATTATGTCCTCTCATATGCTTATTCCTTAATCTATTGACTAGTTTAAATTGTTGTAAAATCCGATCAAAGTATGTGTAAATGGTTATTTCCTATTTATTGTAGTAGAATGTCACCCTTTATACACACATGTGCCGTGATTGTTGTGATTCCAACATGATAGTAACATTCATCATTCACAAGAAGTGTTCTTGTGTAGTAGATAATATCTTCATCAAATGTCCAATTACGATGAACACATTGTTCTAGAAGCTTTGCCTGTGAACTATACTGCAAAGTTTAGATTTCCAGTGCATTTGTCTCTAAATTAGAATGTGACAAATTAAATGTTTTTTTTTACTCTTTTCATTTCAGGTTGCGAATGATCTTTGCAAAACAGACCTACAATACTTGTCAGCGGACAACATCAAGATCCTTCTTGAAGTTTTTTCTTTTATTTCATCACATGCCCACCGACTGAACTCTGAAAAAAACCTGCAGGAAAAACTGCCAATAGTGTGCTCCATCCTGGACCTTTCTGAACCGCCCCTGGTTCATTTTGAAAATGAGTCTTACCAGAATTACCTTAACTTCCTCCAAAGGCTACTTATAAATGATCCATCTTTGTCTGAGGAGATGAACATTGAAGCACAGCTTGTGGCAGTATGTCAAACAATATTGCAGATATACTTGAACTGTACTGATTCTCAATCAGCCCAGCAAAACTCAGGAAACCGGCCAGTGCCACAGTGTGTTGTTCCATTAGGTTCAGCGAAAAAGGAGGAACTGGGGGCCAGGACTTCTATAGTAGTATCAGCATTGTGGGTATTGAATGGTTTGGAAAGGGATTCATTTAGGAGGCACGTTTCACAATTCTTTCCTTTGTTGGTGGATCTTGTACGGAGTGAGCATAGCTCGGGAGAAGTTCAGCAAGTTCTAAGCAATATGTTCCAATCATGTATAGGTCCAATTATAATGCAATGATTTTTTTATTCCTTTTAATATATTGTGTTATATTATGCACAATACGCGAACATTGAACCACAAATTTTGTCTAAAGTGACTGGAGCACGAGCCATGAGTCAGTTATATATTAACTCTGTAGTGTATGCCAAGGCTGGAATTTGTTACACTTTCTGATAGCATAAATTGAATAAGTTCTCTCACTTCTCTCTCATCGTCTGCCTCTGAAAGTTTTTCATCTCTATAATACTACCTAAATAAGTTTGGAATAAAGGCAATATGAATTTTCTTTTGTTGGCTATTTTTCCTACGCTAGGAACAGCAATGAGATTTTTCATACTGGTAGAAATGGCAGAGTGGATAATGATATTGTAACCAAGTTTGCTCTTACTGTCATTACATCTTCCCTGATAGCTCGGACCCTCAACAAGTCAGTTGAACCTTAAGATTCCTATCATTGCAATGATTAAATATTAGGAAAAAAAAATGTTAAAAAATACTGCCATAGTCTATTAATATACTATTTACTACCCCCTAAAGTCTAAACTAGAAGATTTTTCCAACAGCATAAATAAGGAAAATTCCAGCTATCCTTGGTTTTTTTTTTTTTTTTTTTTTGTTTTTTCTTCAATAGCATCTTTTTCTTTCATTTAAGACCCAATGTTAAGAAGTCGAGACTTGGAACATGGCTGCCCCTCCATCCCTTTACTCGTAGTTAGTATAAAATATACTAATTTTGATATACGTGGTTTAGAAGATGACAACACTTGTGGTGTTGCAGTTATTGAGAGAGCATCATGGTTAACCAATTCAAGCTAGGTGGTGGTATCTGCTGAGTTAGCAGAAGTTGTGTCTCTTAAACTAAAAGTAGAGCTGAGTAACAAATATCGCCAAGGTATGAAACTCCTTAAAGACTTAAACTTCAGCCCTTACCCTCCATACTCCGCAAGCATTTATACTTATAGAGTGACCAATGCATCATAGGTGCACAGTCTTAGATTTTGTCTAAGTTTTGAAAATGTTTGGTATGTGGCATTTCCAATTCCAAGGAGGGTTTTTAATAATAACATCCTGTTTGACATGCCCAATTGCGTGCTTGTAATGTAAGGTCCTTGTGTTATTATGCGAAAAGTTTCTTTATTATTATTATTTTTTTGGAAAATACTAATAAAAGAAAGAAAGAAAGGAAAAGAATATAGGAAGGGTGGAGACAACGCTTGGCATTCTATGGCAGCTGAATGCGACAAACTTGTAGCAAAAGAAATAGAATAAGGGCAGTCAATAATAGTACATGGCATTCTTTTTAATCCACTAGAAAAATTAATTGGGAGTCCAAGGAAGAAATTTAATGGAATATGCTTTCTAGTCACGAAATTTCTGCCATTTTGTATCGGTTTACATGTGCATTTGGATTGAGCTTTTTTTTTTTTTTTTTTTTTTTTTTTTTTTTTTTTTCTGCGTTTTGATGTTTCTGCATTTTCCTTTTTTTTTTTTTTTTTTAACATGTACTGTTCATGCACGTTATTTTACTGTACCATCTTTGTGCGGAAGATAAAAATCACTGTTTGACACTGTTTAGACACTGTTCACACACTGTTTATGGGACCCACAAGCACTTTATTCAGAAAAAAATATTAAAAATAGGTCTCACAATACTATTCACACATTTAAAAATTATTTTGCTACAGTGTTTTTAGTTTTTAGTTTTTAGTTTTCAGCAATAAGCTCTATCCAAACAGACCCTATATGTCCTTTTTTTATATTTCACTTTCTTTCACAATTTTGAAATCTTATACCAGTTTGTATTGTTTACCAATGGTTGGAACTTTGGAAGTTGGAACTTTACAAAAATTCACACGGTTTCGAATTATTTAACATTGAATGATAGTCCATTCAATGTTAATAAGTTATTCTCAAATAGACCCTAAGTGTAACTTGATTTTTTAAAATCGAGTTCCTTAAAAATATGCCACATTTAGGCACGTATAACTCAAGTTTTAGAAACTCAAGTTCTACTGCTATTCTTACAGTAAAAGAGAGGTGAATAAGAAAGTGTCTAAGAGCATTTACTGTAAAGTGTCTAAAAAATTTAGCTTTTAGCAACTCAAAACACTATTTTATCTATTTTAAAAACCCACTTTATAATACATCTTATAAAAAAGGTTTTATATTAACATTCAAGATATTAAAATAATATAAACAACACAATAAAATAATATATTTAGCACAATAATCAACAACCACAATCATCAATGCATTAAAATACTTTTTTTCTTAACACTCTACATTAAAATATTATTTTTTGTTTTAAGTTTTGAACTCAAAGTTAAATCTTTTTAAGTTTACATACCACAATTTTGGAGAATTGGTTGCTAAATTGACTTTTTTTTGGGGTCAATTTAACAACCTCACTGGATGCTCTAAAGTCCCTGAAATTGGAAAAATTATTAGGTACTCTCATAGTACCATAAATGTGTACTTACTCCTCTCACATAAATGGTGGGTCTCACTAATTAAATTTATGGTAGGACCTATTATTTATATGAGAGACAAGATTACACATTTATGATATTTCGAGAGTATACAATAATTTCACCTGAAATTGAGTAGAAGGTAAAAAGATTTCCTTTAATTTTTTTGGGAAATTTGACTTTTCAAAACTTTGATTGATTCTTCTCCATTGCTTTAAATATCAATCACGTATGCCAAACGATCATGGCACTAATCTGGAAGCAGATTAATTATATACTAGCAAAATCTGGTGGCATGTCTATCAGGTTGAAAAATTATTGTGTACTTCTAGAGTATCATAAATGCATATTTTTTTCTCTCACATGAATGGTGGTTCTCACTAATTAAATTCACGGTGGGATCCACCATTCATGTGAGAGGAGAAAGTATGCATTTATGGTACTTCAAGAGTACCTAATAATTTTCCCTACAAGGTTTGCAATTTTTGTGACTTTTTAAATTAACTTGTGGTGGTGCGGGGTTGTTTGGTAATGTTTTTAAACAATAGTTTTTAGTGTTTAAATAACATTACACGTATTTTCATACATTTTTTCATCCACCTTAAACCAAATGGTCAAACAAATATTGAGATTGAGATTGAGTATGTATCTTCTGATTTGAAATTGAAGAGGCAGATCACCAACTGAAGACCTTAATATTGTCAACATCAAGATTAAGAGTGAGAGGACACAAGAGAGTGAGAGGGAGAGTGAGAGTGAGAGTAAGAGTGAGATTGATTGAGTGATATTTAAAGCAAGAGAAAATTAGGTGGGAGGGAAATTGAGAGTGACAAGGAGATTAGGAGTTAGACCAAGTGAGTGAGATTAAAAACTGAGATTGAGACTGATTAAAAACTTAAATAGTACTTGTTAGAGATATATTAGCCCATTAATATAAGCCCAATCCTAATTCTACTTTGTGTGCAAGCCAAGTCTCCTACTTGTACTAGAAGTCTATTAGTTTAGGATTTAGTCTACTATATATACACATGTTATAGTTCATTGTAACATAGGATTTGTACTACACTCTAATATATTATTGATGTAGCCCTTTAGGGTTTCCTCCTTGGATGTAGGCCGTTAGGCTGAACCACGTAATCCTCGTGTATTATTGTATTCTATACTTTATGTTTTCGCTTTCGCATCCATAATAGCATATTCAACATGATGTATCAATGCTAATATTTAATAGTAATTGAGTTCATTGAACTCGAGTACGGTGGACTAAAATAGCATGGTACTCGAGCTACACTCGTGATTATGGAGCTCGAGTATTGTGTATCTAAATAATAAAGTACTCAAGTCCTAGAAACTCGAGTTTAATCAACAAAGAATTCGAGCTTATGACCATTGAGTTCCAGGTGGCATTTTTAATGTGCAAAATTCCTGTTTAGCCACTGCCACGCTAGCAAACTTAGTAGGAACTTGAGTTCAGAGAATTTGAGTATTGTTCAAAACTCGATTTCAAGAAGCTCGAGTACTGAAAAAGTGATAGATTGCTAAATATTTTTGAAACAGTGGTAGATTGTCACATAGTTTCTTAAAATGTGGTATTTGGCTATTTTCACCCTTCCATGTGATTTGTACACTGTTTGTCTTCTTTATAGTAATCGATTCTCTTAAAATTGAGTTTCATATATAAATTATATTAAAAATTGCTAGATTAGCAGTGCCACCATGGCACATTTTTAAAGAACTCGATTTTGGGAAACTTGAGTTATACGTAAAACTCGAGCTTCAAAATAGTGGTAAATTGCTAAATATTTTACAAACAATAATAAAATTCTAAAGGGGTGTTTAGTTTGTGTTTTCAAACAACCATTTTCAGTTTTTAAACAATATTACACGTATTTTTACACATTTTTTTACTCACACCTATTTCTACAAATGTTTTCAAATAACAATTTTTAGTTTTTAAACACATGTACCAAACGGGTCATAAATATTTCACCCAACTAGGGCATTTAATTTGGCCATTTTCTCCGGAGACAACGCATGGCATTCTGTGGCTACTGAATGTGACAAACTTGTAGCAAAAGAAATAGGATAAGGGCAGTCAATAACAGTACATGGCATTCTTTCTTATCTACTAGAAAAATTAATTGGAGTCCAATTAGTTGGGAGAAAGATTGAGAGAGAGGAAATTAGGTGGGAGGAAGATTGAAAACGAGAGGAAGATTAAGAGCAACAGGAAATTAGGTGGGAGGAAGATTGAAAGTGAGAGGGCGAGCGAGAGCGAGATTGAGAGTGAGAGGGAGATTGAGAGTAAGACCGAGTGTGTATGTAAAATAACACAATACTCGAGTCCTAAAAAATTGAGTTTAATCAACATAGAACTCTAGCTTATGACCATTGAGTTCTAGGTAGCATTTTTAATGTGCAAAATTCTAGCTCAGCCACTGCCATGCTGGCAAATTCAGTAGGAACTAGAGTTCAAAGAACTTGAGTATTGTTCAAAACGCGATTTTACGAAGTTCGAGTACTAAAAAAGCTATAGATTGCTAAATATTTTCGAAACAATGGTAGATTGCTACGTAGTTTCTAAAAACGTGGTATTTGGCTATTTTCACTCTTCCATGTAATTTGTACACTGTTTGTCTTTTCTATAGTAATTGATTATCTTAAAATCGAGTTTCATGTATAAATTATATTAAAAAATGCCAGATCAGCAGTGCCACCGTGACACATTTTTTAAGAAATCGATTTTGAAAAACTTGAGGTACACATAAAACTCGAGTTTCATGAACTCAAATTACAAAATAGTGATAAATTGCTAAATATTTTATAAACAGTCATAAAATGCTAAATATTTCGCCCAACCAAGGCATATGGCCATTTTCTCCGGAAACAACGCATGGGATTCTGTGCCTGCTGAATGCGACAAACTTGTAGCAAAAGAAATAATAGAATAAGGGCAGTCAATAATAGTACATGGCATTCTTTTTAATCCACTAGAAAAATTAATTGGGAGTCCAAGGAAGATATTTGATGGAATATGCTTTCTAGTCACGAAATTTCGTCATTTTGTATGGGTTTATATGTCCTTTTAATTTATATTTCACTTTCTTTCACAATTTTGAAATCTTCTACCAAGTTGGTATTGTTTACCAATGGTTGGAACTTTGGAAGTTGGAGCTTAACAAAATTTACACGGTTTCGAATTATTTAACATTGAATGATACTCCATATATATTTGATCTGGTCACAGATCCAAAACGCCCTTTACAGCTATTTTTTAAGTATTTAATTTGGGACTGTGTCAAATACATCAGGGTTAAGATAAAGATGCGAAATGTTGGAACTCTCCAAGGACATATCTTATCGTTTCTGAATTTTTTAAGAGATTTTGTAAATTGTAATTAACATACAAAGACAAAACACATTCACAGATTCGATCTCATCATATATAGTTTCACAAACCAAAAGCAATTGTTGACTATAATAAATAAGGGAAATATAGTTTCACAAACCAAAAGCAATTGTTGACTATAATAATAATAATAATAATAATAATAATAATAATAATTATGATTTGGTTCTTGGAGTACAACAGGTTTTAACCAATTCCCCAAATAATTTTGTAAAGTTAATTACCGTCTGTTCTAGTTAGATATGACAGTAAGTTGGCAAAGTAATTGTGTGCATGCATTTGTTTGGAACTATTTTGGTTGGTAGTGCATGTCCCCATTGATCGACGGAAGATATTATATAATTTCAACTTGTTAGATTATATATATATATTTTGGATAAGAAGCTAAAATTTCATTAAATTATTGAGAGGACATTACATCATGAATAAGAGTTTGTTGAATAAAATAAAGGGACTCTTCAATCCAAACTAAGCTATCCTCGCTGCCTTTGTCATATTTTGCTAATAGGCGGCTGGATTGTTTCCTTGACGGCGCACATGAGTAAAAGCTATATGATGAAAATCTGCACAAGAAGCTTGCATACGCACAATGACAGCATCCACTGATAGGGGAGGCGGAGCCAACTCAGTCAAAACACGCTGCATAATAAGGGAATCACCTTCCACCACGACATTTCTAATGCCCACATCCTTTGCAAACTGCACTCCCACTTCAACAGCCTTTGATTGCAACATTTTAAACTTTTAAGGACCAAGTCGAAACTTATATTTGGTATAGACAAAAATAAGTGTCTACCCTAACAATGCAACTTCCTGGTTGAAATATAGTATGATGTTCATACTATATTTTGTAAGTATAGTATGCATCTCAATTACAAATTTTGTAAGTATATATAAATATATATATATATATATATATATTTACTTACAAAATTTTCGGTGGCATCTCCTTCACCTTGGGTCGGCTATAATTTAATTTATAATTGAATTTTCTTTTTTTGATAGGGAACTAAAATTGAACAATTATTGAATTGACTACCTTATTCTGGACTAATTTATAATTGAATTAGTCCAGAGTAAGGTAGTCAATTCAATAATTGTTCAATTTTAGTTATGAATTAGTCCAGAGTAAGGTAGTCAATTCAATAATTGTTCAATTTTAGTTCCCTTGACCGTTTAACATAATGAGCGCTATGGCTATGACTCAGAAGGAAAAGACCATAAATTAATGGCGATGGCTTAGACTGTAGGTAACTAACACCAACATTTTTAAACATCAAGTAGTATAAAAAACCTTCTTCCCTCTCTCCGTGTGTGTGTTCAAAATACTTAGTATTCTCAAAAGAAAAAGATGTGGATTAATTCCACATTGTAAAATGAGTATGAATTAAAGAGGTTTAAAGTCTGTGCTGTGTATCTAAGAGTTAGACCCTTTTGAATATACACCACTGTAAGTTTCTTTAAAAAATCATACGTTGTCAATTATTAGACAATTCTCACTAAAAAAAGTAGTTAATTATACAAATGCAGCAAGAGACTTGTAATTAAATTAGTTGACATCTTTTTATATTTTGGAAACATCTAAAGTTTAAATCTTTCTCCCCCAACTATCAAATTATAAAAAATAAAAAATAAATAAAACTATACAAATGAGATGCATAAGACCGAAATAGACTCCCTTTTTTATATGCAAAATTGTAGAATTTTAAATCCCAAATTTTTATAATATATATAAAACCGAAAGATGTTTGATTGTCATTTAATTTTAAATTTTATTATATATTTAAAGCCTCCACTAAATTTCAGCATTTTTTTTTTCTAAATTGTGGTTGTGCAAAGTGACTTCATCAAATTACAAAAATATTTTGAATAATTTTTTTTGATAGAGACAACAACTGATTTGTTCTTATCCATTTCTTTAGATAAAATAAAAATAAGTGTTTTAACAAAATATGCAACATGCACTTTATATAACATAACTTTCATTTTATTTCCTAAATTAAAAAATAAAAAAATTCAGGGAACATGATTTTCAATTAATATTATCTAAAAATGGACAACGTTTAGAATAAACAAGGTAAATTTATGTTAATACCATGTTTCAGATTACGTCAAAAATTTTAAATTTTGTTAATTTTAGTCCTAAATTTATGAAAATTTTTCATTATAAAGCTTTTGTCCACCTTCATTATTCATTTTCATTATTTTGGAAAGTAATATAGCAGATAATAGTAGTACCCACTAATTAAATTCTGCATTTCACCTAAAAATCATATTATAAATCAATATGAAAACCATTAAATAAAGGAAAATTATTGTGTAATTCTGGAGCACAATAAATGCGTATTCCCTCCTCCCACATGAATAGTCGGTCCCACTAATTAAATTTATGGTGGGACCTACCATTCATGTGAGAGGAAGGACTACGCATTTATAGTACTCTGGGAGTACCTAATAATTTTCCTTAAACAAATTGTTGTTTACAGTGAAACAATGATTAATTGATAGAGTATTCCCAAAAAAAAAAAAAAAAGATCGCTAGAAAATTAAAATAGAATACTTAGGCACGTGAAACACAAAGTTTTATCAATAGTTTTTTTTTTTTCTCTACTTTATTATTGCCCAAAATACTGTAGATGAATAAAAGGAGATGAATAGCAACTTCAAGTGACACTTACGCTCCGTCTGTTTCAATAGAAAATCTTGTGTAAAGATAATTTTCCTTGTTTTCTAATGTTTGGTAGTATAAAAAAATATGAGTTAAAGAAAAACTATCTTTGGTCAACAGAAAAAGTATGGCTTATTTTTAGAGATTGTTTTCTATTAAATTTTTTTGGAAAACAACTCTATCTCACAGCAAGCTAAATAAGGGAAGTTAAGAGGTTGTTTTTCAACTCATTTAAAGTTGCTACCAAACATTGGAAAATGAGATAGTTTTATACAAAATGTTTCTTAGAAAATGACTCATTTTCTAGAAAACATCATTGTTGAAACAAATAGAGCATTAATTGAAAAAACTATGAAAGATTGTGGATTTTGTGTTTCAAAAAACAAAAAAAAAAAAAAGAGAGAAAAATCTAGGAAAGAAATTAATAACATGAATATAACAGCTTTATCAAAGACCTCTCCACTTACTTTTGTGAGCATGATTGAATTTTTTAGTACTAGTATTCCATTATGGGATGCTGAATAATTTGTAGGATTAATTGATTCTGAAGCAAAAGTCCATGATTCAGTTAGCGGTCTGCATGCTCCCACCATAATTCATATGTCCAGTTTCTGTCCACTGCATAAAGTTCTCATTTGTCAAGCTTGACAAATATAATTTGTAGATTTTGTTTGCTAGATCCAAAGCAGCGTGCTATATAATTCGGTACGTTTGTAATTGTTATAAGTTGACCAGTGAATATAAAAAATAGGTAACTATTGTATTCAATAATAGCACACTCAATTTGTGATAAATGAGCATTGAATTCCCACCAGAGAAAATGGCGCCAGCCACTTCAGACCTTAGCAGGCAGGCTATTGACGAATATCTTTCTCATAACCATATTCATTAGAACAAGAAGGAAGAAAAGGTTTGGATTGAAAAGGGTCGGTTGCTCATTTTCTTGCCAAGAAATTTGTTTCATCTGGCAGTAAGCTACAGGTTTTTGAATTGAATCATCTTCTGATGATATAGCTCCTCTAGTAACTTGAGACTTTTTGTTATCCTTTTGAAGTATTATGTAATAAAGCTTGGCCTTCGGATTTGGATTCTTAAAAAAATAATAATAATAAAAAGGAGAGGAAGAAAAGGTGGAATTCTTCTTCTGCTTCAATGACTTAATTAAAAATTTATAAATCATCTCCCACCAAATACTAGTTAATACTTATAAATGAATGATGTAAACATTTGGGTTATTGACTTTTCTCTCCTTAGTTTTCGGTTAATACTTATAAATGAATGATGTAAACGTCTGGGTTATTGACTTTTTTTCTGCCTAGATTATTTAATTCTCCTTTCATCCCAGTTTGTTTGTCTTCTATTTTATTTTAAAATGTCTCAAAATACTGTTACGTTTCTAAAAATAAAAGTCATTATTTACTAATATTTCTATTATACCCATATTTTATTTTCAAAACTATTTTTTGATAAATTTATTTAAAGATAGTTTTAAAAACTTATACATGCTTATAAGGCAGACAAGACAATAAATGATGTTCTCTTAAAAATTTTAACTTTTCAAACAGGATAAACAAATTGAGACCGAGGTAGTATATTGTAGCTTTGCACCACGCACCTTTGATGTGGTGGTCACTTTACAATTATAAGTGCTTGTAGAGTATAAAAGGCAAGGGTCGGAGTTCAAGTCTTCAAGAGTGAGCTTCATACACATATACACTTAGAGTAGGCTAGAGTATAATATCTATCTTGTATATATATATATATATAAAATATTGCAGCTTTGCAATTTTTTATTTATTTATTTTTTATTTTAGAAAAACAATGTTCAAACATAATAAATTTCAAAATAATTTATAATTTATTGTAAAGTTATTATTGATTTATCTCTATTTTTTTAGAATACTAAGTATTTTTAACACACACACGGAGAGATAGAAGAAGGTTTTAAAGAAAATAACAGTGGTGTATATTCCAAATGGCCTATTGATTTATCTCTATATACTAAGAGAATTCAGAAAGTTAGTTATGACTTCAAAAAATGGAAAAATACCTCTAATCTTTTGTTTTTTGAGAAGAATATACCTCTAATCTAATTGCATAATCTTTATTCTTGAAAAATAAAAAATAGGGTTAAAATTGTAATTCAACAATTTTTTTTTTTAAAGTATCAGAGAAACTTTTTTTCTAAAAATTAGCACACTTTCTATTTAAATATATCTGATGCATGTTTAATACATTTTTTTTCCTAAAAACTAGCACATACTAAACCCAACAGTTTACTCTATTTTAAATCCTAAATTTTAGTATCTTAAAAATTCTTTCATGTGTAACCTCACTAACAGTAGATAAATTCAAATTGAAAAATTACATTAACCTTAAAACAAAAAGTGTACCTAAGATTTGACTTTGTGCATTTTTCTATAAGTTGTTCGTTGTTATAAATTACCAAATTTATCAAATATATTAATAAGTTTAAAAAGAATTGAATAAAAATCAACAATAAATAATCCAGAGTTTAATAATAATAATAATTATAGTAATTATTATTATTATTATTATTATTTTGGGAAACAAGTGATTCAGTTTAAAAAAACAAAAACAAATTAACTATTTCCCTAGTACAAAAAAGGATGCAATTAAATAAAAAGAAAGAAAAGATGCTATTCTTTTTTTTTTTTTGAGAAAGTAAAGATGCTATTCAATTAAGAATGAAAGTTATTAACATGTTGTAAGTTGACATGAGAATGATAAAATTATGAATACTGCTCTTTTATATATATATATATATATATATATATATATATAGATGCCTTAATTTTTAGAATAAAAGACTCTAGAGTAGAATAAAAGACACACATATACATTTAGATTAAACTAGAGTAGAATTTCTATCTTGTATTTAAAAAAAATTTGTAGCTTTGAAATTTTTTATTTATTTATTTTTAATTTTAGAAAAGCAGTGTTACAAACATAATAATTTTCACAATAATTTATAATTTATTGTAAAGTTATTATTGATTTATCTCTATTTTGTTTTAAAATAATAAGTATTTTTAACACACACACACACACACACACACACGAGGAGATAGGAGAATGTCTTAAAGAAACTATCAGTAATGTATATTCAAAAGGGCCTATTGATTTATCTCTATATATTAAGAGGATTAAAAAAATTAGTTATAGTTTCAAAAAATATGAAAAATACCTCTAATCTAATTAAATAATCTTTATTCTTGAAAAATAAAAAATAGGGTTAAAATTGTAATTCAACAATTAAAAAAAAAGTATCAAAGAAACTTTTTTTCTAAAAATTAGCGCACTTTCTATTTAAATATATTTAATACACATTTAATACATTTTTTTCCCAAAGAACTAGCACACATTAAACCCAACAATTTACTCCATTTTAAATCCTAATTTTAGTTTCTTAAAAATTCCTTAATGTGTAACTCACTAACAATAGATAAATTTAAATTGAAAAATTATATTAAACTTAAAATTAAAAAAAAAAAAGCTTCATTGCACATGGGGAGTATGTGTGATGAGACTAGGAATTTATTATGCAGCTATATTTCGGGTAGTAGTACAAAAAGTGTACCTAATATTTGACTTTGTGCATTTTTCTATAAGTTGTTCATTGTTATAAATGACCAAATTTATCAAATTTATATAGTTATAAGTTTAAAAAGTAATGAATAAAAATCATCAATAAATAATCCAGAGTTTAATAATACTAATTATTATTATAGTAATTATTATTATTAAAATAATTAAAAAAGTTAATTATTTCCCTAGTACAAAAAAGGATGCAATTAAATAAAAAGAAAGAAAAGATGCTATTCAATTAAGAATGAAAGTCATTAACATGTGAGTTGACATGAGAAGGATAAAATTATGAATAGTACTCATTTTTTTATATAGATGCCTTAAATTTTAGAATAAAAGACTCTTCTAGAATATATTGAATTATTCTGTAATATTAATTGGGAAGAGCCATTTTTTTTTTTTTTGGGGGGGGATTAATTGGGACCCCCGTGTTAGGGTATAGTGGCCTTAATTAACTCTTAAGACTCGTACAACATTTTTAAATTTTTGTGTGCTGAGGCTGAGATATCATATGACATATATGCACTATAATAAATTTTGAGGATCAGTCCCCCACCTACCTTGAAAATGAACTGGGAGTGGTGGGCACAAGACTTGAAGTGCGTAAACTCACGTCAATCAGAAATAAAGCAATATTCCAATGAAGTAAAACTAGGGAGATGATTTTTTTTAACAATCGTTGACAATCTGACGATTGAGTAATAAAGTTAAACAAAGTCATTTTTCAGAATTCAGTCTTTTTCAAATAAGGGACCCCCAGAAAAGCAAACAGAGGTGCCCATTGTTTAGCACGTCGGTTTTGTATCCAATTTTGTTTAATTTATATATGGATATTTTGACTTATATAGTTCAGTGCTTAAGTTAAAACCTATAACAATTAATTGTTATGGATTTGTATCTTCTTCCTTTTCTTTCTCACCCTAAAATAAATAGGTTCATGTTTCACCTGGCTTTCTCAGTTTCTATTCTTCTTCTTCCTTTGATTTTTTTTCTCTTGCTCCTTGTGATACTTGTATTAGGTGCAGATATGTTTTGATCAATATAATTACTAATTTCTCTTTCTCTTTCTCTTTTTTTTTTTTTATTTATTTATTATTATATAAAAACTGAGACTTGTCTCAACTCAATGTATATCTCAAAAAGTCTCTTTCCAAGTTTTCCCAAGTCAAAATCCTTTCATTTTTTGTTTTCTTTTCAAGTCTTGCATGAGTATTGCGTGAAACTTTTTGGTTTGTTTTTTTTGAGAAGAACGAGTTGCGTGAAACTTGTGTCACCAACTAGCTAGTTGTTTTGTTATAATATATCTTACAAATGGGGGAAGGTAGAAACAATTGGTGTTATTTCATTTGGCGTGAAATCGATGAAACCCAAATCTTTGACTATGCCAAAAACCCTCTCTTTCACACTAGCAAGGGGGCCTAGGAGTTACAATTATTCTAAATCTTCGTCCTTGCTTAGCTAAAAGCCATGTCAAGATTTTGTATGAATACGCGCCGTTCGATATGAGATTTTAAAATTAAGAAATTTAAAGAATAATTATTAGTATAAATTATTCCTCATAAATTTAACAACACATTATGTGAGTTTACTTGGAGATTTTTCTCAAATAAAAACAATTGTGATGTACTGAATTTCAATTGATATTTTATATCTAGTCATTTCAAATATTAATAATATCCAAATCTATCCATAGATTTCGTTAATTAAAAAAAAAAAAATTGGCATTTCATACTCTATTCTAGTTATTTTATTTTAACTAAAAATTCAAATTCAAATATTTCCGGTCATTTGCACTAAACAAAAAAAATTATATAACAAATGTATTGGAAATGTTGGTTTTATATGTTATGTAAAGGGACTATGATTTGATTGTTTCATATTTTCATTTATAAAAAAATTATCATTATAAAGTTAAAAATTACAAGTAAGAATTTAGATTACAAAATATGGTGAGGCTAAAAGTACCAAATTAAAAAGATAAAAAAAAAAATAGTAAAACATCTTAGATGTAGGAAAGTGAGAGAAAAAGCTAAAATTAGTGGAGGAGTTGTTATTTTCTAAATTAAATTATCCATAACTATATAATAATGGAGTTAATTAATGATAGTTATGCAATTACTAATTAGGCAAAAAATTTATTTAAAATATATATATATATATATATATTCTGAACCTGTGTAGGGAGAAATTATTAGGTCAGGAAGATTGCTGATGTGGCCCTCCTCGACCTCTCAGCCAATAAAATGCTGTTATTTATGCAAATGTGACATCATCTCGTAATATTTATTTTTTATTCCTTATGCTGATTAGGAAAGTCACATATACATTTGCATAGATGACATCATCTCATTGGTCAAGGAGGAACACATCAGCAGTCCTTCCGATGTAAATAAGAATTTATCCCATATGAGGGGTGCTTGAAGAGAAACTAGTATAAAAATAAATAACTATATATTCCCACCAAAAGTAAGACTATAAACGAATTAAGTTAAGTCGAGTATTAAAAATTTAAACTTGTTTATTTAATTTTATTTCAAATACTAGTCGAATTCGAGCTCATCACCAAACCAATAAGATTACATGTTCAATCTTGGTTTATTTTCTTATTGAATAAACTTGAACTTGTTCATACTTGATTAATTTATTGTTTTTCCATATATAATAAAGCTTTATTAAAAAAAAAATTACCCTTTCAAAAATTTATGAATTTTTACTACTAATTATGAGACTGTTTATATTATTAGTAAGATACAAATAATAATTTGATACCATATAAACCTGTTTACAGACTTATATAATTTAATCTCAAGTTTATATAAGTATATTTTTAGAAAAGTATATATATAAAAATATAATATCATATATAGTAAATTAAATCAAGCCTCATATTTATATTTTTATGTATGAACACATTATTATCTTTTACTTGTTTAATAATTGAATCTAAACTTGAGCTTAAGCATAATTGTCATAAACAAGTTTTTCTTCAGCCAAACTCAAATTATGATAATGGTATATAATAAATAAAAGTAAAATTCTCTCACACACACACATTATATATATAAAGATTAAAAGGTATCGTGGAAAAGGAAAAAAAAAGAAAAGAGAAAAATAAACAAACATAACAAAAGGTGGTATAGTAAATTAATAACTGTTCATCAAGCAAATACAGTAAATCTACGTGTTCAAAACTTCTTCTTCTTTTCTTTTTCGTCTTCATATGATATAACCACCGACTTGGCTTTCCCTATTATATATATATATATATTCTTTCTCCCTTCTAAATTGAACTCTTTTTTTTTTTTTTTGGCTGAATCTTTCTAAATTGAATTCGTATCTTAAAATCTTAATTTTATTCACTACATGTCCCCACGGCTAATTATATTATAATAACCTTCTTATGGGTTGATCTCAGATCAATATATTATATTATAAAAAAAGCTTTCGAATATCTCCGATCTAATCATAACCTGCTGTTGACATTATTTATTTATTTTTGTCATTACAATTAATAACTACCGAACTAATTTGTTTTGAATAGAGTTCAATAAAAGCCCTTAAATAAATGAAGTAAAAGAAAAAAAAAGTTCCAGAAAATGATGAAATGAGTTATATTTATGTATGTTTGTTTTGAATTCGTTTTGTGTTATATTTTATGTCTTAAAATTGTTTTATTAACATAAGATGGTGAGGTAAATTACGGTAGCATAATGGACTTAGTTTTGGATGGGTAATTGATACCTTTCAAACCAAGAGTAGGTAAATGAAATCAGCTCCAACCACATCGGGGTAATGTGTAGTCATCAAAATAAATAAATAAATTGTATGAAGAAAAAATCTGTTTACTAACTATATATAATTCATGCTGTGTAATGTTTCAATATTGTGTGAAGATACATTTCAAATAATGAATTACTTTTCTTTTCCTACCAAATATATTCACTTGCCAAAAGCATGCATATATATATATATAAGAGTTTGGCTTACTTCCAGTACTTTTTTGACTGAACATATCTTTTTATTTTAAATATACAATAACAAGTGGCAGTGAAAAATTACTGGAGGAAATTCCAGTTAAAAAGGAAATTCCAGTTATACAATAACAGTTTTTCATTATAACAAAAAGAAATTCCAGTTAAAAAATTACTAGAGGTAAGCCAAACCTTATATATAATAACCTTCTTATGAGTTGATCTTATGTTCAATCACCTAAGATAGATTTTGAGAGCACTATAATTAAGACAAATCCATAATCATCAGCCAAGCATAGAGTGATTAGCTTTCGAATATCTCCAATATAATCTCAACTTGTTGTTGACATTATTTATTTATTTATTTTTGTCATTACAATTAATAACTACCAAACTATTTTTTTTTTTAAATAAGTTCAATAAAACCCACAAATAAATTAACTAATAGAAAAAAAAAAGTTCCAGAAAATGATAAAATGAGTTATATTTATGTATGTTTGTTTTCAATTCGTTTTGTGTTATATTTTATGTCTTAAAAGTGTTTCGCTAACAGAAGATGGTGAGGTCAATTATATATGGTCGCATAACGTACTTAGTTTTGGATGGGTAATTGATACCTTTCAAACCAAGGGTAGGTAAATGAAATTGTTTCCAACCGCAACTGGGTAATGTGTAGTTATCAAAATAAATAGATAAATAAATTGTATGAAGACAAAATCCGTTCACTAACCATAATTCATGCACTCTCAAAAAAAAAAAAAAAAAAAACCAAAATTCATGCAAATGTGTATTGTTTCAATATTGTGTGAAGATACATTTCAAATAATAAATTATTTTCTTTGTTTCCTACCAAATTTATTCACCTGCCAAAAGCATATATATAAAATATAATTTTCCTTTTTGAACTGGACTTTTATATGGTTCAAAAATGCCCTAATTAATGAAAGGTAACTTTTCTTAGAAATAAGATCATAAATGTCAAATAACAAATTTCATTTTAAATTAAAAAAGAGAATTTCTAAATTTTAGGACTTTTTGTTTCCCTTCATGTTCATTTTTTTTATGAGATTAAATTCTGTAAGGACGTGGTGTAAAACTCACGTTATATCCCTCCAATTCTAACATGCCACATCATTTTATCACATATTTAAGAATAAGTATAACCACACCTGATCAATTCTAATACCCATATATAATCCAACCAAATTGGAAATTTATTAAAATGTTATTAGGCGTAGTATGATATATTGAATTTTAAGTAAGATATTGATTTAACAATCTCTTATTAGATGATGTAAAACATAGGTTTTACACCTCATTCTTACCAAATTCAGACTCTTTTTTTATTCCCTAAAATTTATTCTTTTTTATTTATTTTTCATTTGAATAAAAGTAAAACACCCCTAATTAAAAAAAAATAAAAAATAAAAAATCAAGAGAACTCCTAAAATTCAGTATTCTTTCCGCACACATTCATCTTATTTTTCCTATCCAAATTTTTCTCTATATCACTACACCACTTTCAAACGCATGTTCGAAAAAAAAATTACAGTTACTGCTTATCTCTAAAATTTACTCTTTTTATTTGTTTGAAAAATAAAAATAAAAATAAAAATATTTTCAAATTACAATAGTGTGTGTGTTTTATGCTAGTTATTTAATTTATCTTTGACAACGAAAATCTTTATAACTCAATGACATAATTTACTCTCTTTTACTAGGAGAACTAGGATTTGAATGTTCCTTCTCTTTTTATTGTAACTTTCAAATTATTAAAAATAAATAAATTTTATCCTTGGTATTTTAGTAGAGAAGAAAATTATATTCTTGCATCATTTGTAATTGCAAAAAAAAAAAAAAAAAAAATGAGCATGACCTTTTAATAGTAATTAATTATAAGTAAAAAAGATAGATTAATTGCAGTAGTGAAAAAATCCTACATCAAGATATTGTATTAAAGAAAAGATTTGACATCAATATATAAGTAAAAAACTGAGGAGATTTCTCCAGACAACACTATGCATTCAACTTGTCATTGTACGGTTGTACCCTTAAATCAAAAGCATTAGGTATTTTATTTTTGAGAAACAAGATTATTTAGAATTTTTTGAGTATATGATTATATCTTTAGATATGTGTAGTCCTTGTTTTCTTGCGTGCACACACGAAGATATTAGTACGAGCTACTTTGTTGTAACTAGATGTTCCAATCAAATCGATATTCACCTTAATTTATTATAAGTTATATATAATTATCAGCATAACAAATTATAGATTATATATAATAAAAGTGAAAATAAGGAGTAGTGAACATATTTATATTTTGGTATTTTGAGACTAGAAAGGAACATGCTTTAATTTAGTTGTATTTGTAAGGAGAAAAAAGAGGGGAAGGACAAGGACAAATAACAGAAGTGATGGGAGTGAGAAAGGGAAAGGAAAGAGACAATAAATCTTAATCCCACTAGGAAAGAAAAAACAAAATAAAATATTAAAATATTTTATTATTCTTTAACCAATCTGCATCACTTTGACTCAAACACCCCCAAGTTTTCATTCTGTGTCAACATGTGTGAAAAAATAATGAAAACTCGTTTTTCCAGGTGAGAGTTACTTCCTAAAATTCTAAAATAAATAAATTTTATTCCTAAAATTCTATCATTAAAAATAAATAAATTATATCCTACATCAAGATATTGTATTAATGAAAAGATTTGACATCAATATATAAGTAATAAAATGAGGAGATTTCTCTAGACAACACTATGCATTCAACTTATTGTTGTACCCTTAAATCAAAATCATTAGGTATTTTGTTTTTGAGAAACAAGATTATTTAGATCTTTTTGAGTATATGATAATATCTTTAGATATGTGTAGTCTCTATTTTCTTGTGTGCACACATGAAGATATTAGTACGAGCTACTTTGTTGTAACTAGATGTTCCAATCAAATTGATCTTCACCTTAAATTATTATAAGTTATATATAATTATCAGCAAAACAACTATAAATTATATATAATAAAAGTAAAAATAAGGAGTAGTTTTGAAGTTTGAACATATTTATATTTTGGTATTTTGAGATCAGAAAGGAACATGCATTAATTTAGTTGTATTTGTAAGGAGAAAAAGGAGAAAGAGAAGGACAAGGACAAATATCAAAAGCGATGGGAGTAAGAAAGGGAAAGAAAGAGACAATATTGGTTTCAGATAAACTTAGCCTTCGTTCAGATACAAATAAAAAATAAAAATTATTTTACTTTTTAATTTATTATTGTTATTATTTATGAGCTTTTATTGTGTTTTTTAATATTATTTATAAGTTACACGATACTATTTTAATTAATTTTTACTTTTATTTATAATACTTTTAACAATAAATTTTTAATTTTAGTAAAATAAGGATAGCTAAAGATACCTTTAATGTAATGCAACAATTATTTACACTCAATCAAGCTCCTCAATTGATGCGGTTGTAGGTGAGAGCGAGGAAGAAGAGAGAAGAGGAAAGGAGAGTTTGAATAGACAAAAATTGTAAATGCAACGCTTTGACTCAAACATGAAACACCCCCCCCAGTTTTCATTCAGTGTTCACCACGTGTGTAAACTAATGAAAACTCGTTCATTTTTTGAGGTGAGGGTTACTTCCTAGATCCTACGCTACCATCTCTCGTACGTGTGAGGTCTACACATGACATGACAACTCGAAAAAGCAAACTCCAGAATCGATCCTATAAATGACTCTCCTTTCTTCTAGCCTAAGCACTCGCTCAACCATTCAGACTCTAACTACCACACTCTGTTGACAAAACCAATCACTCCTCCCCCTTTTGGATTCGCCGCCGGCGGTTTCCTTTCTATTCTCCTCCTCCATTTCTCGATGGAGTCCCGCCGGCGATCGACCTCCAAAGCCACCGCCCCACCACCACACATGAAAATGGGAGTGGGTCTACATCAACATCAACATCAACATCATAACGACAAAGAGCTCAAGGCCTCAGACGCTTTGCCACTCCCACTTTACCTCACCAATGCTGTCTTCTTTACTCTGTTTTTCTCTGTGGTCTACTTCTTGCTCACTCGCTGGCGCGAGAAGATTCGTAACTCCACCCCTCTTCATGTCCTTAACTTCTCCGAGATCGTCGCCATTTTCGCCTTCATCGCTTCCTTCATCTACCTCCTCGGATTCTTTGGAATCGATTTTGTCCAGTCGATTCTTCGACCTTCCACTGATCTCTGGGCTAACGAGGACGAAATCGACGATGCCCAGAACACAGACGAAATCATTCTTAAAGATGACACTCGTAAAGTCCCTTGTGGTGCTGGCCTCGATTGCCCACCTCCTCAGATCGTAAACAAGGAAATCGTCTCTCCTCCTTCCTTGGTACCTACGGTATTGAGCGAAGAGGATGAGGAGATCATCAGCTCAGTCGTGAAAGGCTCGATTCCTTCTTACACTCTCGAATCAAAACTCGGAGATTGTAAAAGAGCCGCGGCAATCCGACGCGAGGCGCTACAGAGAATCACTGGCAAATCATTAACTGGGTTACCTCTCGAGGGGTTCGATTACGAATCTATACTTGGCCAGTGCTGCGAGATGCCAGTGGGTTATGTTCAGATCCCAGTTGGTATTGTAGGACCACTTTTGCTCGATGGGATAGAGTACTCTGTTCCCATGGCTACCACAGAGGGTTGCTTGGTGGCAAGCACAAACCGTGGGTGCAAAGCTATTCACTTGTCAGGTGGGGCCGCTAGTGTTCTGTTGAAGGATGGTATGACCAGAGCTCCTGTGGTTAGGTTCGCTTCAGCTCAAAGGGCTGCTCAGTTGAAGTTCTTCTTGGAGAACCCCAACAATTTCGAGAACTTGTCTATGATTTTCAACAAGTCCAGCAGATTTGCTAGGCTTCAGAATATTAAGTGTGCTATGGCTGGCAAGAATCTCTACACGAGATTCACTTGCAGCACCGGTGATGCCATGGGAATGAACATGATCTCCAAAGGTGTCCAAAACGTCTTGGATTATCTCCAGAATGATTTCTCGGACATGGAAGTTATTGGCATCTCTGGTAAGTCCAAATTGGATTTGTAAAGTTTGCGCCTTTAGTCACATGATTGATTTATTTAAGCTAAAACTTAGGTACAGTATAATTATGCGGTTGAATTCAATTGGGTCTGTATCATTATTGAATTAATTGTTTTCAACTTGGGTTTTGCAGGAAACTTCTGTTCTGACAAGAAGGCAGCTGCAGTGAACTGGATTGAGGGGAGAGGCAAGTCTGTGGTTTGTGAGTGTGTGATAAAGGGTGAGGTGGTGAAAAAGGTGCTCAAGACTAATGTGGAGGCCTTGGTGGAGCTCAACATGCTCAAGAACCTGACTGGTTCAGCTATGGCTGGAGCTCTTGGGGGCTTCAACGCACATGCTAGTAACATTGTCTCTGCTGTGTACATAGCCACCGGCCAAGACCCAGCACAGAATGTTGAGAGCTCTCACTGTATCACAATGATGGAAGCTGTAAATGATGGACAGGATCTTCACGTCTCTGTCACTATGCCTTCTATTGAGGTAAATTTCATGTCACATCAACGCTATTTCCATCACAAGGTCAAATTTTTAGGTTTGCGGAAAGGAAAAGATGGTATTTTCTTTCGAAAGTGGTCCTAGCACCACTCATTTTCTTTTTATAAAGATTTTTCTGTATTCCACCCGATTTCAAATCAGAAAGACACAAACTATTCTTTACTCGCTATCATACATAGGGATTTTTGGAGAGAGAAGTTGTTTCAATATATATATATATATATATATATATATACACGCGTACAAAGTGCTTGAGTCGTAGGGAGAAAAGGTTTCGAGTTATAGGCATATTGTAATTATTTAAAAAGAAAAAAAGAAGTTAAAAAGTGCTGAGAGTACGCTGGTCAATAACATTTGAGACCTCACATGGCTTTCTTCTTCTCAGGTTGGTACAGTTGGTGGAGGTACCCAGCTTGCTTCTCAGTCAGCATGCTTGAATCTGCTTGGGGTGAAAGGTGCAAACAGAGAATCAGCAGGATCAAACGCAAGACTACTGGCCACCATTGTAGCTGGTTCTGTGCTGGCTGGGGAGCTCTCCCTTATGTCTGCTCTGGCAGCAGGGCAGCTTGTTAAGAGCCATATGAAATACAATAGGTCTAGCAAGGATGTTTCTAAAGTTTCCTCTTAAAGGAAACAGATGTAAGAATACCCCCATGGGCATGAACATGATCCAGATGTAAGATGTTCATGACCTTGATACAAATCAACTGTCAATTAGGCATGGAGACTTAAAGGGACATGATTGGAAAATTGAACAGCATAAAATACATAGGCATAGCAGACCCAAGCAGCAAAGAAGTCTGTTTGTTTGTATTCTTTTTTTTTTTTTTAATTCTGTTCCTTTTTTTTTTTTTTTTTTGTTAATTTCAAGTTATGTAACAAAAGTATCTGCAAATTGTGAAATATGATGGAAAAGTTTAGTATCATTTCATTCTTTGAAGATTATATTCAGTTTTGTTTTACTTGAGTTTCTTGCACCATAAAATATTCATAAAGGAACAGAAAATTGTGTGATATGAAGAAATTACTGAGTCATATTATGATAAAAGTTAACAACTGACTTAACAATTTTAAATGTATAAATATTTTTTTGTAATATAATAGATAACAATTTTAAATATATGAAAATTCTTTAGTAATATAATAAATAAGTGATGTGACCCACCAAAAATATTATATAATTTCTTGTGTTACTCGTGACAATTCGATTGTCATGAGTTGTTGCCTGATTATCAAGAAAGTTGAAAGAGAGAAAATTGTGTCTCTGGCCAAATTTGAATTTCTTGTAATATTGGACCAATTGGCAATTAATATAGGAGAGTGATAGCTAAGGAAGACTTTTATATGCTATTTTAATGCAGTGAAACTTGCAAGTAGCAAAATTGGTAGCTCCCTCTCCAAGATTCCAGGTAAATGATGTCGTTTTCCTTTACTAGTTTATTTCTTGTTCAAACTGTCGCTCAAGGTCACTGTTGTGTCTAGCTTTCATCTGATCATGTGTTTTAATTGTCCAAACCCCAACCAAGGTACTAGGAAAATCATTTCGCCAACCCTGGCCTATTTAATTTATGCGAAACTGAGTCTAACTGTTCAAAAGGCGCTTAATTTTCCAATAGACCGAGAGTTTCACTACCTAAAAGTTTGCTTTTAACCAAGTGAGTTAAGCCCACCTCCTCGTGCTTTAAGTGCATGGTGGAGTGCGGGAGCTTCAATTCCAGTCCTGGAGGGGAAAAATAGAATATTTATGTAGTAATATCTTTAAGTAGTTAAGAAGAAAAAGATTTTCTATAATATTCTGTTCTCAAAACTGACTAAAATATTATTCATTTTTAAATGAGTGAATTGAATTTTACCCAATCATGAATAATTTAAATTAAAAAATAAAATAAAATCTAATAAATTTATTTCAAAAAAATAGATGGATTAGATTTTCGTGACTTTAAAGTGGATCTATCCTTTGAAAACTATTGTTTCCAACAAAGTTTCACTCCTGTCCCTACGGCTTTGGAATTTAAATGTCGGTAAAAGAGGGTGAGGGGATAAGAGCAGTGTAGTATTGTAATTTGCAAATATGGTTACACGGTAGTATGGTACAAAGTTACTGAAGTTTAGTATTGGATATGGAACCAAGTTTAGAAATCAATCTCCTCATGCTTTGTTATATTTTTTTTTATATTATTCAGGCAGCTAGTCCTTTGAATATAAAATACTTCTCTTTCTTGAAGGATCCAAGTTTCAAAAATAATATTGATAGGTGATTCTAGATTAGCCAGGAAGCCCACGTTCTTCTCTAGTTCACTCCTGAAGTGTCTGCAAGATTCCAGCTTCTGCACCTACCACTTATCCCTGCATCCGCTGCAGATTCAGGTCATGCTATGCTAACCCACGATACTTTCAAATTGTGTTTTGTGATTAAAGTTAGGCAGTGTTTGGATTCGGCGGCACGCGTTTACGTTTGCTTTCAACGCGCTTCAGCCTTTTTTTTTTTTTTTTTTTTTTTTCTTTCTGCACATGTTACTGGAGACAAGAGTTACTGTTTATCACTGTGTAATTACTGTTTATATACTGTTTACGTACTTTTTAACTATTTTTTTATTAAAAATGAGTCTCACGATACTATTCATATGTTTAAAAATTATTTTACTACAATATTTTTAATTTTCAGTTGTCATCTATATCCAAAATTAGTCTCAACTAAGAGCTTATGTGAAAATAATATTACTCTCATCATAATTTGTCACCATAGTATGTTGTGAAAAAACGGTGTCTTTTTTGGCACTATTCATAATACAATATTTGTTATTATAACTTCATGATCTAATAAGTTCACATTTTTTTTAAGGTAGCCCAGTAAAGTTAGAAATTGCTCATACCAAATATAGCTAAAAAGCCAGTCTACAGCTCCGGAATTAGGTTAGGGTGCAAAATCTAAAAACTTTTTTTTTTTTTTTTTCCCGTTAAATACACATGTCATTATCAAAACTGCATGGAATAATTGCTAACGCAGAACAAATTATAAACCCAAATACACATCCCACCGAAGTGGGACAGGCAAAAACTAAAACCTTAATGCATCATTGATTCTAATAATGGTGTGAGAGTTCACATGGGCAGGAAACCGGTTAAATGGGGACCGAAAAAGAGAGATCATATTGATTTGTAAAGTTTGGAGAAACATTCCAAATAGCATGCAGCAATATAGTAATTCTTCTGCTAATTAATATAGACTTTGACATTTGAAATTATAAAGAAATTTCGTTTTCGTATGGATGGATCCTGAAAGCGTTGGTCTACCAGATTCAGACTATTTGAAAGAGTTAGGTAAAATTACAAATCGTGAAAATGCAAGCGAGCGATGGCCAAATCAAAAGAAAGAAGAACAAGTATCTATATTCAATGAACAATAAACAATAAAAAAAAAGACATAAATTGTTTATCGGGGGGCAAACTGTCAGTCAAGGCTGCAGGCTAGTTGACTGAATCAAAAGAAAGTGGCATGCACCACCAACTGTGACCTTCGTTATAAATTTACAACTACCTTTTTGACTATAATTCGTCTTTCTCAACTTTTTTATTTTATGAGTTTCAGATAGTGCCTCAGTTTCAGAAACCTGATTTTACCTAAAGTTAAATGAACGAATAAAAAAAAAAAAAAAAAAACCCCAACTTTTGCTATATCTCGTCAGGTGATGAGTTGAGTTGTATGTGATTAAGGTAAAATGATGGGCCACTCCTCCACCTCTTACAATTCACACTCACCTAATAGCGTACGTTTGAGAAGCGTTTTACATGAATAGTATATGAGACTCACAAGTACTATTTTTCAGTAAATATAATTTTAAAATTGAGTCTCACAGTATTATATACACATTTAAAAATTATTTTATTACATTATTTTTAATTTTTAATAACAAACTATATTCAGAGTGTGAGATTTTTGATGTCATAGCATTGCTCGTTAAGTACATATATTAGTGATAGCGTAACAACTAAAAAGTTTTTCTGTCAACAAAAGCTCTCACATCAACTAAGTCAAACAGTGATATAATATAATAGTAATGAAGTAGTTGTATAGTATGAACATACATGCAATAGGAAGCATCTCTGTATCCACATTCTAACGAGTAATGGAATCGCAAAAGGCACAGAGAACAGGGATCAGTTGTTATCTGTGTAAAGTTTCTTGTTAGTTAAAAATCCATTCTTATGATGAAATGGTCCCAAACCCTCATTTTATGGCCTAGAATCTGTTTTCTGGTCAATCACATGTGCGAAGCCTGAAGCCAGTCAAATATTTACACCTACGCTGCTTCTTGACATTATTTTTTTTACACCTATGTTCCCATTGTCGATATAGATCTGGCAGTTTCCTGCCAATCTCGTAAAGCTCTCATGTATCGCCTATATGAATCCTCCTTTTCTTGGTATGTGGATCCCACGCCACATGGACCTTATCTCCTTAAGAGGTCATGGACTTCTTCAAGGTGTAAATGCTTGAGATGAATTTGCAGCTTACAGACTTGTGAGTCAATATATTATGCTTCTGCTTCTGATTGGACTTAGAAAAAACATCATTAAAGCAAGTGTGAAGCTTTTAGACATCAGTTTTGTTTTCAGTGTGCTTGGAATAATTGCATAAAGTAGGTTGATTAAACGGCAAAATGTATATATGTTTATTTATCTGTAAGCTCTTGTACCTAATCTGCTATATAGAACATATATATATATATATATATATATATATGACCGAGATATGGACCAAGTAAAATTATTGTGTTGAGAACTATACATATTAGCCCCTTTATGTAGGCACAAAAAAACTGCTAAAACAAGTGGCAAATCTACTGCCACGATACCATGCTCAACTCCATAAGTTCGATCAAGAGTTAATGAACCTCCACTCTTTGCTCAACATCACTAGACTAATCAAGCCATGGGATTTCTGATCCTATTGTGGCCATGATGATTTCGTTGACTTGGGAATCATGCACTAGGCTAGCAAAGGTATTAAAGCCTATTTTTATGGTCATCATTAAGATATTTGTATTGGGCATTTTGCCCAATCCGCATGGATTGCATTTTTTAAGTGAGTTTCGGTTGTATTGTTCATATATCATCAAACTCACTTTTTCACATATTTCTAGGTAAATTTTGGTCTTATAGTACTATTTACACATTTAAAAATTATTTTATTACAATATTTTTAGCAATAAATTTTTAGTTTTTAGCAAATAAGCGATATTTAAACACCCCCTTAATTAGACAAGTTGTTGGAGATATTATACACCTAGGGATGAAGTGTTCTTTGCGAAGACATTTGCACCAACACCTTCCACAGTTAGAATTATTGATTGTGTGAAGTCAATTATGGATTGGAAATTTATGAAGTGTTCTTTGCGAAGACATTTGCACCAACACCTTCCACATCTAGAATCATTGATTGTGTGCAGTCAATTATGGATGGGAAATTTGTGTACATCGAAGGGATTCTCATGGATGAGGACGAAAGGGAAGAAAGAAAAATAATATAAAAAATAAAAAAATCTTAGTTGAGAAATACTATCAAAATATGTTCACGATAAATTTTAAGTAGCAGATTGTTAATAGTTAATATTGGCGAGTAAAAAAATAATTCCAATGGTGGGTTCAAATTAGAACTAGTAACAACTTTTCACATAAATTTTGTTGTGAAAGTATTGCGTAAAATGTTGTGAACATAATACTTCTTATTGAAAAATATAGTTGTTAAAAAAAGAATAAATGATGATTATAAAAAGAATAAAAATGAATGAAAAAATAATATTTAAATGAGATAGAGAATGTGATAGAGAATTTGTTGAGAAGTGTATTTGAAAAAATGAGTAAGTAAAACTTAAATGTCACTGTTCATTTTTCAAACAGTATAAAAATTTGAAAAATTTGTTAGAGATGCTCTAAGTCCAACCAAATTACAGCTGTGCTTGGATAACTCAATATGTTCTACCACACTAGGTAATTTGGAATCAGATTATATTTCTTGTACTAGTATCTTCAATATATTTTTCAAGTTTGTGGTGGCCTTTAAACCACCCATTAAGTTATTTTATTTTATTTTATTTTTTACGTACTTTTAGGATTTTCCCTATCTCAACCATATGATCTGTGTTCAAATATACCTTCTACGTACTGCACTTAAAATTGGCAATATGGTTGTACCTGTCACTAAACTAATTAATTGGACATTTTCATAATTAATGTAATTAATCAATTTGAGTGATCGGTTAATTTAACCAAATCAATTTAAACCAACACTTATAATTTTTGCACTTTGTGTATTTTAATGGTAAATAGTTATTCTAAGGATTTTAGCTGGCCATTTCAATAGATTTACAAGCAGGATATTTTGTGGTTATTTCTATATATGGCATTGGAAACACATAATTAATTACACGCACAGGTAGGTACATTGTGTTCTCGGGCAGTTCTGGAACACACCATATGGTAACGCCGGAAAAAAATAGGCAAAATTACAATGCAAAATCTAGCCTAACTTCGAGGCAAATGGTAAAAAAATTAAATAAATAGAAAAGGGTTCAGCCCATGATACTAGTCATGCTTTGTTGTCTGGTTTTGGGGGATTTAAGAAGAGCCACATACATGTGCTTTGCACATCTAACCATCAGTGTATGTTTATTATAGATAAGGTTTTGCCTTTATGATAAAATGATCAGCAGCTCACGCACGTTGAAAAAATGAAAGGAGAACTTACTCTTGAATTGTCTTCTCAAAAAACAGGTCATCGAGGCACCCATCTCTTTTTCTTATTCACATATAAATGAAAAGCAAGTTAATTAAGGGATCATTAAATTAATTGAAAAAGTGCGAGTGGTGTTTAGTTGGAGTAATATATATTGAACATGAACATGATTGAGTTCCAAGAACAGCCAACCAATAGGTATAACATGGCCTTGCTTGTTCCTGTTCATATGGTTGGTAGATTTTGATAAATTATGGCGTTTTATATTGTTAAATGTACTATATTATATAGGGAATTTCAGTCTATCAAGTTAAACCATAATATATATTATATTGAATGTTTGTTTGGATATTGCTTATTGCTGAAAATTAAAAACTGAAAACATTATACCAAAATAATTTTTAAATGTATGAATATTACCGTGGGACCCAGTTTTAATAAAAAATTTTGCTAAATTCTGTATTTATAGGTCTCATAAACAGTACACAGGACGCACTATTTAAAACACATACGCATTGAAAATCTTTTTCAACGCAATCCAAACTAAGATTAAGTTCATTTTCTTGGACAGTATAAAATTTGCAGTCACTAGTTTTCATATAATAAAATTTTCTGTGCTGTCACTAGCTAGCTAGTTTCATGAATATAGACAGAATGCTGAATCACATTAATTTTGTGTCGATTTTTCTCTCTTATTTATTTTATTTTCTAACATTGCTTAGATCAGAAATCTACGGAAGTCATGCAATTTGGCAAAGCTTATTAATTTGCTAATCAAGAAGTCAATAGAGAAGCTTGTCATCATCAGCTCTATGGCCCAATATTAACGTGTCCAACAGCGAAAAGATTCTTTTTAAGTTGAAGTTATCATTATATATATAGGAAGAAGAAAAAGAAAGAATGAATAGATTGCACCATTCCCATCCTATGATTATGTGAGAATTGAGCCTTTCTATAATATATGTAGCAACTCCTAGCGAGCTCAATCCAGATCCACAAGAAAACACAATGCATTTAAATATTGATTAGATGGCAGTCACACATTATTTGTACAGGCAAGCAACTCCGGAAGAGCCTACTAATCTCCAATTCTCCATCCACCACCTGTAGAGTATATATTTTTCAAATTCATTGTAGTCTGTCTAAGATGGGAGAATAAACCTCTGTTTTCCAATCCGAAAAAAAAGATAATAAAGGGGGATCAAAATTAACTAAAAGATCAGCTCAATACCAGGGCTAGATTAAACCTGTGGGGGGTAAAAGCGCCAAAAAACTCCATGTGGGCCTAGGGCCTGGCCCGAGAGCGGGGCTCAACCGAAGGGGTCGTGGATAGGGTCTCCTAAAAATAGAGGCCGAAACGCCCGCCGGTAGAATTTGTGCTGGTCCGAGGAGAAAGTCTCCTCGGACTAAGAGACCCTTGTCCGAGGAGCGCAGCACGTTGTCCAGGGAAAGACTCCTAAAGCTCAGCGAGTCGTCCTCCGCCCCAACGAAACGCCGAGGAGGGGGACAAAAAGTACGTGCACTATGCAAAGCTGCTGCCACCGCATTAAATGCCTTCCACCTACCCGCCTGGCCGCATTAATGGGGAAATGACTTCTGAGGGGACGGTGGACAGCCCTAAGGGCATTGGGGAGCGTTTTTAGGGAAAAGACAGGTGAGGACCAGAGATGGGGAGTATAAATAGAGAAGGGAAAACCACTGGAAAATGGATTCGGATTTTCTAAGGGAAAAAGGAAGTCTCTCTTTCTCTCCCTCTTGAAGAACAGAACGCCAGTCAGCACAGAAGCTTCTCGGCTCGCGTCCGACAAGGAAAATAGGCCACTCCATCAGCCAGCCGTGTCCCGGAAGCGGACTTGGACCTCACACCATAGCCTTCTAAAGCACCAAGAGTTCTAAGCTTTAAGCCCATTCTCTACAAATTCTATTGTAAAGGCCACTTGGGCCGGCCAAGTCACTCATCTGGGCCAAAGGCCAACTTTGTGTCCATACAATTGGCGCCGTTTGTGGGAAGCCAAGACAAAAGGGACTGGAAGTATCATGGAAGGTTCAGGTTCACGCCGTGCAGAGTCCCGGGGGTCCCAGCGCAAGGACCAATTTGCACAATTAGAACGGGAGGGAGAGCACGAAGCTAGCGTGCGCTCTAAGCATACGCGCGGGAGAAGCCACGCATGCGACGGAAGTAGGACCTCCCGCGAAAAAAGCGTCGAGACCTTGCAAAGGGAGGTTGACCGTCTGAGGAAGAAGCTGCGCCGGGGGAAACGCAGGCGCACGCCCTCCCCTTCAGACCAGTCCTCAGCGGACGCTAGCAGTAGCTCCGGCAGTAGCTCTGGCAGTACCAGGTCGAGGACCCCCCATTGCGAGTCCTCTTCGCAGGAGGACGAACACCGTCGCCAGCCTAAGGATAAGGGGACGTCCTCTAGAGGCCTAGCCAACAATGCATTGAGCAGGGCGCTCCTCCAGATTTCCAGGTCACCCTTCACGCGGAGAATTGAGAAGGGAAAACTTCCAAGACGGTTCACTCAGCCAACCTTCACAATTTACAATGGGAGAACAGGCCCAGTGGAACACGTGAGCCACTTCAGCCAGAGAATGGCGGTGCACTCGAAGAATAAGACCCTGATGTGCAAGGTCTTCCCTTCCAGCCTGGGACCCGTCGCGATGAGATGGTTCAACGGCCTGAAGGCGGGCTCTGTCAACTCCTTCTCGGAGCTCACCAGGGCATTCGGCTCGTGGTTCATCACGTGCAGCAGAATCCCTCGACCCCTAGATTTGCTGTTGTCCATGGCCATGAGAGAGGGAGAGACCCTAAGGGCATATACCGACAGATATTGGGAGATGTACAACGAGATCGATGGGGACTTCGACGAAGTTGCCATAAGTACCTTCAAGGTCGGCCTTCCAAACGAGCATGACCTGAGGAAGTCACTGACCAGGAGGCCTGTCAAGAGCGTGCGTCGCCTCATGGACCGCATTGACGAGTACATGCGGGTGGAGGAGGATCAGTTGCAAGTCAAGGCCAGGATGAAGGCTATCCCTCAAGAAAGGAGGGATTTTAGGTCAGACGGGTACAGCAACGTTAGGCCGAGGAGGGAGTTCGTCAGGCAACCTCATCGGATGCCAACACAAGTGGTCGGCATCGTGTTTCGCGAACCCATACAGCGGGTATTTGAGAAAATCCGCCACGAGCCCTATTTCAGGTGGCCCAGCAAAATGACGGGAGATCCCGCAAAACGAAACCAGAACCTCCACTGCCAGTACCATCAAGAGCACGGTCATACGACCGAGAACTGCAAGAGCTTACGGTACTACCTAGAACAGCTGACAAAGGAGGGAAAGTTGAGAGAGTTGGTACATCAACACGAAGGGCAGAGAGAGCACCCTGGGCCGTCACGCCAGAGCCACCACGCCCCGAGGCCTTCTCTGGGAACCATCAACCTCATCCTCGCTGCCCCTGGGAGAACTGGCTCGCGCCCGTCCCAGGTGATGTCTGTGGCACGAGCCCACGTTAAGGGCCCTAGCTCCGAGACGAAGAGGATTAGGGGCAACGAGCCCCCCACTCTTGCCTTCTCAGACACCGACAAGGAAGGGACCATCCAACCCTACAATGACGGCCTGGTCATAATGCTGAGAATCGGAGGCTATGATGTAAAGAGGGTGATGGTGGACCAGGGAAGCGGCGTAGACATCATGTACCCCGACCTGTACAAGGGGCTGAACTTGAGGGAGGAGGACCTCTCGGCCTACGACTCGCCCCTGATAAGCTTCGAGGGAAAGGTGGTGATCCCCAAGGGGCAGATCAGATTGCCGGTACAGTCAGGGCCAGCAGTGGTAGAGGTGGATTTCATCGTGGTGGATGCCTACTCCCCGTACACAGCCATTGTGGGGAGACCTTGGTTGCATGCCCTAAGGGCTGTCTCCTCCACCCTCCACACCAAGGTGAAGTTCCCTTTCGACGGCCGAGTCGAGGAAATCATTGGGAGTCAGTCCGTGGCAAGGCAGTGCCTGACCGCCGCAATACTACACAGGCCGGACCCCGAACCCGCGGCTCTGGCAGCTCCGACCTCATAGCAATTAGCCTCTTCTGCCACTGCCGAAACAACAGTGGTGGAGGAGCCCGCGTGTGAGGGGTTAGACAGAGTCCCCGTAGACGACGACCCAGAGAGGTTCTTCCAAATTGGGGCTCAGCTGCCGACTAAAGAAAAGGAGGAGTTGGTCGCGTTCTTGAGAGGGAACCTCGACGTGTTCACCTGGGATGAGCATGAGATGCTTGGAATAGACCCAAGCTTCATATGCCACCATCTGAACGTTAACCCGGCGGCAGTGTCGAAGAAGCAACCTCCTCGGCGCTCTTCCGCGGAACACTCCGAGGCCATGAAGGAGGAGGTCACCAAGCTTAAGAGGGCTGGAGCTATCAAGGAAGTGTTCTACCTCGAATGGTTGGCGCACACAGTCGTGGTGAAGAAGAAAAACGGGAAATGGAGAGTGTGCGTAGACTTCACAGACCTTAACAAGGCCTGTCCCAAGGACCCATTCCCTATGCCACGCATAGATCAACTGGTAGATGCGACGGTCGGCCACCCTCGCATGAGTTTCCTGGCCGCCTTTCAGGGGTACCAACAGATACCTTTGGCTTTAGAGGACCAGGAGGAAACCGCCTTTGTGACCCCCACCGGCAACTACCATTACAAGGTGATGCCCTTCGGTCTGAAGAACACAGGGGCTACCTATCAGAGGATGATGACTCGAATGTTCGAAGCACAGTTGGAAAAAACCATCGAAGTATATGTAGACGACATGGTTGTGAAGAGCAAGGCCGTATCGGACCATGTGGCCGACCTGGATAGCACGTTCCAGACTTTGCGGAAACATAAGTTACGGCTGAATGCCTCTAAATGCTCCTTCGGCGTAGGGTCTGGTAAATTCCTAGGCTACATGCTTACTCACAGGGGTATTGAGGCCAACCCCGAACAGATCTCAGCGATCTGTAACCTACAACCGCCTCGAAACCCGAAAGAGGTCCAGAAGCTAGCTGGAATGACGGCTGCTCTTAGCAGGTTCATCTCTCGATCTGCAGACAGGTGCCAGCCATTCCTCCAGTTGTTGAACAAATGGAAGGGATTCGAATGGACCAAGGAATGCTCGTTGGCGTTCCAGCAGCTGAAGGAATACCTATCTCTGCCACCCATTATGTCTCGCCCCGATCAAGACGAGGTGCTGTTTGCATACCTAGCTGTGGCTGCCCACGCGGTGAGCCGGGTTTTGATACGGGACGACAATGGCGTACAAAGGCCGGTATACTACGTGAGTAAGTCTCTGTAGGAGGCCGAGATCCGATATCTACCATTGGAAAAGGCGGTCCTGGCCATAGTGCACGCAATTCGCCAGCTCCCCTACTATTTTCAGTTTCATACGGTCGTAGTGCTAACCCAACTCCCGCTTAAGTCTGTGCTGCAGAGCGCGGATTACTCCAGCAGGATCGCTAAATGGGGAACTTTCCTGGGCCTTCGACATCAAGTACTTTCCGGGCACATCTGTGAAGGGGCAAGTCCTGGCCGACCTGGTGGTGGAATTCACTGAGCCTTCCCTGGAGGAGAGCCTTGAGGGATGTAGCTTGGGGGGAAAGCGAGTCGGCATAATCTCGAACGGCAAACCTCCGGTATTGGAAGCCTATGTGGACGGAGCGTCGAACCAGAGAGGTTCTGGGGCTGGGATAGTCTTGATATCCCCGGACGGGGTTGCCATTGAAAAGTCTCTGAGGATAGCATTTCCAGCTACCAACAACGAGGCCGAGTACGAAGCCTTGCTTGTGGGAATGGACATGGTTCGAAAAATGGACTGGACCATCAAGAAGAGCTACCCATATTGCACTGCATGCGACTCCCACCCCATCTTTAGAACTGGACCATCAAGAAGAGGGATTTCATCGGTGGACACATAAATCATCACTTTTCGAAAATAAGATTTGTCACCGTTTATGGTTAGATTAGATTTGCCTAGATAAATATAAATAAAATTTAATATATGGTTTAAAATAAATTGACATGTTAAGAACTTTGTAATTCAACTAATATCTCTTAATTTTTTTTTTTTAAAATAGAAAACATTTAGGGTTTAAATTTCTCCTCCCATTGTAATTATCGAATTTATTTAAATTTTCCTTTCTACTTAATTATTTTATATATGTGTGTGTGTGTGTGTGTGTCTGTGTAGGGGTTAAATTCCAGGCTCAACCCACTAAGAATGGGCTAAGAGTCCCAACACAATTAATCTATAGATATATATCATTTACTATATAATAAAAATTGGACTTAAAAGCCGCAGTTGCACCAAGTAACTTCACTAAATTAATTTTTTTTTTTTTTAGATTTTAAGAAAAAATAGAAATAATTTTTCTTCTCCTATAATTTCTAAATTGATAAAAATCTTACTTTGATTACAGTCCAAATTTTATCTTAATTTGATTACAATTTAAATTCTTCATCTTAATTTTTATTAAAAAATCTTAATAAAAAAAAACACTACACGAGGATAAATTTATAGATATAATTTTGTTATTATCAACTTTTCTTCTATGACTTTTTCATTTTTTTGGATAAAGTTATGTTGAGTTTAACTTCTTATTCTTTAGATAATTTTAAACTTCTCAGCTGATTATAACTTTTTAAAAAAATGTCTATCCTATTTCCTTATTGTCATTCACGTTTACTTACTTTCTTTTTTTTTTTTTTTTTTTTTTTAAATTTTTAATACATTATGTTCAAATGACCATTGTGGGGTGCGGAAATTTAATAAAGTGATCATGCTACATGTCATACCCAAGGCCGAGGAGGCTAGTATAGTTCCGAGGAGCCCATACGCTCATACGGTAAAGCAGGAGAGGTGAGCCATTACCACGCCAAAGGTGTGTTACTTGAGGAGGGCCATACTGTAGAAGGAGAGCTTCAAAGAGGGATAATAGCTGCCACCACATTTATTGCACCTCACCAATCCCTCTGGCCGCATTTATGTGGAGAAGACTCCTAAATAGTGCTGTCTTGGTTGCCGCAACTCACAAAAAACTAGGGAGGATGTCTGATGGGACAGTCACTCAAGTAGTGGCTTGTATAATCAACAAATGGAGGGTTAAGATCAGCAAATGGGGCATATATAATGTAAGAGATCCTCCAAGGATGGAGGATTGAAAATTCAATAGAGAAAACACTGTAGCGGCCTAGAACTAACCAAGTTTGAAGAAATATATTAAGAACTACTCTCCTTGAATTTTGGCCGATGAGTGATTTTCTTCGCATACAGCTTAATTTTCTTTACTTTCCTACTATCCTTAATCCACTGTGTGCATTGGTCCTTCCATTAAAGCCCAGCCTATAAGCCCACTTTCTATGAATTCATTGTGTTGGGCTTTCTAGGCCCTAGTCTTGTTGCTTTTCGGGCTTAGGATCCAAAACTTGCCCTTACAATTGGCGCCATCTGTGGAGAGGCTTGAGGTTTAGTAAGATCAACGTTTAGCAAGATCAACGTTTAGCCATGGTAGGTTCGGGGCCGGATCGGGAGGAATCTGTTGGCTACTAATGTTAAGATCATTTTCTCAATCTTAAGCGGAGAAGGGATCGGGAAGTTAGCGTGCACACCACACGCATGAACAACAGCCAGTCTAGAGGTGGGAATCACGTCTCTCATGAGGAAAATACTAGGAGCCTGTAGCTGGAGATAGATCGTCTGCGTAGGAAGTTAAGCCACGAGCGATGCAGAGGAACTCCCTCGAGTTCTGGCCATTCTTCTTATGATAGTGGCGATAATAGCTACCAGCCCAAATTGAGGACTCCTCTTAGTGAGTCTTTTCTGTGTGACGAGGAGCGTCGAGATAGGCGGAGAGGGAAGAGTCCGTCACACGAGGGCCTGAGCAATGATGCTATGAGCAGAGCCTTGAATTAGATCTCCAAGTCACCCTTCACCTGTAGGATTGAGGTAGGAAGGCTTCCTTGGCGGTTTCCTCAATCGACGTTCACCATATACAATAGCAAAACAGACCATGTAGAGCATGTTAGCCACTTCAACTAGAGAATGACTGTTCACTCGAAGAATGAGAACTTGATGTGTAAGGTATTCCCATTGAGTCTGGGGCCCATGGAAATGAGATGGTTCGATTGCCTCAGGGAAGACTCTATTTACTCCTTTAAGAAACTTACAAGGGCCTTTGAATCTTAGTTCGTCACTTGTTGTAGGGTTCCTCGGCTTTTGGACTACCTGTTATCCATGGCAGTGCGAGAAGGGAAAACTTTGAAAACGTACTTTGACAGATACTAGGAGATGTTTAACGAGAAAGATGAGAATTTTGACGACATGGCTATAAGGACATTCAAGGTTGACCTACCTGCCGAGCACGGTTTAAAGAAATCTTTAACTAAGAAACGTGTTGAGAGTGTGTGTTAGCTCATGGACCGTATTGAAAAATACAAGCAGGTCAAGGAAGATCAACAATAAGGAAAAAGGAAAGCTAAGGTGGTCCTTTAGGACCGAAGGGATTTTAGGTTCAACTGATACAACAATAACTGTCCTTTGAGAGATTTTGCTAGACAATCTGTGTCTACAACTACCCAAGTGGTCAACACGGTGTTCCGAGAGCTAGTACATCAAATCCTGGAGAAAATTAAGAATGAGTCATACTTTCAATGGCCAAATAAGATGGGAAGAGATCTCATAAAATGCAACCAAAGCCTTCATTATAAGTAAATAGCGAAGGGCCAAACATGGATGGAAAATCAGGTTGCATGATCTCCTTGCAAGAGCCTCTATCTTGGAAGGTGTATGTTGACGGTACTGCAAATCAAAGGGGATTAGAAGTGGGGCTAGTTTTGGTATCTCCTGAAAGGATCATCATTGAGAAATCCTTAAGGTTGGACTTCTCGGCCACGAACAATAAGGTTGAGTATGAGGCTTTGTTGATAGGAATGGCTATGGTTTAAAAAATGGAAGGAAGAAAGGTGGAGATATTTTTAGATTCGAGATTGGTTGTAGGCTAAGTAAAGGGAGAATTGGAAGCTAGGGACATGAGAATGCAAGACGATTTGAGTCAAGCTAAACACTTGCAATCAGGGTTTGAATGTTTCTCCTTACAACAAATCTCAAAGAGCAGAAACACGCATGCTGACTCTTTTGCCACCCTTGCAACCTCCTCAACATAGAGTTTACCTCAGGTTATCATGGTTAAAGATCTATACAAGTCTATCGAGAAGAGAAAGCAGAGCGCTCTCATTCACCAAATCAGGGTGGGGTCTAGTTGGATGGATCCTATTGTGCTATTTCTGAGGGATGACATTTTGCCCGAGGAGAAAGGAGAGGTTGACAAGTGCAAAGAAGACCTCCTCAGTTCTGGTTGTCCAAGGATCAAAAGTTATACAAGTGCTTTTTTTCTAGGCTGTATTTGCTATACATTCATCTTAAGGCAGTGGACCTACTCTTAGAGGAGATACATGAAGGGATTTGTAAAAATCATACTGGAGGTAGGTCACTTTCTCACAGGGCCTTTACCTAAGGGTATTGGTGTCCAAATATGTAAAATGAAGCACACGAATATGTGAAGAAGTGTGACCAATGTCAGAGGTATGTCCTAAACATTCATCAGCTAAGGGGTGTCCTCATCTTTGGGTTTTTAGTGAGTCTGAGGTCTAGTTATGGCAAATTCAGGTTTACACCAGGTGAAGTCTAGGGGGTCCCAGCGTCAAGATGGCTTCCACAATCTTGAACGAGGTAGAGGTTAGGAGTGAAGTGTACATACCACCCATACTAGTTGGAGTTAGTCACGAGGTAAAAGCAGAGTCTCCTATGAAGAGAATGCCAGGGCCATGCAGTTGGAAATTGACTGTTTGAGGAGACAATTATGTCACGAACGACGGCGGCGAGCTCCATCCATTTCTGACTCTTCTCCTGATAAGAATGAGCAAGACAACTACATGCCTAGATCAAGAACTCCCCTCAGTGAGTCTTACTCATATGAAGAGAGTAACCCCTATAATCATAGGAATAGGAATTCAGATAGCAGGGGTCTGGGAATTGATGCTATGAGAATCAAATTTCTAAATCGCCCTTTACACGTAAGATCGAAGGGAGAAAACTTTCTTGGCATTTCACTTAGCCAATGTTTACCATGTATAATGGTCAAACTGACCCTACAGAGCACATAAGTCATTTCAACCAGAGAATGGCTGTGCAGTCCAAAAATGAGGCTTTGATGTGCGAAGTTTTCCTATCCAGCTTGAGGCCTGTCGCAATGAGGTGGTTTAATGGCCTGGGATTAGGGTGTTAGGATTAATGCCCTCAAATCTTATTGTATGATGTTATGTATGATATTATGTATGATATTATGTATGACATGATGTATGACTTAATATTGTGATTGATAAATTTGTTTTATTATAATCTAAAATAATGGTATCATGAATATGAGATATTATCATATAGTCCATGAGATGCATAGTATATGATCTATGTGATTTAGTCACAAAAGATATAGATCACAAGTTCTTTGTAAACTTAAAATTTTGTTCGTATTTGGTGATGAAATTGAGTATTTCATCTGCGAAGACTATAACATATCAACTAAAATGATTTGTCTTGATTATGGAAGTGGAGACTTTTAGTTGATGTATTGGTATGTTTTAAGAGTTGAAACATATTGAACAGGACCACTGTGAGATTTATTATTCTCCTAACGTCTGTCAATTGAATAATGAATCTCACGACTTCTATTTACATGAACTCTTAATCCTGAGAGGATAATGGACCTGATCATGAAGTATAGGTTGCTTTGATATATCAAGAGTGAGATCTAAAGTAACGGTTAAAATCTCAGTATGTTAGGAAGCCACATTTAGTGTTGATGAAACATATATTCTAAAGATGAAATTCATAATCTGTTAACGGAGATATAAAATATTCCCTTGAGATAAGTTTAATAGGTTCAGTTATTAAGAGAGTTAGGCCAAACCATTTTGGATTTCATAGATATATGTTGAATAACTTTAAAGTAGCAGTTTCATGACTTTGTTTTACTACGAATATTTTATGAAGGGATTGCATATATAATAAAATCTTGGGATATTATTTATAAATAAGGCCTAAAGTGCAACTATATTTATATAGTGGTATTAAATATAGTTAATGGTAACTTTGGACTTGTCAAGAGTTAACAGCAAAGCCTAAGGCCAACTGGAGCTAGTATCTTATTGATCCCTTTTGGTCCCACTCCAAGCCACATACTAAAGCCCAATTGGAAAGGCCCAAAAGGCTACTCCAATTAGATAATCAGTTATAAGGAGAGAAATGTACAGAATTTAAAAAAAGATAGAAAAAGAGAGACATCATTGTGAAGTGGTGTGTATGTGAGTGTTGGACACTCTCTGATTCTCCCTTGAATAAAAATTGATTGAGAGACCACACATCTTGGACGTTAGTGGAATTGGAGTAAAGATTAGAAGTTTTCTTAAGAACTTATGATCTTTGGTTTTGAAATTCGCCGCATCAAGGTACACTCTCTTATTTTTGAATTTTGAGATTTTCATAGTACATGTTAACAATTTCGAATGACGTGGATCCGTTAAATTTTTCACTGCGTATGTTATGTATGTGATACAAACATTTAATTTTCCTTCACAGGGTCCATTGGTTCCTTTAAAGAACTCACCTGGTTGTTCGGATCTTGCTTTGTTGTATGCAGTAGAGTCCCTCGGCTTTTGGATTTATTGTTGACTATGACTATGTGAGAGAGTGAAACCTTAAAAATATATACAGACAGGTACTGGGAGATGTTCAATGATATTAATGGGGGCTTTGATGATGTGGCCATTAGAACTTTCAAGGTCGGTTTGCCGACCAAGCATGGTTTGAGGAAGTCGTTAATTGGGAAACAAGTTAGTAGTATGCGCTAGATCATAGACCGGATTTATAAGTATAAACGAGTTAAGGAGGACTAGCAGTTATGTAAAGGAAAAGCAAAGATGGTCTCTCAGGATAGGAGAGACTTCAGGTCGGACAAATATAGCGATAATCGTCCTTGACGAGATTTCACTAGGCAGATTGGGGCTACTATTATGCCACAAGTCATCAATATAGTGTTCCGAGAGCCAGTTCATCAAATTCTAGAGAAGATTAAGAATGAACCATATTTCAAATGGCCTTACAAGGAAATCGTCAGATCGTAAACAAGGAAATCGTCTCTCCTCCTTCCTTGGTACCTACGGTATTGAGCGAAGTGGATGAGGAGATCATCAGCTCAGTCGTGAAAGGATCGATTCCTTCTTACACTCTCGAATCAAAACTCAGAGATTGTAAAAGAGCCGTGGCGATTCGACGCGAGGCGCTTCAGAGAATCACTGGCAAATCATTAACTGGGTTACCTCTCGAGGGGTTCGATTACAAATCTATACTTGGCCAGTGCTGCGAGATGCCAGTGGGTTATGTTCAGATCCCAGTTGGTATTGCAGGACCACTTTTGCTCGATGGGATAGAGTACTCTGTTCCCATGGCTACCACAGAGGGTTGCTTGGGGGCAAGCGCAAACCGTGGGTGCAAAGCTATTCACTTGTCAGGTGGGGTCGCTAGTGTTCTGTTGAAGGATGGTATGACCAGAGCTCCTGTGGTTAGGTTCGCTTCAGCTCAAAGGGCTGCTCAGTTGAAGTTCTTCTTGGAGAACCCCAACAATTTCGAGAACTTGTCTATGATTTTCAACAAGTCCAGCAGATTTGCTAGGCTTCAGAATATTAAGTGTGCTATGGCTGGCAAGAATCTCTACACGAGATTCACTTGCAGCACCGGTGATGCCATGGGCATGAACATGATCTCCAAAGGTGTCCAAAACGTCTTGGATTATCTCCAGAATGATTTCTCGGACATGGAAGTTATTGGCATCTCTGGTAAGTCCAAATTCGATTTGTAAAGTTTGTGCCTTTAGTCACATGATTGATTTATTTAAGCTAAAACTTAGGTACAGTATAATTATGTGGTTGAATTCAATTGGTTCTGTATCATTATTGAATTAATTGTTTTCAACTTGGGTTTTGCAGGAAACTTCTGTTCTGACAAGAAGGCAGCTGCAGTGAACTGGATTGAGGGGAGAGGCAAGTCTGTGGTTTGTGAGTGTGTGATAAAGGGTGAGGTGGTGAAAAAGGTGCTCAAGACTAATGTGGAGGCCTTGGTGGAGCTCAACATGCTCAAGAACCTGACTGGTTCAGCTATGGCTGGAGCTCTTGGGGGCTTCAACGCACATGCTAGTAACATTGTCTCTGCTGTGTACATAGCCACCGGCCAAGACCCAGCACAGAATGTTGAGAGCTCTCACTGTATCACAATGATGGAAGCTGTAAATGATGGACAGGATCTTCACGTCTCTGTCACTATGCCTTCTATTGAGGTAAATTTCATGTCACATCAACGCTATTTCCATCACAAGGTCAAATTTTTAGGTTTGCGTGAAGGAAAAGATGGTATTTTCTTTTTATAAAGATTTTTCTGTATTCCGCCCGATTTCAAATCAGAAAGACACAAACTATTCTTTACTCGCTATCATACATAGGGATTTTTGGAGAGAGAAGTTGTTTCAATATATATATATATACACGCGTACAAAGTGCTTGAGTCGTAGGGAGAAAAGGTTTCGAGTTATAGGCATATTGTAATTATTTAAAAAAAAAAAAAAAAAGAAGTTAAATAGTGCTGAGAGTACGCTGGTCAATAACATTTGAGACCTCACATGACTTTCTTCTTCTCAGGTTGGTACAGTTGGTGGAGGTACCCAGCTTGCTTCTCAGTCAGCATGCTTGAATCTGCTTGGGGTGAGAGGTGCAAACAGAGAATCAGCAGGATCAAACGCAAGACTACTGGCCACCATTGTAGCTGGTTCTGTGCTGGCTAGGGAGCTCTCCCTTATGTCCGCTCTGGCAGCAGGGCAGCTTGTTAAGAGCCATATGAAATACAATAGGTCTAGCAAGGATGTTTCTAAAGTTTCCTCTTAAAGGAAACAGATGTAAGAATACCCCCATGGGCATGAACATGATCCAGATGTAAGATGTTCATGACCTTGATACAAATCAACTGTCAATTAGGCATGGAGACTTAAAGGGACATGATTGGAAAATTGAACAGCATAAAATACATAGCAGACCCAAGCAGCAAAGAAGTCTGTTTGTTTGTATTCTTTTTTTTTTTTTTTAAATTCTGTTCCCCCCCTTTTTTTTTTTTGTTAATTTCAAGTTATGTAACAAAAGTATCTGCAAATTGTGAAATATGATGGAAAAGTTTAGTATCATTTTATTCTTTGAAGATTATATTCAGTTCTGTTTTACTTGAGTTTCTTGCACCATAAAATATTCATAAAGGAACAGAAAATTGTGTGATATGAAGAAATTTTTTTGCTGTTACTATGTGTAAGGTTATGTGTTCGGTGGATAACGTTACTTGTACACAATTTCATCCAGAGTCTCTTTCTGTTTAACATGATATTAAGAGACTCTCATTTGTCCAAAATTGTTGAGTCATTTTATGATAAAAATTAATTACTGCCTTAACAATTTTAAACATATAAAATTTTTTTAATAATATAATAGATAAGTAATATGGCCCACCAAAAAAACTATATATTTTCTCGTGTTACTCGTGACAATTCGATTGTCATGAGTTCTTGTCTGATTATCAAGAAAGTTTAAAGAGAGAAAATTGTGTCTTTGGCCAAATTTGAATTTCTTGTAATATTGGACCAATTGGCATTTAGTGTAGGAGAGTGATAGCTGAGGAAGACTTTTATATGCTATTTTAATGCAGTGAAACTTGCACGTAGCAAAATTGGTAGTTCCCTCTCCAAGATTCCAGGTAAATGATGTCGTTTTCTTTTATTAGTTTATTGTCGCTCAAGGTCACTGTTGTGTCTATCTTTCATCTGATCGATCATGTGTTTTAATTGTCCAAACCCCAACCAAGGTACTAGGAAAATCATTTCGCCAACCCTATTTGATTTATGCGAAACTGAGTCTAACTGTTCAAAAGGCGCTTAATTTTCCAATAGACCGAGAGTTTCACTACCTAAAAGTTTGCTTTTAACCAAGTAAGTTAAGCCCACCTCCTCGTGCTTTAAGTGCATGGTGGGGTGCGGGAGCTTCAGTTCCAGTCCTGGAGGGGAAAAATAGAATATTTATGTAGTAATATCTTTAAGTAGTTAAGAAGAAAAAGATTTTCTATAATATTCTGTTCTCAAAACTGACTAAAATATTATTCATTTTTAAATGAGTGAATTGGATTTTACCCAATCATGAATAATTTAAATTAAAAAATAAAATAAAATCTAATAAATTTATTTCAAAAAAATTGATGGAATTGATTTTAGTAACTTTAAAGTGGATCTATCCTTTGAAAACTATTGTTTCCAGCAAAGTTTCACTCCTGCCCCTATGGCTTTGGAATTTAAATGTCGGTAAAAGAGGGTGAGGGGATAAGAGCAGTGTAGTATTGTAATTTGCAAATATGGTTACACGGTAGTATGGTACAAAGTTAATGAAGTTTAGTATTGGATATGGAACCAAATAGACATTTGTATATCAGGGTTTAGAAATCAATCTCCTCATGCTTTGTTATATATTTTTATATTATTCAGGCAGCTAGTCCTTTGAATATAAAATACTTCTCTTTCTTGAAGGATCCAAGTTTCAGAAATAATATTGATAGGTGATTCTAGACTAGCCAGGAAGCCCACGTTCTTCTCTAGTTCACTCCTGAAGTGTCTGCAAGATTCCAGCTTCTGCACCTACCACTTATCCCTGCATCCGCTGCAGATTCAGGTCATGCTATGCTAACCCACGATACTTTCAAATTTTGTTTTGTGATTAAAGATAGGCAGTGTTTGGATTCGGCGGCACGCGTCTACGTTTGCTTTCAACGCGCTTCAGCCTTTTTTTTTTTTTTTTCTGCACATGTTACTGGAGACAAGAGGTACTGTTTACCACTGTGTAGTTACTGTTTATATACTGTTTACGTACTTTTTAACTATTTTTTTATTAAAAATGGATCCCGCTATACTATTTACACATTTAAAAATTATTTTACTACAATATTTTTAATTTTCAGTTGTCATCTATATCCAAAATTAGTTTCAACTAAGAGCTGATATGAAAATAATATTACTCCCATCATAACTTGTCATCATAGTATGTTGTGAAAAAACGGTGTCTTTTTTGGCACTACTCATAAAACAATGTGTTATTATAACTTCATGATCTAATATGTTTACATTTTTTTTAAGGTAGCCCAGTAAAGTTAGAAATTGCTCATACCAAATATAGCTAAAAAGCCAGTCTACAGCTCCTGAATTAGGTTAGGGTGCAAAAACTAAAACTTTTTTTTTTTTTTTCTTTCGTTAAATTCACATATCATTATCAAAACTGCATGGAATAATTGCTAACGCAGAACAAGTTATAAAGCCAAATACACACCCCACCAATGGGACAGGCAAAAACTAAAACATTAATGCAACATTGAGTCTAATAACGGTGTGAGAGTTCACATGGGCAGGAAACCGGTTAAATGGGGACCGAAAAAGAGAGATCATATTGATTTGTAAAGTTTGGAGAAACATTCCAAATAGCATGCAGCAATATAGTAATTCTACTGCTAATTAGTGTAGACTTTGACATTTGAAATTATAAAGAAATTTCGTTTTCGTATGTATGGATCCTGAAAGCGTTGGTCTACCAGATTCAGACTATTTGAAAGAGTTAGGTAAAATTACAAATTGTGAAAATGCAAGCGAGCGATGGCCAAATCAAAAGAAAGAAGAACAAGTATCTATATTCAATGAACAATAAACAATAAACAAATACATAAATTGTTTATCGGGGGGCAAACTGTCAGTCAAGGCTGCAGGCTAGTTGACTGAATCAAAAGAAAGTGGCATCCACCACCAACTGTGACCGGCCTTATAAATTTACAACCACCTTTTTGACTATAATTCGTCTTTCTCAAATTTTTTATTTTATGAGTTTCAGATAGTGCCTCAGTTTCATAAACCTGATTTTACCTAAAGTTAGATGATGGAATGAAAAAAAAAAAAACCACAACTTTTGCGATATCTCGTCAGGTGATGAGTTGAGATGTATGTGATTAAGGTAAAATGATGGGCCACTCCTCCACCTCTTACAATTCACACTCACCTAATAGCGTACATTCGAGAAGCATTTTACGTGAATAGTATACGAGACTCACAAGTATTAACTTTTAGCTAATATAATTTTAAAATTGAGTTTTACAGTATTATTTACATATTTAAAAATTATTTTATTATATTATTTTTAATTTTTAATAATAAACGATATTCAAAGTATGAGATTTTTGATGTCATAGCATTGCTCGTTAAGTACATATATTAGTGACAGCGTAGCAACTAAAAAATTTTTCTCTGTCAACAAAAGCTCTCACATCTACTAAGTCAAAAAGTGATATAATATTATAGTGATGAAGTAGTTGCACAGTATGAACATACATGCAATAGGAAGCATCTCTGTATCCACAATCTAACGAGTAATGGAATCGCAAAAGGCACAGAGAACAGGGATCAGTTGTTATCTGTGTAAAGTTTCTTGTTAGTTAAAAATCCATTCTTATGATGAAATGGTCCCAAACCCTCATTTTATGGCCTAGAATCTGTTTTCTGGTCAATCACATGTGCGAAGCCTGAAGCCAGTCAAATATTTATACCTACGCTGCTTCTTGACATTATTTTTTTTACACCTATGTTCCCATTGTCGATATAGATCTGGCAGTTTCCTGCCAATCTCGTAAAGCTCTCATGTATCGCTTATTATTGAGGTGGTCACAATAGGCTAGTTTAACATATATGAATCCTCCTTTTCTTGGTATGTGGATCCCACACCACATGGACCTTATCTCCTTAAGAGGTCATGGACTTCTTCAAGGTGTAAATGCTTGAGATGAATTTGCAGCTTACAGACTTGTGAGTCAATATATTATGCTTCTGCTTCTGATTGGACTTAGAAAAAACATCATTCAAGCAAGTGTGAAGCTTTTAAACATCAGTTTTGTTTTCAGTGTGCTTGGAATAATTGCATTAAGTCGGTGGAGGCTCTAGAAACTTTTTTAGAGTGATCACTAAGCAATTTAAATTATACAAAATTTAATAAAGTAATAATTTGAATATTTGCTAAAATTGTGAATAGAGTCGTTAAAGAGAGCAAAATTATTGCTACTATAATGCCAAAAAGAATATAATTGTCATCATTATCAAGGAAAACTGACAACTACAGTATTTTTCTTGGTACCATTTTTTAGAGAAAAATGAAATTAGAAATTATTTTTATTGAATAAGTTAAACGAGCTACAAATTTGAATATTTAGCGATTTTTATCTTTTTTTTTATAATAATTTTTTTTGTTGAATAATTTGATCACTTAATGTTGTTTGGTCTTGTCTTGTTTTTGTTTGGTTTATGTTTGTTGTTATTTAAGTTTTTACTTTTTAATTTTATAAAAGGGATTAAGGATTATTTTTGGACGGCAGAATTAATTTTGGAGTAATGCTACATCTACGACATTTTTACAATAAATCTTGTGCAAAAAGTTGTAATTTGTGAGTAAAAAAATATATACCATTACTGAGCCCAAATTAGAATTAGTAACAACTTACCACATTGGATTTGTTATAAAAAGTATTGTGAAAATGTTGTAAATGTAACATTATTTTTATTTTTGTTAAACCCAATTTTTTGTAATTCTCAAGTCAAGGTGTTTAATATTTTTATTGAGGTGGTCACAATAGGCTAGTTTAACATATAATAATTTTTTAGCAAGGGTATATGGGCATTTTTTTGCAAGTCAGGGTGGTCCTGTGACCACCCTGGCTTGCATGTGGAGTCACCAGTGCATAAAGTAGGTTGTTTTATCTGTAAAATGGCAAACGGCAAAATGTATATATGTTTATTTATCTGTAACTCTTGTACCTAATCTGCTATATAGTACATATCTATATATATATGACCGAGATATGGACCAAGTACAATTATTACCGAGAGTTTGTGAGAGATTTTGATTCTGTTATTAGTTTTTTTTCAGAAAGATTCTGTTATTAGTTTCTAAAACTTAGTCTATATATATTAATGGCTCTTACTAACGAATGCCCTTAGGGTATTGATTAACAATTCATTTTAGGAAAGTTTTAACACTATTTTTATGAGAAATGAAAAAAACGATTAAAATATTAATTACTTTATTTCATTTCCTCATAAAAACTTTCTTTAAATGGATTGTTAACCAATGTCATAAGGGACATTCGGTAATATTTCCCTATATTAATATGTGTTGAGAACTATACATATTGGCCCCTTTATGTAGGCACAAAAAAAACTGCTAAAACAAGTGGCAAATCTACTGCCACGATACCATGCTCAACTCCATAAGTTCGATCAAGACTTAATGAACCTCCACTCTTGGCTCAACATCACTAGACTAATCAAGCCGTGGGATTTCTGATCCTATTGTGGCCATGATGATTTCGTTGACTTGGGAATCATGAACTAGGCTAGCCAAAGGTCTTAAAGCCTATTTTATGGTCATCATTAAGAGAAGAACACCATACACTTAGCGTGCATTTGTATTGGGTGTTTTGCCCGATCCGCATGGATTGCAATTTTTAAGTGAGTTTCGGTGGTACTATTCATATATCATCAAACTCATTTTTTCACATATTTTGAGGTAAATTTAGTTCTCACATACTATTTACATATTTAAAAATTATTTTATTACAATATTTTCAGCAATAAATTTTCAGTTTTTAGCAAATTAGCGATATTTAAACACACCCTTAATTAGAGAAGTTTTTGAGATATTATACACCTAGGGATGAAGTGTTCTTTGCGAAGACATTTGCACCAACGCCTTCCACAGTTAGAATTATTGATTGTGTGAAGTCAATTATGGATTGGAAATTTTTGAAGTGTACGTTCTTTGCGAAGACATTTGCACCAACACCTTCCACATCTAGAATCATTGATTGTGTACAGTCAATTATGGATTGGAAATTTGTGTACATCGAAGAGATTCTCATGGATGAGGACGAAAGGGAAGAAAGAAAAATAATATAAAAAATCTTAGTTGAGAAATACTATCAAAATATCTTCACAATATTTTCACAATAAATTTTAAGTAGCAAATTGTTATTAGTTAATATTGGCGAGTAAAAAAATAATTTCAATGGTGGGTTTAAATTAGAACCAGTAACAACTTTTCACATAAATTTTGTTGTGAAAATATTGCGTAAAATGTTGTGAACATAACACTTCTGATTGAAAAATATAGTTGTTAAAAAAAGAATAAATGATGATTATAAAAAGAATAAAAATGAATGAAGAAATAATATTTAAATGAGATAGAGAATGTGATAGAGAATTTGTTGAGAAGTGTATTTGAAAAAATGGGTAAATAAAAACTAAATGTCACTGTTCATTCTTCAAGCAATACAAAAATTTGAAAAATTGGTTGGAGATGCTCTAAGTCCAACCAAATTACAGCTGTGCTTGGATAAGTCAATATGTTCTACCGCACTAGGTAATTTGGAATTAGATTATATCTCCTGTACTAGTATCTTCAATATATTTTTCAAGTTGGTGGCGGCCTTTAAACCACCCATTGAGTTATTTTATTTTATTTTATTTTTTACGTACTTTTAGGATTTTCCCTATCTCAACCATATGATCTGTGTTCAAATTTACCTTCTACTGCACTTAAAATTGGAAATATGATTGTACCTGTCACTAAACTAATTAATTGGACATTTTCATAATTAATGTAATTAATCAACTTGAGTAATCGGTTAATTTAACCGAATCAATTTAAACCAACACTTATAATTTTTGCACTTTGTGTATTTTAATGGTAAATAGTTATACAAAGGATTTTAGCTGGCCATATATCTATTTTAGCTGGCCATTTCAATAGATTTACAAGCAGGATATTTTGTGGTTATTTCTATATATGGCATTGGAAACACATAATTAATTACACGCACAGGTAGGTACATTGTATTCTTGGGCAGTTCTGGAGCACAACATATGGTAACGCAGGAAAAAAAATAGGCAAAATTACAATGCAAAATCTAGCCTAACTTCGAGGCAAATGGTAAAAAGATTAAATAAATAGAAAAGGGTTCAGCCCATGATACTAGTCATGCTTTGTTGTCTGGTTTTGGGGGATTTAAGAAGAGCCACATACACGTGCTTTGCACATCTAACCATCAGTGTATGTTTATTATAGATAAGGTTTTGCCTTTATGATAAAATGATCAGCAGCTCACGCACGTTGAAAAAATGAAAGGAGAACTTACTCTTGAATTGTCTTCTCAAAAAACAGGTCATCGAGGCACCCATCTCTTTTTCTTATATTGTTAACCAATACCCTAAGGGCACTCGTTAGTATAACCCTTCACATATAAATGAAAAGCAAATTAATTAAGGGATCATTAAATTAATTGAAAAAGTGCGAGTGGTGTTTAGTTGGAGTAATATACATTGAACATGAACATGATTGAGTTCCAAGAACAGCCAACCAATAGGTATAACATGGCCTTGCTTGTTCCTGTTCATATGGTTGGTAGATTTTGATAAATTATGGCGTTTTATATTGTTAAATGAACTATATTATATAGGGAATTTCAGTCTATCAAGTTGAACCATAATATATATTATATTGAATGTTTGTTTGAATATCGCTTATTACTGGAAATTAAAAATTGAAAACATTATATCAAAATAATTTTTAAATGTATGAATATTATCGTGAGACCCAGTTTTAATAAAAATTTTGCTAAATTCCGTATTTGTAGGTCTCATAAACAGTACATAGGACGCACTATTTAAAACGCATACGCATTGAAAAACTTTTTCAACGCAATCCAAACTAAGATTAAGTTCATTTTCTTGGACAGTATAAAATTTGCAGTCACTAGTTTTCATATAATAAAATTTTCTGTGCTGTCACTAGCTAGCTAGTTTCATGAATATAGACAGAATGCTGAATCACATTAATTTTGTGTCGATTTTTCTCTCTTATTTATTTTATTTTCTAACATTGCTTAGATCAGAAATCTACGGAAGTCATGCAATTTGGCAAAGCTTATTAATTTGCTAATCAAGAAGTCAATAGAGAAGCTTGTCATCATCAGCTCTATGGCCCAATATTAACGTGTCCAACAGCGAAAAGATTGCTTTTAAGTTGAAGTTATCATTATATATATAGGAAGAAAAAAAGAAAGAATGAATAGATTGCACCATTCCCATCTTATGATTATGTGAGAATTGGCCCTTTCTATAATATATGTAGCGAGCTCAATCCAGATCCAAAAGAAAACACAATGCATTTAAATATTGATTAGATGGCAGTCACACATTATTTGTACAGGCAAGCAACTCCGGAAGAGCCTACTAATCTCCAATTCTCCATCCACCACCTGTAGAGTGTATATATTTTTCAAATTCATTGTAGTCTGTCTAAGATGGGAGAATAAACCTCTGTTTTCCAATCCCAAAAAAATGATAATAAAGGGGATCAAAATTAACTAAAAGATCAGCTCAATACCAGGGCTAGATTAAACCTATTTGTTAAATTGTTTTCCATAAAGTATGAAAGATATATATATATATATATATATATATATATATATGCCTCCACTTTACTACTAAATGAATAATTAATTCTGATAAAAAAATGAATTATTAATTTACCCAAAAAAAAAAAGAATTATTATTTAAAAAAAAAAAAACTTTACTAACGTTCCTAATCGAAGTTTTTATATGAATAGAAAATCCAAAGTGGTGCTCCACTTTTTTTGTGGCTCAAGAAAGGTGGTGGTGCAAATTATAGAAATGGCTTTTTTTTTTTTTTTTTTCCTTTTTCCTTTTTCCTTTTCTTTTTTGGTTGAATTATAGAATTGTTAATTCTCTTCTAGAAAAGCTACCCATATTGCACTGCATGCGACTCCCACCCCATCTTTAGAACTGGACCATCAAGAAGAGGGATTTCATCGGTGGACACATAAATCATCACTTTTCGAAAATAAGATTTGTCACCGTTTATGGTTAGATTAGATTTGTCTAGATAAATATAAATAAAATTTAATATATGGTTTAAAATAAATTGACATGTTAAGAACTTTGTAATTCAACTAATATCTCTTAATTTTTTTTTAAAATAGAAAACATTTAGGGTTTAAATTTCTCCTCCCATTGTAATTATCGAATTTATTTAAATTTCCCTTTCTACTTAATTATTTTATATGTGTGTGTGTGTGTGTGTGTGTGTAGGGGTTAAATTCCAGGCTCAACCCACTAAGAATGGGCTAAGAGTCCCAACACAATTAATCTATAGATATATATCATTTACTATATAATAAAAATTGGACTTAAAAGCCGCGGTTGCGCGCCAAGTAACTTCACTAAATTAATTTTTTTTTTTTTTTTAGATTTTAAGAAAAAATAGAAATAATTTTTCTTCTCCTATAATTTCTAAATTGATAAAAATCTTACTTTGATTACAGTCCAAATTTTATCTTAATTTGATTACAATTTAAATTCTTCATCTTAATTTTTATTAAAAAATCTTAATTAAAAAAAAACACTACACGAGCATAAATTTATAGATATAATTTTGTTATTATCAACTTTTCTTCTATGACTTTTTCATTTTTTTGGATAAAGTTATGTTGAGTATAACTTCTTATTCTTTAGATAATTTTAAACTTCTAAGCTGATTATAACTTTTTAAAAAAATGTCTATCCTATTTCCTTATTGTCATTCACATTTACTTACTTTCTTTCTCTTTTTTTTTTTTTTTTTAATTTTTTAATACATTATGTTCAATGACTATTGTGGGGTGCAGAAATTTAATAAAGTGATCATGCTACATGTCATACCCAAGGCTGAGGAGGCCAGTATAGTTCCGAGGAGCCCATACGCTCATACGGTAAAGCAGGAGAGGTGAGCCATTACCACATCAAAGGTGTGTTACCAGAGGAGGGCCATACTATAGAAGGAGAGCTTCAGATAGGGATAATAGTTGCCACCACATTTATTGCACCTCACCAAACCCTCTGGCCGCATTTATGTGGAGAAGACCCCTAAATAGTGCTGTCTTAGTTGCCGCAACGCACAGAAAACTAGGGAGGATGTCTGATGGGACATTCACTCAAGTAGTGGCCTGTATAATCAATAAATGGAGGGTCAGGATCAGCGAATGGGGCATATATAATGTAAGAGATCCTCCAAGGATGGAGGATCGAAAATTTAATAGAGAAAACACTGTAGTGGCCTAGAACTAACCAAGTTTGAACAAATATATTAAGAACTACTCTCCTTGAATTTTGGCCGATGATTGATTTTCTTCGCATACAGCTTAATTTTCTTTACTTTCCTACTATCCTTAATCCATTGTGTGCATTGGTTCTTCCATTAAAGCCCAGCCTATAAGCCCACTCTCTATGAATTCATTGTGTTGGGCTTTCTAGGCCCTAGTCTTATTGCTTTTCGGGCTTAGGATCCAAAACTTGCCCTTACAATTGGCGCCATCTGTGGAGAGGCTTGAGGTTTAGTAAGATCAACGTTTAGCAAGACCAACGTTTAGCCATGGTAGGTTCGGGGCTGGATTGGGAGGAATTTGTTGGTTACTAATGTTAAGATCATTTTCTCAATCTTAAGTGGAGAAGGGATCGGGAGGTTAGCATGCACACCACATGCATGAACAACAGCCAGTCTCGAGGTGGGAATCATGTCTCTCATGAGGAAAATACTAGGAGCCTGTAGCTGGAGATAGATCGTCTGCATAGGAAGTTAAGCCAAGAGCGATGCAGAGGAACTCCCTCGAGTTCTGGCCATTCTTCTTATGATAGTGGCGATAATAGCTACCGGCCCAAATTGAGGACTCCTCTTAGTGAGTCTTTTCTGTGTGACGAGGAGCGTCGAGATAGGCGGAGAGGGAAGAGTCCATCACACGAGGGCCTGAGCAATGATGCTATGAGCAGAGCCTTGAATTAGATCTCCAAGTCACCCTTCACCTGTAGGATTAAGGTAGGAAGGCTTCCTTGGCGGTTTCCTCAATCGACGTTCACCATATACAATAGCAAAACAGACCATGTAGAGCATGTTAGCCATTTCAACCAGAGAATGACTTTCACTCGAAGAATGAGACCTTGATGTGTAAGGTATTCCCATTGAGTCTAGGGCCCATGGAAATGAGATGGTGCGATTGCCTCAGGGAAGACTCTATTTACTCCTTTAAGAAACTTACAAGGGCCTTTGAATCTCAGTTCGTCACTTATAGTAGGGTTCCTCGGCCTTTGGACTACCTGTTATCCATGGCGGTGCAAGAAGGGAAAACTTTGAAAACGTACTTTGACAAATACTGGGAGATGTTTAACGAGAAAGATGAGAATTTTGACGACGTGGCTATAAGGACGTTCAAGGTTGGCCTAGGGGCCGAGCACGGTTTAAGGAAATCTTTAATTGAGAAACGTGTTGAGAGTATGCGTCAACTCATGAACCGTATTGACAAATACAAGCAGGTCAAGGAAGATCAACAATAAGGAAAAAGGAAAGCTAAGGTGGTGCTTTAGGACCGAAGGGATTTTAGGTTCGACTGATACAACAATAACCGTCCTCTAAGAGATTTTGCCAGACAATCTGTGTCTATAACTGCCCAAGTGGTCAACACGGTGTTCCGAGAGCTAGTACATCAAATCCTGGAGAAAATTAAGAATAAGTCATACTTTCAATGGCTAAATAAGATGGGAAGAGATCTCATAAAACGCAACCAAAACCTTCATTATAAGTAAATAGCAAAGGGCCAAACATGGATGGAAAATCAGGTTGCATGATCTCATTGCAAGAGCCTCTGTCTTGGAAGGTGTATGTTGACGGCACTGCAAATCAAAGGGGATTAGAAGTGGGGCTAGTTTTGGTATCTTTTGAAAGGATCATCATTGAGAAATCCTTAAGGTTGGACTTCTCGGCCATGAACAATGAGGTTGAGTATGAGGCTTTATTGGTAGGAATGACTATGGTTTAAAAAATGGAAGGAAGAGGTGGAGATATTTTTAGATTCGAGATTGGTTGTAGGCCAAGTAAAGGGAGAATTGGAAGCTAGGGACGTGAGAATGCAAGACGATTTGAGTCAAGCTAAACACTTGCAATCAGGGTTTGAATGTTTCTTCTTACAACAAATCCCAAAGAGCAGAAACAGGCATGCTGACTCTTTTGCCACCCTTGCAACCTCCTCAACATAGAGTTTACCTCGGGTTATCATGGTTAAAGATCTATACAAGTCTATCAAGAAGAGAAAGCAGAGCGCTCTCATTCACCAGATCAGGGTGGGGTTTAGTTGGATGGATCCTATTGTGCTATTTTTGAGGGATGACATTTTGTCCGAGGAGAAAGGAGAGGTTGACAAGTGCAAAGAAGACCTCCTCAGTTCTGGTTGTCCAAGGATCAAAAGTTATACAAGCGCTTTTTTTCTAGGCTGTATTTGCTATGCGTTCATCTTGAAGCAGTGGACCCACTCTTAGAGGAGATACATGAAGGGATTTGTAAAAATCATACTGGAGGTAGGTCACTGTCTCACAAGGCCTTTACCCAAGGGTATTGGTGTCCAAATATGCAAAATGAAGCACACGAATATGTGAAGAAGTGTAACCAATATCAGAGGTATGTCCTAAACATTCATCAGCTAAGGGGTGTCTTCATCTTTGGGTTTTTAGTGAGTCTGAGGTCTGGTTATGGCAAATTCAGGTTTACACTAGGTGAAGTCTAGGGGGTCCCAGCGTTAAGATGGCTTCCACAATCTTGAACGAGGTAGAGGTCGAGAGTGAAGTGCACATACCACCCATACTAGTAGGAGTTAGTCACGAGGTACAAGCAGAGTCTCCTATGAAGAGAATGCCAAGGCCATGCAGTTGGAAATTGACTGTTTGAGGAGACAATTATGTCACGAACGACGGCGGCGAGCTCCATCCATTTCTGACTCTTCTCCTGATAAGAATGAGCAAGACAACTACATGCCTAGATCAAGAACTCCCCTCAGTGAGTCTTACTCATATGAAGAGAGTAACCCCTATAATCACAGGAATAGGAATTCAGCTAGCAGGGGTCTGGGAAATGATGCTATGAGAATCAAATTTCTAAATCGCCCTTTACACGTAAGATCGAAGGGAGAAAACTTTCTTGGCGTTTCACTTAGCCAATGTTTACCATGTATAATGGTCGAACTGACCCTACAGAGCACATAAGTCATTTCAACTAGAGAATGGCTGTGCAGTCCAAAAATGAGGCTTTAATGTGCAAAGTTTTCCTATCCAGCTTGGGGCCTGTCGCAATGAGGTGGTTTAATGGCCTGGGATCAGGGTGTTAGGATTAATGCCCTTAAATCTTATTGTATGATGTTATGTATGATATTATGTATAACTTGATGTGTGACTTAATATTGTGATTGATAAATTTATTTTATTATAATCTAATCTAATAGTATCATGAATATGAGATATTATCATATAGTCCATGAGATGCATAATATATGATCTATGTGATTTAGTCACAAAAGATATAGATCACAAGTTCATTGTAAACTTAAAATTTAGTTCGTATTCGGTGATGAAATTGAGTATTTCATCTGCGAAGACTATAACATATCAACAAAAATGATTTGTCTTGATTATGGAAGTGGAGACTTTTAGTTGATGTGTTGGTATGTTTTAAGAGTTGAAATATATTAAATTGAACTACTATGAAATTTATTATTCTCCTAACGTCTGTCAATTGAATAATAAATCTCATGACTTCTATTTACATGAACTATTAATTCTGAGAGGATAATCGACCTGATCATGAAGTATAGGTTACTTTGATATATCAAGAGTGAGATCTAAAGTAACGGTCAAAACCTCAGTATGTTAGGAAGCCACATTTAGTGTTGATGAAACATATATTCTCAAGATGGAATTCATAATCTATTAACGGAGATATAAAATATTCCCTTGAGATAAGTTTAATAGGTTCAGTTATTCAGAGAGTTAGGCCAAACCATTTTGGATTTCATAAATATATGTTGAATAACTTTAAAGTAGCAGTTTCATGACTTTGTTTTACTACGAATATTTTATGAAGGGGTTGCATATATAATAAAATTTTGGGATATAATTTATAAATAAGACCTACTATATTTATATAGTGGTATTAAATATAGTTAATGGCAACTTTGGACTTGTCAAGAGTTAACAGCAAAGCCTAAGGCCCACTGGAGCTAATATCTTATTGGTCCCTTTTGGTCCCACTCCAAACCACATACTAAAACTCAATTGGAAAGGCCCAAAAGGCTACTCCAATTAGATAATCAGTTATAAGGAGAGAAATGTACAGAATTTTAAAAAAGATAGAAAAAGAGAGACATCATTGTGAAGTGGTGTGTATGTGAGTGTTGGACACTCTCTGATTCTACCTTGAATAAAAATTGATTGAGAGTCCACACATTTTGGGCGTTAGTGGGATTGAAGCGAAGATTAGAAGTTTACTTAAGAACTTATGATCTTTGGTTTTGAAATTCGCCGCATCAAGGTACACTCTTATTTTTGAATTTTGAGATTTTCATAGTACATGTTAACAATTTCGAATGAAGTAGATCCGTTAAATTTTTCACTGCGTATGTTATGTATGTGATACAAACATTTAATTTTCCTTCACAGGGTCCATTGGTTCCTTTAAAGAACTCACCTGGTTGTTCGGATCTTGCTTTGTTGTATGCAGTAGAGTCCTTTGGCTTTTGGATTCATTGTTGACTATGACTATGCGAGAGAGTGAAACCTTAAAAATATATACAGACAGGTACTGGGAGATGTTCAATGATATTAATGGGGACTTTAATGATGTGGCCATTAGAACTTTCAAGGTCGGTTTGCCGACCAAGCATGGTTTGAGGAAGTTGTTAAATGGGAAACAAGTTAGTAGTATGCGCTAGATCATGGACCGGATTTATAAGTATAAACGAGTTAAGGAGGACCAGCAGTTATGTAAAGAAAAAGCAAAGATGGTCTCTCAGGATAGGAGAGACTTCAGGTCGGACAAATATAGCGATAATCGTCCTTAGCGAGATTTCACTAGGCAGACTGGGGCTGCTATTGTGCCACAAGTCGTCAATATAGTGTTCCGAGAGCCAGTTCATCAAATTCTAGAGAAGATTAAGAATGAACCATATTTCAAATGGCCTTACAAGATGAGTGGAGAACCTACCAGTCATAGCCATAATCTTCATTGTCAGTATCACCAGGAACAAGGACACACCACTGAGAATTGTAGAAACTTGTGGTATCATTTGGAGCAATTGGTTAAAGATGGAAGGTTGCAACAGTTCCTATACCAGCCTAATGGGCAAGTCGATCATACAAGCTCAGGTACTCATGGGAATACCTCTTCAAGGCCTCCATTAGGTACCATTAATTTCACTCTTACAGCTCTTGGGAGGACGGGGTTGTGTCCCTTCCGTGTAATGACTGTGGCCTGGCCACTACCTGAGAATTCTAATCATAAGCCGAAGAGGGCTAAGGTTGCAGTGCAACTGGCATTGAGTTTCTCAGAAAATGATAAGATTGGAACTATACAACCACATGATGATGCTTTGGTGGTCATGCCTAGGATAGGGGGTATGATGTGAGACGCGTGATGGTGGATTAGGGTAGTGGGGCGAAATTTATGTACCCTGACTTGTATAGAGGGTTAGGGTTAAAGCTAGAAGATTTGACTAGTTATGATTCACCTCTAGTAGGTTTCGATGCAAGATGGTTATACCAATGGGGCAATTCAAGTTGCTAATACAAATGGGGTTAAAAGTTGTAGAGGTCAACTTCATAGTGGTGGATGCATATTCTCCATACACAGCCATTATGGCGAGACCCTGGCTTCATGCCATAGGCGTTATCCCTTCCACTTTGCATTTGAAAGAGAAATATCCATCTGGGGACCGGGTTGAAGAGTTGATCAGAAGCCAGTTTACGGCGAGGCAGTGTATGGTGGCTGCAATTAGACATCAGTCTGTAGGTGGGTCCTTGGCATTAAATGAGCATGATTTATAGCAATTAAAAGAGTCGGTGTTATCATGGAGTCTATCGATGGAAGCAAAATGTGAAGCTTTAGAGTGAGTTTCTATAGGTGATGATAAAGAGAAGTATTTTCAAGTAGGAGCTCAGCTACCTCCCCAAGAGAAGGAGGAATTGATGAAGTTCCTTAAGGGAAACCTTGATATTTTTTCTTGGAATGCTTATGAGGCCCCTAGGGTTGATTCGAGCTTCATTTGTCATCATTTGAATGTCAACCCCGCTGTGGTACCAAGGAAATAACCACCTCGACGATCATCTAAAGAACATTCTGAAGCTGTCAAAGAAAAGTAATCAAGTTCAAGCAAGCAGGAGCTATCAAAGAGGTATTTTATCCTGATTGGTTGGCCAATACGGTGATGGTTAAGAAGAAGACTGGCAAGTGGTGGATATGCGTAGACTTTACTAATTTGAATAAATTGTATCCCAAAGATCCTTTCCTTATGCCTCGCATTGATCAGTTGGTCGATGCCACAGTTGGGCACTCTCGGATGAATTTTCTGAATGCTTTTTAAGGTTATCACTAAATACCTTTGGCTTTGGACGATCAAGAGAAAACAGCCTTCATCGCTCCTACAGGAAACTATCATAATAAAGTAATGTCTTTCGGTTTGAAGAATGAAAGGGCTACTTACTAGAGAATGATGACCAAGATGTTCGAGTCGCAGTTGGGGAAGAGCATTGAAATTTATGTAGATGACATGGTGGTAAAGAGTAAGGTGGTGTCCGAGCATGTTGGGAATCTTGAAAATGTTTTTGAGACATTAAGGAAGTATAAGTTGTGCCTAAATGCTTCCAAATGCTCTTTTGTTGTGAGATCCGGTAAATTTCTGGGTTTCATGGTTACACATCATGGAATCAAAGTTAATCCTGATTAAGTTAAGACAATTAACAGCTTGTAGCCACCTCATAATTCTAAGGAAGTTCAGAGATTGACAAGAATGATGGCTACCTTAAATCGGTTTATTTCTCGGTTCACAGATAGATGTAGGCCTTTCTTCTAGTTGCTGAATAAATGGAAGGGATTTGAATGGACAGAGGAGTATGTTTTGGCTTTTTAGCAGCTTAAAGAATATCTTTCTCAGCCACCTATTATGTCTAGGCCTGAGATAGATGAGGTATTGTTTGCTTATATCGCTATAGTTTCTCATGCTATCAGCTTGGTACAAATAAGGGTTGACAACGGTGTTCAAAAGCCGGTCTATCATGTAAGTAAGTCATTGCATAAAGCTGAGATTCGCTACTTACCGCTAGAAAAAGTCATTTTGGCAATAGTGCATGCCAAGCGAAAGCTTTCAGATTACTTCCAAACTCACACAGTTGTGGTCCTAACCCAACTCCCGCTCAGGTCTTTACTTTAGAATACTGATTATATGGGAAGGATTGCCAAGTGGGGAACAATTCTGGGGGCTTTTGATATAAAGTATATGCCACACACCTCTATGAAAGACCAGGTCCTTGCTGATTAGTGACCAAGTTCACTAAACCATCATTAGAAGAAAATATGAAAAAATTAGACATGGATGAAAAATCAGTTGGCATGATCTCCTTAAAGGAATCTTTATCGTGGAAAGTGTACATGGATGGTGCAACAAATCAAAGGGGATTAGGAATGGGGCTAGTTATAATATCTTCCGAAAAAATCGTCATTGAGAAATCTTTGAGACTGGGTTTATCGGCCACAAATAATAAAGCTGAGTATAAAGCTCTCTTGGTAGGAATGACTTGGTTCAGAAGATGGGAGGGAAAGCTGTGGAGATGTTCCTGGATTCAAGATTGGTTGTAAGTCAGGTGGAAGGGGAGTTAAAAGTCAGAGATCCGAGGATGCAGGAGTATTTAAATCAGGTTAGATGTTTATGATCAAATTTTGAATCTTTTACCTTAGTACAAATATCTAGGAACAGGAATACTCATGCTAATTTTCTAGCCACCCTTGTAACGTCTTCGGCATAGGGTTTGCCTCGGATTATTTTAGAGGAGGATTTGTGTGTGCCTTCTAAGATGAACGTAGATATAGTCCATGTTCATCAGATTAAAGTGGGACCTAGTTGGATAGACTCCATTGTGCTGTATCTTAAGGAGAATATCTTACCTGCAAAAAAATCTGAAGCTGACAAGATACGTAGGAAGGTTCCTCAGTTTTGGCTGTCTGAGGATCAAAAGTTATACAAGCACTTTTTTTCTAGATCATATCTGCTGTGTATACATCCTGAAACAACAGAACTACTTTTAGAAGAATTGCATGAGGGGATATGTGGAAGTCATACAAGGGGAAGATCCTTGTTTCACAGAGCCCTTACTCAAGGATATTGGTGGCCTAATATGCAGAAAGAAGCACTAGAATATGTAAAGAAGTGTGATCAATGTCAGAGATTTGCTCCCAACATTCATTAACCAAAGAAAGTCCTCAATCCTCTATCCAGTCCTTGGCCTTTCACTCAATAGGACTTGGATATTGTAGGACTCTTCCCCAAGGTAGCAGAGAATAAGAGATTTTTGCTGGTCAGCACAGATTACTTCACTAAATGGGTTGAGGTAAAGCTACTATCAAATATTAGTGATCTGGACGCAAGAAGATTTGTTTGGAAAAATATTGTCACTTAGTTTGGAATTCCTCATACCCTTATCTCAAATAATGGCATTTAGTTTGATAGTAAGGCCTTTAGAAGATATTACTGCGAGCCGGGTATTACAAACAGATATTCCACTTTGGCTTATCCATGAGAGAATGGACAGGCTGAAGCTGTTAATAAGGTAATAGTTAATAGGCTTAAAAAGAGGTTGGATGATGCTAAGGGGAAATGGGTGGAAGAGCTGCCACATGTCCTTTGGACTTATAGGACTACACCCCGTAGGTCCACAGGATAGACTCATTTTTCAATGAATTATAGGGTATAGGTAGTGATTCCTCTTGAGACAGGTTTCCTAACGCTAAAGACGAGCTCTTTCAGTCTAAGCAACAATGATGAATTGTTAGAAAGGAGTCTGGACTTGGTTGAAGAATGAAGGAAAAGTGCTATGGTTCAATTTGTATACTATCAGCACAAGCTTAAATAGGGTTATGACTCGAATGTAAAGTTAAGACCACTGATGCCAGTGGATTTGGTGTTGAGAAAAGTTCTGGGTACTAAAAAAATCCAATTTGGGGAAAATTAGGGTCAAACTAGGACGGGTCATATTGTATCACCTCAATAGCTGGAATAGGGGCTTATTATCTTGAAAATCTGCATGAAATTATTGTACCACATCCCTCGAATGTAAATAACCTATGAAAGTATTATTATTAATGAAAGTTTTATATAGCCTATTACTTTGTGCGTTAAATTTATTATTTTTCTAAGAAACAAACAGAATCTTGACTATGCCTGGCTCCTCAGACCACATACCTTGAAAAAATTGATATCTTCCATTATCTCTAAGAATCAAACAAAACATTGGCTATGCTTAGCTCATTGGACCACATACCTTGAAAAAATTGATATCTCTCATTATCTTTAAGAATCAAACAGAATATTGATTATGTCTGGCTCCTCAGAGCACATACCTTGGAAAAATTGATATTTTCTATTATCTCTAAGAATCAAATAGAACCTTGGCTATGCTTTGATCCTCGAACCACATAACTTGAGAAAATTGTAATCTTTCATTATCTCAAAGAATCAAACAGAATCTTGGCTATGTTTGGCTCCTCGGACCACATATCTTGAGAAAATTAATATCTTCCAACATTTTTCTAATTGTTAGACAGACCTTTAGTTATGTTTGGTTCCTCAAACAGCCTACTTTGGGTAAATTAACACTAACTTATTTCTCTAAATGTTGATGTTCATATTGATTATGGTTTGTCCCTTCGATTGCATATTTTGGGGACTCTTACTACAGTGATCTAGACAATTACAAGTCCATGAGAATCACTTAAAGCATTTGTAAGCATATCATATGTATATATGTGATTTGGTCAATATTTAGATGCTTTATAAAAAAGATCAGGTATTTGAGAGTGTGTTATTAATATTATTGACTCAATAACCTTTAATTTTGTTGGATAGATAAAAGGGTATTACCCCTCATGAAGACAATAAAGTGGGGAATGTCTTATTGTCTCCCTAGTTAAGTACTAAGAAAAACAAAAATGGCACAAGTAAAGAATATAAATGTAATTATCATGAATAAGGAACTTGCAATTTTCACTGACTTAATTCTCAATAAGAGGCCATTAGCTTACAAAATTCTAATTACATAGTGGCAAATTGCCATCATCAAGGAAAAGATATAAAGAAAAGGTTGCAAAGAAAAGAAATATGGCTGCAAAGGAATAAAACCTTAGGAGCTAAACCTTGGATGCAGGGGCAAGGTCTTCTTTAGCTAGAAAAGGAGGGTCATCTTTCTTGTTTAATTGGAAGGTGTTAGTATCTTTGACCGAGGGCTCGACCTTTTTAGACTTGGCCTCTACCTCTTTCACTTTGGCAGTATCCTTGTCCTTGGCATCATCTTTGGCTTTGGCAGTGTCCTTGGTCTTGGCATCATCCTTAACCTTGGTAGCATCTTTAGCTTCTGAGGGGGGCTTAACCTCCTTGCCTTTGACTTTATCATTGTCCACCTCGCCTTTTGGGCCTTCATTACCAGTCTGGGTTAATCCTTTGGAGGCTTCGGGGGGCGAAGGAAGACCCTGCGTAGCCAGGGTCTACTCAGAAGATTCTAGGGCAATGGCAGGGGAACTAGGATCTCACGAATATTAAGATGAAAGTACACTTTCCCAAGTTATCTCCACTCCAAGGAAGTAGAGGCCGTTGCAAGGTTAAGGGCTTTCTCCCAAGTTTCCTTGCAGTAATCCCTGCACACCTTGGCCAGTTCCTCAGCAAGCCGGAACTCAATTTCTTCTACTCCTCGATTGTAAAATGCTTGTTTTGTGGCCTCCGCAACTTCCTCGGCTGCCTGAGTAGAGGTTTTGGCTTTCTCAAAGTCCGCCTTGAGCTCTAGAACCAGCTGCTTCTGCATGGCCAGATCAATTTCCTTCAGATGAAGCTATTTCCTCTAGTTCTCAGCCTGGGTTTCTACGCTTTTTAAGCTAGATTCTACACTTTTATATGCCCTTTCCTCGCTGATCTATTTGTTGGCTAGCTCTTGGTTCTCTTGTTTCATAACCTCCAAGGTTTTAATGGTTTGGGCGTGGGGACCTCAGCCTGGGTTTTCTTCCGAGCATCCTTAACCCACTCCTTAGCCATAAAAAATTTCTGGACAACCTGCATAAGAATGACAGATAAATCAGTAGAGGAGAAAAAGAGAGCGAGTAGGAGAATAAAGGATTGAAAGGAAGCTTTAAAATTTATTTGATATAAGTGATAGCAGAGCTTACCATGCCAAGATCTCTCTTCAATGACATGAAGAGGTCTTGTGGCCTCACGTTCTTCAGAGCATCCATGTCTCTCGGCAAGAGAAAGGGTTGCTCTAGAGCCTCAGCAAGGTAGGCTAAATGCCCCCTCTGGAATTCTCTAATGGAAGAATCTCATGGGATGGCGGTGCCATCCAACTCTAGTCGAGGAGCTTAAGACCGTTGCTGGAGTGCCCCGGTTGCAGTTGGATCCTCCCTGTGGTCAACGGGGGTGACCCATTTATCTTTTGCCATTTTTTGTTGCTTAGCCCCTTTTGGAGGGACCACCTCTCCCTCCTCTAATTCCTGCTCCTTCCTCTTTTTCTTCAAGTTATGCATGGGGAACAGGCTAGTTATGGTTGTAGGAGGGGAACGGTTAGGTTGGAGTGTTGGCGGAAGTTGGTTTTTTTGGGGCCTCTTTGGATGACCACCCTTTCTGTCTAATAGCCACTATCTCTTTCAAACCCTTCCTCGGATTCAAAGCCATTGATTCTTCCTCAGTCTCGCTATCTACCTCGGTGATAATCAAATGAGGAAAATGGGCTATTGATCTATCGAGTTCATTCTCAGAGTCTGAGAGGTCGAATGGATTGATTGGCTCTTCTTCTTCTTTCTCAAATTGGAATTGGTCTATTTCTTTCTCGAGAGATAAGCATGAGGAGGTAGATTCCTCCTTGGAAGCTGCTACTTCGGGATGTATAGGACGGGGGATTGCTGCTATTGGGCGTGCGAGAAGGAGGAGAGGAGGTTCGTTGGGCTGATCTTGTGAGGTAAGAAATCCTGCTTTAGAGTCGTCTATTCTTCGGCGCCTACGGTCACTCGTTGTGATTACGTTGACTACGTCTTGGAAGATGGTCGATAGTGGTTCAAAGCCCAAGATGTGGTGGACTGCCCTCAGTTGCTCGTCTTCACGAACAAACACTTCAAACCTTAGAACTCTGTTGAGGTCTTGGATGTTGGTTAGGCTTAAATGGGGAGCTACGTGTTGCTTGTCTGCAAAAACATCTGAGAAGCAAATCATGGTCAAACCAATAAAATCCTCCACCAAAAGGAAACTAATATACAACAAAGGTATGAATGATAAAGCTAAAAGAACTAAACCCCGTGCCAAGGGGCCTAACCTTATAGAGTCACACCTTGTGTTCCCTCATTGACTGGGCAGTGAAGACCATTGTGTCACTCTCCTGAGGTGATTAGGTAGTCGTCTTTCATGCTCTTGTTGGATTTGGGAAGATACGATGCAAGCCTAACAACGCTAGACCTAAACATGAGGTAATACCCCGAGTCAGAAAGTGAGTGACATTCATACGTATGGACAATGTCGTGCCATGGAAGTCTTAAACCCATCTGCTCATTGAAAGTGTCAACACTACCTAAGATTCTAAATACATTAGATGCATATTGGTGTGGACATAACCTATGATTATACAAGTAGTCTTGGGTTACGCTCCCCATGAGAAGCGTCATTCCTTCTTTTATGAATGCGATTATAGGAATGACGACTTCCCCTTCTTTCCTATGGGCAAGTATCTGATCTAGGGCACAATAACTCAAACCAATTCCTGGGGGGATGTGGTAGTTGGCTTGGAAGCCCTCTATACCAGCTAGAGTGTCTACTAGGTCTTTGAATCTACCCATTTAAACAAAATAAAAATAAAGATTTTGAAAAAGGGGGAAAAGATTAAGAGGTTGAGGAGAAAAAGAACCTGAGAGCGTGAAAACTTATGAGAGAAAGAACAAATGACTCTTTAGAAACTTCTTGAGATTTAGGAAAGTAAGGGATTCTTAATGGCTGACTGGTTTATGAAGTAATGGGAGAATTGTGATCTTCTAGACATTTTATATGAGAGGCGGGATTAAGTGGGAGTTATCCCGCTTAAAATTCAAGGAGAAATTCTGATCGTTCGATTTATATTGCACTGTTGAATGTGGAGGACAGGGTGCCTAGAGCATTTAATAGGGCATCACGAGTTTCGAAGCATCAAAAACAGTTATAGAAGGGGGGAAATGACATTCTCACGTGTAGAAATTGGAGAAACGTGTGGAAGCTATTACATTGGATCAAAACCCCAATTTTCTTCTCAGATGGGAGAGAAAAATGGAGTCTTGAGAAGCTATTGTGGGGATAAAAGGTCCAAGATGAGTTTTTGGGCCATGGGCTGTGTCCGAGGATGTTTACTTGTTTGAGGACGGATTGATGGTAATAAGGATGTTAAACTTAAAGGCCCACAAGCAAGCTGTTGCAAAAGAGGTTAATGGAAGTAATCTGAGGAGGGGTATCTCCTCAGATAAGTGAGGTAAGGGTCAGATGGTATGTCGTGTTGACTAGAGTGGTCTTTTAAGAGGTTTTATGGGTAAAGATATGTTTCATGGGGGCACAAAAAATAGGGACAGTTGGGAAATATCCCTAAGAAGTTGCTACCACTACTTTGAATGCTCTGTACCTAAGTCTTTGGCCACATTAATGAGAAAGTGATACATGAACAGTGATTTTCAGCCTTTCAACTATGACCTAAAGACTTCAAGAAGAGGCTGATGGGACAAGTATCATAAGGAGCAATCTAAATCCACACGTGGAGAGTAAGAAATGAGGGGAGGAAGAAGTATAAGAAGGAGGGAGGTCTTAGAGAAAGGAGGATCTAGAGATAGAGAGAGAAAACATTGTAGACTGGATATTTGTAATTAATCTTTAAGGGAAGAGAAAGATAAGAATCTGGTCCTCAGCTTGAGTCCAAGGATAAGTTTCATCATATAAACTTATTCATCCTTGTCATTTTGTAATCTTGGGCCATTGTTGTTACCCTGTAAGCTCATTAGAAACAAGATTTCTGACCCACTGTCTATAAATTTATTGTATTAGGCTCTTTGGGCCTATACCCTTCCTCTTGTTGGGCTTAGGCACAAATTACGACCTTACATAGTCTATACTTTTCAAGTGCATAACACATTTTAGATGTACTACAAATATTCTAGTAAATGAAAAATCTCAGGGTTAAGTTTCCTTAGGTTTTTAATTATTAAATTCAGAAACTTTTTTTCATATAAATATGTTGTGTGATTGTTTGAATCCAAAGAATAATACTTTATATACAATTTATATGATCTAGACTAAAGTGATTATTAATTTATTATTTTTCAATAAAATTATTCTAAAATTTTATAGCCAAAACCATGCAATGCACGGAAGTAATGCTAGTGTGTGTGTATACACTGAGAAACTTTGGTAATTAGGTTACAGGATTGGCTAGCAAAATAGTAAAAATAAAAGTGAATAATTAAAAAACTAAAGGTCTTAAGAGCATAGTATTCAATTGTGGTAGGGAAAAATTCTTGTTAGCAACCAATAATTATAAAAAATAAATAAATAAATAAAGTCGTACTCTTGCTTCCATGGATCGTTAAGAGATGCTGCTAGATGAATATAACTGGACAAAGATTAGGCTTCATCTTTCACAAAGTTGTTAGTGGAAACAAAGTTTAACACAACATACCTGGAGCATGCTTCAATCAATCGTTTTGAATTTTGTACTTAAGATCTGCTCTTGCTGTGGATTGCTTATGGTTATAGTGAAAATGTATGGTGTTAGAAATATTGAATGAATGTATTGTATTTCTCAAAATAATAGAATATACATGAATGCCTTTATATAGGAGGCAGATGTGTGTAGTACAAGTAAGAGTATTGTACAAGTAAACAAGGTAGGCCTAAAGCCCACAACCTAATACACGTTAACAGCCCCCCTCAAACTCAAGGTGGATGTGAGACCAACTTGAGGTTGTCAACAAAAGCAAGTTGACGTCCCTTGGGATGTGACTTGATGAAGATATCTACAAGTTGATCTTTAGAGAAGACTGAGAATAGCTTGAGAGCACTATAGACAAGATGACAACGGATAAAATGACAATTGATCTCACTGTGTTTAGTCTGTTCATGAAAGAAATCATTGTGAGCAATATGAATGACACTCTGGTTGTCACAATAAAGAGGAGTAGCAGAAGATGTGGACACACCTAAGTCCTTAAGAAGCCATCATAGCCAAATGAGCTTAGATGTGGTATCAGCAAAGGCACGATATTCTGCTTCAGTACTGGAGTGGGCCACATGGGTTTAATTCTTGCTTTACCAAGAAATCAGAGAAGAATTAAGAGGAAAGCAATAACCAATGGTGCTGAGTAGAAAATGGCCATGGAAGAGAGTGTCCTTCAGGTACCGAAGAATGCACAGAATAGCAGTATAGTGATTCGATCATAGAGCAGACAGATACTGGCTCATCTAGTGAACAGCATAGGAAATGTTTGGATAAGCGACAGTAAGATAAACTAGGCTGCCAACCAATCGTTTGTAAAGAGAAGGATTAGACAATGGTTTCCCCCTCGAGGGAGTCAAATGCGCATTAACTTCGACCGGAGTGTCAATAGTATTACTATTAATGAGTCCAACTTGAGAAAAAAGTTCAGAAGCATACTTGGCTTGAGTAATATAAATACCATATGTGGAATGAGTGATTTCAAGACACAAGAAATAGTTGAGATGTCCAAGATCTTTCATCTCAAATTGCTGACTGAGAAAATCATTAAGGTCTTGAATGCTACTGAGGTCATCACCAATTATGATCATATCATCCACATATAAGAGAAGTAAAATGGTGCCTTTGTCAGTGCGACAAAGAAATAAGGCAAAATTATAAGGACTGGCAGTGTAACCCAAGCGAAAGATAGTGGAGCTAAACTTGGCAAACCAAGCTCTTGGAGCCTGTTTAAGGCCATAAAGAGCACGTTGAGGGACGACAAAACTTGTTTGATTCAATAGAGAGACTAGGAGGAGGTTGCATATGAACTTCTTCACTTAAATTCCCATTAAGGAAGGCATTTTTGACATCCATCTACAAAATGTCTCATTTACTAGCAGCGGCAACAGCTAAGAGGGCACGAACAGATGAAATACAATCAACTGAAGTAAAGGTCTCTTCATAATCAATCCCATACACCTGTGTAAAACCTTTTGCAACAAGATGAACCTTATAGCGCTCAATAGCCCTTTAGGGGTTCCTCCGTAGATATAAGCCGTTAGGCTGAACTATGTAACCCTCGTATATTATTGTGTTATATAATTTATGCTTTTGCTCATGTATATTTGTTTATAAACAAGCTAAGTTTAAGCTTTAATTTTAGACTTGTTTAATAAATTAGTCAAGCTCAAGCTGAAAAAATTGTTTATAAACAAAATCATAAACAATAGCACTCATACAAATAAGCTTGATATGAGTTTTACAAATAAACTCATATCTTACTTAATGACATGTTTTTTTGGCATATGATAGCATGTAATTTGAAGAACTGCTAATCACAAGTAAGATTAGAAGCATGACATAATTACTATGCTATTTTTCTTTCTTACTTAATTTTGGGAGATTTAGGGCTTGTTTGGTAGCATAGTTATAACACATTTCCACTCATTTTAAATAACATTATACACTTTTTCACCCACATGTATATCAGAAACACCAAACAACATAACTCAAACTGTTCTCCCAAACACCCCCTTAGGAATTTGATAATATTTTTGTGTTGGATCTCAAGCTCAAGAGCTTAATATTGAGCTCGAGCTTGACTTGAATAATGAATTATGTTAAGCTGAGCCAAACCAAACTCAAGTTGATGAGCTTAAGTTTGCACATTGCTTATAAGCTTGGTTTGAGTTTGAGTCGAGCTTAACGTTTTACTGTTATAACATCTTTCATCATAATGAGGCATGTCCAGGTATAATAGTTTAAGAAAATTTCTACTCTCTATAATTACACTATCTTTTTTTTTTTTTTTGATGGGGAATACTCAAACTTTCATCCCAAAAGTTTTAGTGAAGATACATCTTTTGCACACGCATGTGCCACTAGATTGGGACACTCCTCTAGCCAAACTACCCAGCTCTCAATATTTTTGAGCATGCTGAGCAAGCAAGTGGGTAGGGACATTTCCCTGCCTTTTAATATGTAGAAAATCAAATGTCCTGAAGCTTTGGGCTTTCCATAGAGCGCCATGGATGATATTTAAACTAACGACGCCGCCTCTCCAGTGCCGTGAACAGCGTTGATTATCAGCTGCGAGTCACCTTCAAACACCATGTCCCTGAGTCCTACCTTCTCGGCAAAGTTCACCCCAATCTCTAAGGCCTTCGCCTTCGTCTCTAGCACGCCAAGAGGTAAATCCATCTTCCTACACATGGCCGCAACCACGTTACCTTCCTCGTCGTGCACAATCACACCCACACCGGACTGCTTTGTTTTGTGAACAGTGCACCATCTACGTTGACTTTGAAGTAACCTGGCGATGGAGGCTTCCAGATAGCTATGTTTTGGGTGTCAGAACTAGTCTGGTTCAGCTTCCCATTGGCAGAATGATAATCCTCCAATAGTTTCATAGAACTCCTCACAATTACAGGACCAGGCCGCCTCTTTCCTCCATGTCGAACCTCATTCCAGATTTTCCAAATGCCCCAACAAATCGTGACCCATCTCTCCAACAGCCCCTGATGCGCTTCCCAACAAGACCGAAGTCTACTAAAAGTGTCCAAGAATCTCCATGACTCTTGAATGTTGAAAGGCAGAGACAGTTTGCAAGAAATCCATGTCTCTGTACCACGATTACAAAAACAAAGCAGGTGTATGGTTGTTTCTACATGCTTACTACAATCTTCGCATATATTGTTAGTCGTGATCCTTCTCCGAAAGAGAGAGTCCTTAGTGGCCAGGATGCCATGACAAGCCTTCCAAGCAAAATGCTTGATTCTGTTTGGCAGGTTCATACTCCACACCCTACGCCATACTCCGTGCAATTTTGTCGGGTTGGAGCTACTGGCGTTATCACCCTTTTCCCCTATTTCCAGAGCCAGCCTATATTTACTCCTCACGGTGAATCTACCTTTCTTGTCATCAACCCACACCATTATGTCAATAGCTATCGATTCACTGATGGGGGTACTTAGAATCACCTCAACATCCTAGGTTAAGAAGAGCCCCTTAACTAGCTCTATGTCCCACTCCTTACCCCCATCCTTCAGTAAGTCACAAACCATTTTTAATTTGATTCCCAGGCCGTTCAGGTGAGACCACCCTATAAGTACTCTGAGGAGTGAGCCACTGATCTTGCCAAATATGTATGTGACAACCATTGCCAACCTGCCATCTCAAACTGCGTTTTACCAGATATTAGGCTGCCATGATGCTTCTCCAAGCAAAGGAAGCTTTCTTACCTACCTTAGCCTCCACGAAGTCCTCATTTGGGAAATATTTAGCCTTGTATACCTAAGAAAACAAGAAAGAGGAATTAGTTTGAAGCCTCCAAACCTATTTAGCTAATAGGGCAAAATTGAAAGATTTCGAGTCTCTAAAGCCCAACCCCTTCTTCCTTTGGACGACACATTCTTTCCCAGCTCATCCAAGCCACCTTCTTTTCATTCTTTACTTGTCCCCACCAAAATTTTCTCACCATTCTAGCATCTCCTCACAAAGACCGTTGGGGAGCTTGAAGTAGCTCTTAGTAGAAGAAGGAACAGCATAAATGATTGCCTTGATCAATACTTCCTTCCCCGCATTTGATAAAAGCTTTTCCTTCCATCCCATAAGCTTGGATGCTAATTTTTGTTTCAACTGAGCAAATGTGTTCTTCTTTAACTTTCAAATCAGCGAAGATAAACCTAGATAGGATTCATGAGGTTTGATAACCTGGGCACCAAACATGGACTTGATGACTTTCTGTGTGCATGTGGGGGTATTGCGACTAAAGAACAGGGCCGTCTTGTTTCTATTTAATTGCTGGCTTGAAGAGGATTCATAGAATTGCAAAATTCTCTATACTTCAGCCCCTTCCTTTTCGGTTACTTTACAAAATATCAAACTATCATTAACAAAGAATAAATGTGAAATTCTTGGCCCCCTAGCAGGGGCAGCCATCCCTTTCAATTTCTTCCTCTTCAAAGCCTTGTGCAATAGAGCAGACAAACCTTCAGTACAAAGTAGGAACAGATAAGGGGATAATGGATCTCCTTGTCGAAGGCCTCGGGTTGGAGTGATCAGTCCACAGGGTTGGCCATTAAGTCTAATAGTATAGGTAACAGAGGACACACATGCCATTACAATATGAATCCACCGCTTATGAAACCCCAACTTCTCCATAATTTTTTGTAAATACCTCTATTCCACCCGGTCATAAGCCTTACTCATGTCCAGCTTCAATGCCATCTCTCCTTAATTCATGGGCCACAAGAACATTATCTATGATAAGCCTTTCAACTACAAAAGCACTTTGGTTTTCACACACTATATCCTTCAAAACAACCCTCATACGGTTAGCTACAACCTTGGAAGCAAGCTTATATGCCACATTACACAAACTTATAGGCCTGTAGTCATTGACCCTAGAGGGGTTTTTTTGTCTTAGGAATGAGCATAATGTGGGTTTCATGAAATTTAGGAGGAGCAACACCATGATTAAAAAGTCTACTACAGTTTGTATGGCAACAGAATTTACAGTAGGCCAATAATGTTGAAAAAATAATGAAGGCATACCATCAAGACCTGGCACCTTTATTGGATGCATCTGCTTAAGGGCTTTCTCAAACTCAGCAGCCTAAAAATCTTGCAACAAGACCTCATTCATTCTGTTAGTGACTTTAGGGTGTATAGCGTCCAACAATTCTTCACTAACTGTTGGGCAAGACGAAGTGAAAAGCCCTTGAAAATACTCTACAAGAATATGGCCCATGATATCTTCCTCGTCCTGCCTGCCAGTTAACCTTAGAGTCTAGAAGTAGAGTAATGGTATTCCACTGGTGCCTTTTTGAGACTTTCTCATGGAAAACAGGTGTTGCTATCCCCTGATTTAAGCCAACAATTCCTTGACCACTGCTTCCACATAACTTCCTCCACTGAGAGCAGCTTGTTAATCTCCAATTTTGTTACATGAATCTCCTCCATGTTGGCTTCCCCCCTAGTAAGCACTCCAACCATTGAAGCTTTTTTGAAAGCGAAGCTATTTTTCGTCTTACGTGGCCAAAGTTTGTCCTGTTCCAGCTTTGCAGAGAGGAACTACATTCATCCATGCACTGCCTAAATTGGTTTTGGCCTCTAAGAATTCAGCCTCTCTCCCAAGCCTCCTTAACAACTCCGTCACATTCTTCCTCCTCTATCCACATAGCCTCAAATCGAAACAGCCGTTGCCTTTTTTTTTATACCTACTTTTAGGAGGGAGATCTTTCATAATCAACATATTGTGGTATGAAGAGCATGTGGCCACATTGTATGGCCTTACCCTAGGAAACAGAAAAGCCCAGTTTGTGGAGACCAAAACCCGGTCCAGTCTCTCCCAGACCCACCTAAGTGCCCCTAACCACCTACTCCAAGTGAACTCTAGGCCTACGAAGCCCATTTCTCTAAGCTTGCTTTTGTTGATAGCTTAAGAGAAGGCCCTCATCTGCCATTCAGGTCTCTCAGCCCCTCCCACCTTTTCCCCCCTATAACTTATCTTATTGAAAACTCTCATACAAACCCATGGCAGCTCACTCTTAGTGCTTAAGTTCACTAACAATGACCAAGACTCTACTCTTTTGTTGGTTTCAGGATGGCCATAAAATCTGGTAAAACGCCATTTCTTTTTCCCTTCATCCTTTGTATCAAACACATCTATATGTCTAGGAGAGAATGTTTGCACCTCCACTATCAGCGAGTCCTTCCATAATAGGGCCAATCCCCCACTCCAGCGAACACTAGGAACTATCATACCTTGGCTTCTTTCCAACTTATGCTTGATTTTAGCCATTTCCTCCACATTAAACTTGGTTTCCATAAGGAACACAAAGGTGGGATCTTCCTCCAAAACTAACCTTTGGAGAGTCCCAACTATCCGAGGGTTCCCAAACCCTCGACAGTTCCAATATATAGCACTCATTGTTCCCGGCGAGGCTGCACCACAGTCGCTGCCGATCCCATTTATGTTGCTAACAATTTACCAAAAGCAACAACTTCCTCATCTACCTTGGGCCTCTTCCCAGCTCCAGCAATCTCCATTACTTCTTCAAGGGAACACGTGTCTTACGTTTTAGACCCACATCTACCTCCTCCATCTTCATTTGGGTTATCTCCTCCGTGGCGTTCATCTTTTGCAATTTGGACAAGCATATCCCCACATTTTCTTTCCCCAGCTTGCATGCATGTGCATGGGTCTTTTTTCGGTTTGTGTTCTTAGCTTTCTTAATAAATACTCCTTCACTTGATTAAGTGAGTCTTTTGTTTCAGCCAGCCCAACATTAGCTTCTATGCGGCCCAATACACCTTGCAGCCCATTTGAAGGTAGCCCAAAATCCAGTCCAATCGTTGACTCCTCACTCCCCTTATCTTCCTTCTGGTGTTGACATCTTCTTCTCCAATTCCAGTGTCCGTAACTTGGAAACCTTCTCCACGTTACATCCCATGTCAGCTTTACCTATAATATCGGCATCAATCTCTCTCAACTGCTCCTCGAAATCCGGTTTTCCTTTTTCCTTTGTTAGCTTTTCCTTGATTTCTCGCTTTCAAGTACCATGCTTTCCGTGTCAACCCTATCCTTGTTTGTCTCCACGACTCCCTAGACCTGACGGCGCAAAACGGAGGCTGTCGTTTGTTTACCTAGCTGCCTTTCGCTTTCCGTCAGCACCGCCCCCATCTGTTCAGGTCTTGCTATTTCCCCTATTAGCTGCCCCAACACCATGTGCGATTTTTGTAACCGATCTGGGTTTGCACGCAGCCAAGGACCATATTGCTTGTCCTCTGAGTTTATCGAGACTACCCTGCAAATCCAATCTATGCATTCCTTCTCATCATGGTCAAGTCTGCCGCACAAGTAGCAAAATACAGGTAGGCGTTCATACTTGAACTCAACCCACCATGAATTCGAGCCTCCCATGTGCACCATCCTTCCACAATGTTTTCTATTAATATAAAAAATTTTACATAATGTCCGCATTTTATAAAGTTAAATATTCACAATATTTTAAGAATGTTCACACTTTACATCGAGAATATATATATATATATATATATATATATTTTTTGAGAAGTACACCGAGTATATATGGTAATGTGCAATAATTATTACTACTATAATATGTACAAATGTGATGTGATGGGATGTGTGCATGTGAGTTGTTTAATTATCTAATCAAATCCACACATTCCATCACATCTTTAATATCTTAATTGAGAAAAGCCTTCTTCATTATCCGATCCCTAGCATTATCAGGAATCAAAGAATGTCCAAGAATAAATTTAAAGCAGTGAAGGAAACTTTGCTTAATTAATTTGGAGTTAAAGAGACAAAAAAGAGGCTAATTAATTGTTTGAAATATATACTTAACCAAACATACCATTCACACTTAAATATAAGAACATAAAGTTAGGTTTCATTATATATAAGAGCACTCACAACAGTGGTGCTATATTGGTATATTGGTATTTTTTAGCTTTTTAAACACCAAAAAGCATACTCCAGCAGTGGAGCTAAACTATTTTTTTTTAGCTCCATTGCTACAGTGCACATCTATCTATAGATGTGCACTGTTCATGAGTGCTAAACAAAAAAAATATTATTTTATTGTGATTGGTGTTGTGAATGTTTTTTAGGTAGTGAGGTATATTATTTTATTGTGGGAGATATATTATTTTATTATGATATTTATATTATTTTATTGTGTTGAAAGCTAAAATAGATCCACTGCTGCAGTATGTGTGTAGGTAAAAAAATAAAGTAATTTTTGGTAGAGCTAAAAAGCTAAATTTTTAACTTCACTACTCTGGATGCTCTAAATAGATAGTAGGCCTCAACAAAGTCCAGTTTGTAAATGGTGCAATGCAAGCGTTAGGCAGCATAGGAATATATAAAAGGGTGAGCCATGGAGTTCCTGAGTTATCCCTGAGTGTTGCCTTTTACCCTTAACGAAGCAAAATTCAGAAGCATCCAAACTTTTCTGGGACGAAGTTTCTACTATATATATAACCATATAACATACTGCAATATGTTAGGGCGGCATAATTCATGTATAGCCTTTTACCTCCACGAGTTAGCATTCTGTCATTGATTCGGTTCTCCCTAGACTCCTATCTTCCTAGACACGAAAGCATATGCATTCATGTTCCTTTATTTTATTTCTTTCTTTCTCTTAATTTAATGGAAAGAAAATGAGTTTGTCTAACTTAACAAAAGAAAAAGAACACCTTCTCTCTCAGCTTTCCACAAATTCATTTCCTCAAACTCCTCGCTTTGAATTTATTCGATCTGAAGTTAAGTTTTCAGGGATTCAAAAACCATAGGGTGCTACAAAGAAGTAAAGAACATCATTTTAAACTTCATTCTAATACATATAATATAATCATACAAGTTTTTCATGAATTGTTTACACAAAAAAAAAGTTTTTCATGAATATTATAATATTACATCTCTCCTTTGTTAACCAATGGGTTTCGCCACCTTGGTTTTATAGCTAGGTTTCTACCTGTCCTAGTTGATTCATTCCTGCAAAGATCTAAAGCTAGTAGGGGCAAGCAACTTCATGAATCCAGAATGTGGATTTCCAAGAATTAAACAGCTAGCATTTCTTGGTGCATATCAATTAGCTTCCGAGATCTGAATCTTAACCTTTTATTTTCCCTTCTTTGTTTCACTTGGGTTCGACTCAAACAGTTCAGAAACCTATATAGGAAATCTCTTCTAATTAAGTGGACAATTCCTCTAATTCTAGTTATAAACTTTGGGGTCAAAATCTTCAATCTTTGAGAAGGTAGAGAGATAGTGGCTCATATTGTGAATGGGAAAGTGACATTTATTGGTTTCTAGTCTAGAGTTCTCACAGTGCTAAATCACATAATTCTCTGGGTTGATTTTTCTCTTTATTTTCATGAATATTTCGAAGATCTAAACAGGTAGAGTAGAAGAAATGCTAGCTCCTTAACAATTTAGAAACAGTTTCTATAGTATGTCTTCTTCCTAGCTAATATAGATAAGTAGGTAGTGAGAGTGTGTTTCAGAGAGAAATAGCTAGATTGAGCAGATGAGTGGCTTAGAACCAGCAGGTTCTCGCTATGTCCACCAGCTCCTGGGACCAGAGCTCCAACTACAAAGACCATCACGGCCCCAACTCACAGATTCCAAACACTCTCCAGAGAAAGAGCAAAGACCTAGTGCGGACCCTGATGCCCCCACTACAAGTTCAGGAGCAACCTCTAGTCGCAGGCCTCGTGGCCGTCCTGCTGGTTCCAAAAACAAGCCCAAGCCACCGATAATCATTACCCGGGACAGCCCAAATGCACTGAAATCCCACGTACTTGAAGTCTCTGCAGGTTCAGACATTGTTGAGTCAGTCTCAAACTACGCCTTGCGCCGTGGCCGTGGAGTTTGTGTCCTTAGTGGCAGTGGTTCTGTCACCAATGTAACTTTGCGACAGCCAGCATCACCAGCTGGGAGTGTTGTAACATTACATGGGAGGTTTGACATTTTGTCTCTGACTGGGACAGCTCTGCCACCACCAGCTCCTCCGGAAGCTGGTGGTTTGACTATTTTTTTGGCAGGTGGGCAAGGACAAGTCATGGGAGGGAGGGTGGTGTCACCTCTGACAGCTTCAAGTTCTGTGCTGTTGATGGTTGCATCATTTGCAAATGCAGTGTATGATAGGTTACCATTGGAGGAGGAAGAGTCAGGAGCGCAGGTACAGCCTACAGCTTCACAAACTTCGGGAATGACCGGTGGCCAATTGGGTGATGGAGGAAGCGGTGGCAGCAGTGGTGGTGTTCCTTTTTATAATTTGGGGGTGAGCATGGGAAATTATACAGCCTTACCTGGTGATGTTTTTGGTAATTGGGGTAGTGGCAATGCAGCTAGGCCACCATTTTAGTATTGTTTTTCTTATAAGATGAGGGGGGTGCTATTATCAACCACCTCTCTCAGACTTTGCAGAAGCAGGAGCTCTGTGTCAGATGAGTTGGAAGTGGAAGGGGGTGCTTTTAGATGTTTGTTGTTAGAATGTTGGTATATGTATCTTGGATTTGACTGTTGAGATGAACATATATATGGGGAAGATGAAGATTTCAATGGTCTGCAGGCATATAAATATTAATCAAGAAGAAAGTAGAATGAAAATCCTGTGATATTTCATCAGGACAAACATGTTTCTGAGGGAAAAACTCGTGATATATATAGAATGTATTTTTTATGGATATATATAGAACATGACCCTCAGTTGTGAGGATGTGATGTGAGCCTCATTTGGAGCACAGGACATGGAAAATCCTCCATATCTGTAAGTCCAATTTATGTACAAAATATCATGACAATGTTTTTATTTCTTCTTTTTCAATTGTTAAGAGATTTTCCCCTTTTTTTCTTTTCTTGTTTTAACAAATTTTGAATTTGTGGTAAATTCTCCAAATGCACATTTTCTAGAGTTTTATTCCTAATGGCTAATTTCACACACTCTGCATTCTCCCAGAAAGGTTAGAGGGGACTGAAGAAAACCCAAAGCAAAAATAAAGCTAGTACTGAAAAAGAGCAAATTGTTTAAGTTATTTATTATCTAGTAGGCCAGTTATATCAACCTGTAAACCATTTCAGTACTAGCTTTCTTTAATAGGAAGCGTAGTATCTTGGAAAGCATGGGTGTTCCGATTGGTTCGGCGCAACGGACTGCCATGCGGCTGTGGATGCGGCTGCACGCGCGTTCGTGATGGGATTTTTTTTTCTTCGTTTTTTGATTCGGTTGATACGGTCCAATTCAATTAGAAACAAACCCCGAATCAGTCCGATATGAGCCAAAATATAGTGTTTTTAAAAAAAGTGCAAATTTTATCAAAACACACCATTTTGACATCCTAGTCTTAAAAAAAAAAAAAAAAAAAAAAAAACCTAAACTCGTCTCAAACTCTCTCACTCTCTTCGTCTCCCCTCTCTCTCTCTCTCACCCACGACTCTTCCTTAGACTCCCTCCAAATCTCTTTTGCCTCACTGACCCAAGCTCACTCTACTATTACTCTTAAATTGGTATATGCTTACTATTATATTAAAAAATATACTTAGCAATACGTAGAAAATATAATTAAAAATATATTTAATAATTTGTTAATAAATGTATCCCGTCGCACCCGTACATTACTTTTTCAAAAATTGTCAACTTGCCGCATCACACCCACACCCGCACCTAAATCTGCATCCACATCTGAACCCAAATCTGCACTGTGTTTCCTAGCTAGTATCATTTGTTTTATTCTCTTCAGTTATTTGATCGGGGTAGAGCAAGCACTGAAATAGTTTGGTTGATTTTTAACCAGCTGCCAGCACATTCATTTCACTCGTTGCCACGCAAAATAAGAAAATAAAACAAAAATAGAGTGAAAAAAAAGTTCTGAACAGCCATCTCGGGCAGAAAAGAAAACCCAACTTCCCAAGAGTGGGAAAACATGCATGCACCATGGTATTGGAGCTTTGAAGTGTTGAAACTTGAAAAATATGAAAGTGAGTTGGGAGGCTGTCTTCTTTAGAATTTCGTGTTCTATGCTTATTAATTTACATGCTCATTTGATAATTTTTTTATGTTAGGCTATGTGGAGCTGGGCTGTATTTAATCTGATTTTTGGCCTGATCTGACTTGAAAGTCTTACGGTTTTAAATATGAGATTTTTTAAATCTTAGTACATAGAACGAAGGTTTAACCGGATTTTAGATCCATTGTTTGAGAGAGAGATATATATATATGTGTATATATATATATATATATATATATATAGATATAGACACACACACACACTTTCACTTCATATTAGGGTTTGATGAATTGATGTACTGTAATTGCCATTTCTGTATTTTTTTTCCTTGAGATTGTGAAAAAAAAAAAAAAAAAACGTAGTAACTCCATAGATGTAAGTAAACTGCGAAACCATGTAGATCTTATGTCATGGGATTGTTTTTTCTTTGCACAATTTTTTTTTTCTATCTTTCATGAGTCACAAATCTAAAAAGTTGGTTTAATTCCTAACCATTTATACTTATATTTAGGTTTTTCTATATTTCATTTATTTGGGAATCCGCCTGTCATAAAAAAGAAAATAAACAATTGGGAATCATACTACCTACCAATCAAGTCGATTACCTCTCCCAAATTTCACATAAGTGAGATTTTGTACAGTGGCCACAACATTTATATTTATTTATATTGCCGCTAAGAATGAGTGATCCATACCGATGAACAATATTAAAAGAATTATTACGAGAGTTAATTTGTTTCTTTTGTGTTCTAAAGCTATAATGCATGCTTAATCAATTTTAGAAAACTATGGCATCAAACAAACTATCTTAAACAATTGATATCTTTCTAACGTAAACTTAAAAAAAAAAAAATATATATATATATATATATATATGGGTTGAGTTCAAGTTATACCTGGTGTAACTCTAAGCAATATTACACTACTCAATAACTAGTTAATAAATTTATATTTTAAAAATTCTACCGTTGGATTACATGTTCTATATATTCTAAACATGCATGCCAATTTTCATACCAATCAGATTTTATTTATCATTCGATCCATAAACTCATCTTTTATGCATTATTTTAAACTACAAAAACTTGAATTTATATAGTTGATAGATGACGTTACTATTAATCTTTGATTATCTTGAAATTTTACGAGCATAGAGAATATACAAAAATAATGTAATTCAACGGTCGATTTATCAAAATTCACATACAAATAAAAAATATTGATTGGTGTAACATTACTTAAAGTTACACCAGGTGTAACTTGAACCCAACTCATCTATATGGGTTGGGTTCAAGTTACACCTGGTGTAACTCTAAGCAATATTACACCACTCAATAACTAGTTAATAAATTTATATTTTAAAAATTCTACCGTTGGATTACATGTTCTATATATTCTAAACATGCATGTTAATTTTCATACCAATCAGATTTTATTTATCATTCGATCCATAAACTCATTTTTATGCATTATTTTAAACTACAAAAACTTGAATTTATATAGTTAATAGATGATATTACTATTAATCTTTGATTATCTTGAAATTTTACGAGTATGGAGAATATACAAAAATAATGTAATTTAACGGTCAATTTATCAAAATTCACATACAAATAAAAAATATTGATTGGTGTAACATTACTTAAAGTTACACCAGGTATAACTTGAACTCAACTCTATATATATATATATATATATATATATATATAATGGAAACTTATGAACAAAAAACTTTAACAATTTAGTTAATTGAAAATCATGTTAAAACACTGATCTTATAAAATATTAATTACATCTAAAATCAAATTTTCCTAATTTAAAAGGTAATGGGGTAGGAGATTTGAATCCTAAATATCTCAATTGAAGATACTAAAAAGCCCCAACCAATTGAACTACAGTACTTTTAGTAGTCCATGTTGGATTGGGTGGCCAAATAGTCCCCAATGTGTGCAATTGTTAAAAATTAGCTTATATAAATTGGTCAAACATACTGTCACGCCCCAAACCCAAGTAAGAGCTAGGCACGTGACAACAACCACACACTTATAAAGTTTACACCCTACAAGTGTGTAAGGCCCTCTTAACAATTAAAGAGCTATCCTCAAAGAAAATTTCATCAATAAATTTAAAAAAATATCCTCAATAATGTAATTCTTAAAGATCTCCTAATAATTATCTTCCAACATCAAAATAAAAATAACTAAATCCTTTAAAACTGAAGGATTCACACAAATGGTAATCTTAAACATAAAAGTTCAAATCTTATTCCATTGATTTCCTAAACTTCACTCATGCGCACATCCCAACGGAAGCCCAAACATATGCTACTCTTCCTGATCAAAATCTGAAAGGAGAAAAAAAAAGGGGGGGGTGAGTTGACAACTCAATAAGTAACCGAAATCCTAATAAGTTCTATCTAGCAATAGATCTGTAAAGTATAAGATGTGATATGTGTTTTCAAAAGTTATAATATACTATATGTTTTCGAAATAACTGAAGAAGTTTCATAGTCTTAAAATAATAAGTTGCACATAGATCACATACTTTGATCTTACAAATATATCATAGATGGTTTAGAAAATAGTTAGTATTCCATATATCAAAGCTATAACTTACAATAAGTTCCAAAAACACGTAAGCAGTTTTAGTGACTCAAAATAGTTCAAATACTCAAACCTCTCCAAAATCACATAGTAGTTTTAAGGACTTAAAATAGTTAAATATTCAAACGTAATTCATATTCTTAACAATCTTATGACTATGGTCACGCTATTTCCCCGTGACTGGACATCAGAATATCAATGAATAACTCCCATTGATTTGGATATCAGAATACCAATGAATAACCCCCATTGGCTGGGTATCAGAATACAAATGAATAACTCCCATTGGCTGGGTATCAGAGTACCAATGAATAACCCCCATCGGTTTGGATATCGGAATACCAATGAATAACCCCCATTGGTTTGAGTATCAGAATCAATTCATAGTCAAACTATCCATAATCATATATATGAAATCATAATTTCTAACAAAAATACATCTTATTCAAATGCATATACATATAATCATATATTTAATATTTGAATACATTTGTGATATTTCTATATTCCTTACTTTAAATCAATATAGCTAAAAAACAATAAATAAAATAAATCTTATATTCAATGCTCATATGTATTTGTGGAAATTCTTTATTCTTTACTTTGAATCAGTATAGCTAAAAACAATTAAACAAAACACATCATATATTCAGTAATCAGATATATTTGTGATAATTATTTACTTGAAATTAGTGATACAATAGAAATAAAAATTTTAACAATCATAAACAAATTTTCAGTAGTTAAAAAATACATTAATATAAGCAAAATAAAACTCAATTAGGTTAAGGTTACTTACCTCAGCTAGCTCACCACAAGTACTTCTCCCTAACACTTTCTCTAAAATTCTTAGATCTCACCTAACAATTTTCAAGCACCATTTACTCAATAATCATATAATTCAGGAAAGACTACAAAAAATATCTCATAATTATCTACTTTTCTTACACCAAAAATTCCACCTAATCATCATATATACATATATATATGTGCTGCCACCATCTATGCCTTAAAGTTAAAGCTAGCACCTAGTAGTACTATGCTACTATAGACAAGGACGTGTGGTGCAGTCTTCTTCTTCTTCTTCTTTTTCATTTCATTTTTTTTTTTTTTTTTTTGGGGTAACCTATCAGACCTCAAAACCCATGTATATTAGACCTTTTTTGTTTTTTTTATCTTTTCCAATTCCATCAATTCGGCACAGTCTTCTTAACAACCTAACTGCGCTGCAAGCTGACCCAACATGCTTAAAATCTACCACTTCCATCTATTCTTATCACAATGGAACGTGTGTGTGTATATAAAAAATACTGATTATTGAAAAATCTGTAAACCGTAACATCCAACTGACCGAAATATAAATCTAAACCGTGCTTCGTTGCATCATTAAAACTGTTAAATAATTAAAGAGCTTCACTACCGGTTATAATATCCATATAAAAAAAATACTTTAATTCCAAATAAGCCAAGATTTAACAAGAGAGATATTCTTAGGCTCTTACCTCAATTGTGCAGTCAAACCTTCTCTACTTGAGTATTTTGGCTAGTCTCCTCCCTCAAAACATCTGTCAGTATACGCTGACTTAAATTAGACTATATAAAACTAGGGTTTCGACCTTATTTTCTAAAAACCCCTTAGTAATTTTAATTTTAACATTGACCCCATAAACAAATTTACTTAAATACCCCCTCCTTTTAATTCCTTTTTATTTATTTATTTTTTCCGGCTATTAAACATACCGTTAAGATTTGAGATATAGAGTTGTTAGCAAAAATAATGAGATAAATAAGAGACTATAAAGTATTTTAATAATTTATAAGAACACAACATTGAGAATTTTTGTGCCATTATAAATAACCCACTTGATCTCTTGAAAAAAGATGACCGCATAGAAATCCTGCTGCAAACCAAACACGCATAAACATTATTCACATCTTATTTCTTCGAATTATCCAATTCTCAATTCAGATATTTATTGTTTTATTTTGAAGAGTTGTATTCGATATTTGCTTCACCACTTTGGCTGTTTTGGAGTCCCACTTTTTTTTTTCTTTTTTCTTTTTGAGAATTGAAGAGAAGATACTCTTGATAATTATTCCCTATACCACAAAAATCATAGGTTAACTAAATTGCCGGTTTTTTAAGGAGAGGGATTTGAATCGAACATATATACTGTAGTTTATGCAGTTAGTAAAGGCAGATTAGTTTCTGATGCACTCATCATTCAGTTTAATAATACTGATTAGATTCTGTATGTTAAGCTATGTGCATGTATTTTATTTGCTTAAGAGGCTTCCACGTTAAAGGGGAATAAAAAAGCTACCCCAGGGTTTTGTGTGTGTTTCCCTTGTCCTCCTAAAAAAAAATATTATGTGGGCCATTCAAGTATTCAACCAATACAAATAATTTTTTTCTCTTTTTTCATTTCATTACAAAAAAACCATTAGACCATCTTGTTACCAAAAAACATTGCATTACAATATGTAATGTAATGTTTCATTTCAAAAAAAAAAAAAAAACATTAACAATCTATTAATTTATCTTTCAAGTTTTAAGATTTCAGACATTTTCCCTTTTCCAATTATTTAACCAAATATGACTACCATGTTGAGTTAGAAAAAGGTATAGGGCGGCCAATAGATCATAATCTGGCACTCAGCTAGATGATTAGAGTGCCATATAAATCAGCAATAGTTAATATTAGTTATACATTCTTGAACCAAACTCTGTTGATATTGAAATAATTTTATAAGAATTAATAATTATTCATATCAGATAGTTCAAAGAAATAATATTCAACTATATAATTCGATAAAATGAATAGGGTCTATAGTATGATAGTTCCTGATCTGTTGTCCTTCACTTTGACTTGGCATGATGGACATGAGGATGATTATTGGAGGGAAGGGAATCCAAGTGATATGCAACTAAGGAACTGAATGTTTATTTAGTGATGAATTCCAAATAAACTATAAGAACGTGAAGGAGAGTATTCAAACAACTTTGTAAGATACGGGATCTCTCTCTCTCTCTCTCCAATAAAAATTCATACGTGCCTCCCATTTATATTTCTTATTTGTTGTGAAAGAAACTTCATGAATAATTACAGCCATCCTCAAAAGTGTCATTCTATTGCAACAATTTTAGAAACATTGCCTCCATTACCATTCTTCAGACATGAATGCAGTACTACTTTCATTTCTTAAAAACCCGACTTGTCTCTGCCTTGTACGTTGGATGGTCCATCTAATCTTTTTTCATAAACTGCTGATATAGCGTATGGTCTTTCGAAGCTTTGAGAATCTATATCAGAATTTGGATTCCATCAGTAGTGGTAGTCTTATTGCAAATGCTGTAGAACTAAAAAATCAGGCAGGGTAAGCAGCACTGCTAACCCACTTCTACAGGATTTGGGAGAGGTGATTGGTAGGGAGACTTAAATATTACTATTAGCTAATGGCATCACTGTCCAGCCAACAGCCATCAAAGACGGCTATGCGTACTGCTGGGGGTTCCAATACTTCTCGTGGAAACCAAAACTCAGGCGGGCAAACTGTTAAATTTGCAAGACGAACTTCAAGTGGGAGGTATGTCAGTTTGTCAAGAGAAGACATTGATATGTCTGGAGAAATATTAGGGGACTGCATGAACTACTCAGTGCACCTTCCTCCCACACCTGACAACCAGCCAATGGACTCAGAGGTACTCAGTCACCCTCAAATGGCAGGAGACAAGGGCCGTGCATGTTCTGTGCCTACTTGTGATGGCACGGTTATGAAGGATGAGAGGGGAGCTGATGTAATCCCCTGTGATTGTAGGTATGTGATACATCTGATCATTTTTCTGTTTTTTTTAATTCTTCGTTAATATTCTGTGACTAATCAATCAAACTATGTACTCATTTCAAATATATCAAAAGGAATTTAGGTGAAAACTGAAAATAAACTAGAAAATCATTAAAATATGCTGTCTAGGTTCACCATCTGCAGAGATTGCTACATGGATACCCAAAGGGAAAATGGTCTATGTCCAGGTTGCAAGGAGCCTTACAGGGTGAGGGGTTATGAGGATGATGCACCAGATTTTTTAAGTAGAGAATTGCAATTGTCAGCCCCAGACAGCTTAAAAAGGGATGCTAATAACATGTCTATGATGAAGAGGAACCAAATGGGAGAATTTGATAACAACCAGTGGTTGTTTGAGACAAAGGGTACTTACGGGGTTGATAATGCTTTTTGGCCCCAAGATGACACCTATGGGCATGAAGAGGATGAAAGATTCAAGGGAGATATGATGGAATCAATGGATAGGCCTTGGAAGCCCTTAAGTAGGAAATTGCCAATCTCAGCGGGCATCATTAGCCCTTACAGGTTATATATCTTAAATATAGTTCCTTAAGTGTTGTATCTTGCGTACTTAATTTTTTTTCTTTACATTATTTATCATCAATTCATTAGCACTCGGTTGCACGATACTTAACTTAAAGATGAATAATTTATATGACCCAGGCTATTGATTTTGGTTCGGCTGGTGGTGCTATGTTTCTTCTTGCAATGGAGGATAAAACATCCAAACCAGGATGCAGTGTGGTTGTGGCTCATGTCAGTGGTGTGTGAGATATGGTTTGCCTTCTCTTGGATCCTCGACCAAATTCCCAAGCTCTGCCCCATCAACCGTTCAACCGACCTTCAAGTCCTTCATGACAAGTTTGACACACCATCACCATCAAATCCCACTGGCTGCTCAGACCTTCCTGGTGTAGACCTATTTGTCTCCACTGCTGATCCTGAAAAAGAACCACCTCTAGTCACTGCCAACACTATCCTTTCAATTCTAGCTGTTGATTACCCTGTAGAGAAGCTTGCATGTTACATTTCTGATGATGGAGGTGCCCTTCTCACCTTTGAGGCTATGGCTGAGGCTGCAGGTTTTGCTGATTTATGGGTTCCATTCTGTAGAAAACATGATATCGAGCCAAGAAATCCTGAAAGTACTTCAGCTTGAAAGTTGATCCAACCAGGAACAAGTGTAGGCCTGATTTTGTAAAGGATAGGAGGAAGATCAAGAGGGAATATGATGAGTTCAAAGTAAGAATTAATGGGCTCCCAGACTCGATTAGGAGGAGATCAGACGCATTCAATGCTAGGGAGGAAATGAAGATGTTGAAGCTCATGAGGGAGAGCGGGCCTGACCTTTTGGAGCCATTGAAGGTCCAGAAAGCCACTTGGATGGCAGATGCTACCCATTGGCCTGGCACATGGACTGTCCCTACCGGTGAACACTCCAAAGGTGACCATGCAGGAATTCTTCAGGTATATACATGAGGGATACTACAATTTTTTTTTTTAATTCGATATTTGGGGTGGGGGATTTGAGCTCTAAACGTCTTCGTTGTAAACATGAAGATGTCAACCAATTGAGTTATAAGACTCTTACCAAGATATTACAAATTTAATACATAATCTTAATCACATAAAGGTAATTCAAACGTTTATCTGTTATATAGTTTAAATGATACCAATCATATTTATTGTCATGTCAATTTGTAAGTCATTTATAATAATAGTAAAATTGGTAATAGCTAGGCTAACATTCTTCCTAACTAAATCTTAATTGTGCACCAACAAGCCTATGCAATGTGACCAAAGAATATTATACAACCCACAGGTGATGCTGAAGCCCCCAAGAAATGAGCCATTAATGGGAGGGGTTGACGATAATGTGATAGACTTTACAGATGTGGACATACGGCTCCCCATGTTTGTATATGTATCACGTGAGAAGCGTCCAGGCTATGATCATAACAAGAAAGCCGGTGCCATGAACGCCTTGGTAAGAACATCAGCCGTTTTGTCCAATGGCCCATTTATTCTCAACCTTGACTGTGACCACTACATCTACAACTGCAAAGCTATTCGTGAAGGAATGTGCTTCATGATGGACCGAGGTGGTGAGGACATTTGCTACATTCAATTCCCACAAAGATTTGAAGGCATTGATCCTTCTGACCGGTATGCCAATCATAACACAGTCTTCTTTGATGGCAACATGCGAGCCCTCGATGGTGTCCAGGTATAAAAACATCATATCCAATTAAAATAAATCTATCTTGTTCATATTTTCTAAAAGTATATTTAATATCATGTCATTTAAAATTTTAAATGATGTAACGTTTGATACACTGTCAGATCTAAGAAATAAAATCTTAAACTTTAGGCATCAATTACTTTCCCAAGCAACTTAAAAGATCAAATTTTTTTTTTTTTTTGTACTACGCTACAGGGCCCAGTATATGTGGGAACAGGCTGCATGTTTAGACGGTTTGCACTGTATGGTTTTGACCCTCCACAAGTTGACAAGATTGGCAATAACACCGACTCAGAGACAGAGACTCAATCTTTGAAGTCCACAGAGTTGGATCCTGAGCTGGAGTTGAATCTACTTCCCAAGCGTTTTGGAAACTCTACAAGACTAGCGGAATCCATTCCAATATCTGAGTACCAAGGTCGCCCCCTTGCCGATCATTCAGGTATCAAGTATGGCCGACCTCCTGGTGCTCTTAGAGTCCCACGTGAGCCACTTGATGCTGTTATAGTTGCAGAGGCTGTCTCAGTTGTATCTTGTTGGTATGTCAAATGTCAATGCCTGTATATTGTAGTTGGGAGTATAAAATGGAATGTTCATGCTGGGATAGAGAGGATTTTTGTTCATAGCTATAGTAATGCATATGGTTAATTTAATTGTTCAATCATGCAGGTATGAGGACAAGACGGAATGGGGTGACCGGGTGGGTTGGATTTACGGTTCAGTGACTGAAGACGTGGTGACAGGTTATCGAATGCACAACCGTGGGTGGCGCTCCATCTACTGCATCACCAAGCGTGATGCATTCCGTGGTTCAGCACCAATTAACCTCACTGATAGACTTCACCAAGTGCTTCGCTGGGCCACTGGCTCTGTTGAGATTTTCTTCTCTAGAAACAATGCCTTGCTTGGCTCTAAGCGCCTCAAGTTTCTCCAGCGTATGGCTTACCTAAACGTTGGCATTTACCCTTTCACCTCTGTGTTCCTTATTGTCTATTGCTTCCTTCCTGCACTCTCACTTTTCTCTGGACAATTCATTGTCCAAACTCTAAATGTCACCTTCTTAGTCTACCTGCTCATTATAACAATATGCCTCGTCACGCTGGCAATTCTCGAGGTAAAATGGTCCGGTGTGGCATTGGAAGAGTGGTGGAGGAATGAACAGTTTTGGCTTATTTCTGGAACCAGTTCTCACTTGGCTGCTGTGGTTCAAGGCCTTCTCAAAGTCATTGCAGGCATAGAAATCTCTTTCACATTGACTTCAAAGTCAGGGGGAGAGGACATTGATGATAATTATGCAGATTTGTACCTTGTCAAGTGGACGTCATTGATGATTCCTCCTATTGTTATTGCCATGTTGAATATAGTCGGTATTGCTGTCGCATTTTCAAGAACCATTTATAGCAGTAACCCAGAGTGGAGTAAGTTTGTTGGAGGAGCATTTTTTAGCTTCTGGGTGTTGGCTCATTTGTATCCTTTTGCCAAGGGTTTGATGGGAAGGAGAGGGAAGACACCAACTATTGTGTTTGTTTGGTCGGGTCTCATCGCAATAACTCTTTCCTTGCTATGGATTGCCATTAGCCCACCCAAGGGAGGCACAACACAAAACACTGGATGAGGTTTTCAATTCCCATGAGTACAAAAATGATGTGTTGGGTTGGGTTTCATGTGTCATGAAAAGAGGATTATGGAGATCAAAAATACATACATGAAGAAGGGCTTGAGATGAGAGGAGTTATCAGTTGATTATATTGATGAAGGGAAGTGAAGCATAGCTGCATAGATTTGTAAAACGAATACGCATTAAAACAAAATCCTCCAAAGAAAATTTTCCTAGTCTAAGCAATCGTTATTTAATTTCTCTTGTAGTTGGTATTACTTTCTAACCCTGTTAGTACCATAGGGAAGTTGTATTAGATAACTAATGAACTCGGTAGAATGATAAACCAAAGATAAGAAAGCAAGGGAACAAAGACGACCGCAGAACAAGCATTACAAATTAAGCCAAACAAAGAGTTGACCGCTATATTTTTAATGAATGCGAAACAAAGCATTAATCACCATTTTCTAGGTAATTAAAACCCAACTCGCCCTAAAACCATAGTGGAATTATTTTGTTTTCACTTCGATTAGAATTAAATAGGTGAAAATAAAGGGTGTCCACAAGTTTTTTTTTTTTTTTTTTTTTTTTTTTTATTGGAAGTACTGTCATACTGATATTAAAACTGAAAAGCAACAATTATATCCTAGGCAAGAGCTTGTTCTAAGAAACAAGGAACCTCTTCAACCCAAACTGAAAAATTAGCAATGCCTAAAGCTTGTCTTGTTCAGTTTCTACAATGGACACATTTGAAAGGCCTTAATGGACTGATTCTGCTATCAAAATAACCAATGACCAGAGATAGAATATCAATTGACTCTAGTGTCTTTTAGAAACCCAATAGTAACACAATCGACAGGTTTGAGCTGATATTGAGAAGTCACATAATTGTGGCCAAAAGGAAAACTGCTTTACATCAGTTTTCTCTTGCACCAGATCACTGGAATCAAGCATTTAGAACATGATGGACCCTCTTCTTATGAGATCTCCAATCCCCACCCTAAGAACCAAGGAATAGAACAAGAGATGCATTTCAAATGTAACATAGTATAAAAATCACCTCACCATTTTTTCCAGAAAACAATAGAATGATTGCAATACCATGGCACATCCTCAATCAAATTGAGTTAATTTGCAGTTGTTTGCAATTAAAGATGTAAAAAAAATTTAAGCCAAATGGTAAAAATCATAGCTTCCTAAATGGGGTCAGTAATCCACAATTTGATATATAGCCCAGCCCACCCCTACATATGGTCCCATCGGATTTAATCATAACAGCTAATAATTACAGGATAATATAGATTGTAATTGTACATACATCCAATCGGTAGGCTGCTTGAGCTTCAACCGTAAGCATGAAACAAACACATAAAACTTACAGAGAAATTTGGACTTTCCAACATCCACATAAAGTTAATTTATCTTCTAGAAAAAAATCTGGAGCAATCTTCGCATTCAGAGAATGGGAACATCATCTCCACATTCTACGAATCTGACTGCTCAAATGGCACACGCACAAACAATTGTCCATGCAGCGTCACAACGGCAGATGTTTGATGCGGATCAATTCTAGAAGGCAAGCTGACAACCTAAAACCAAAACCACTTCTACTGTCAGGTATAGTTTTATAGAGTCTAAAGCCTACATAACAAGGGATTGAAGACAATGAATATATGAAGACAATACTAAATTGTCACAGATAAGAGTACAGGAAAATTGCCCAGGCCTGGTACTCTAATCAACTCCTGATTTTATTTCTTTTAACTAATTGAATCTATCAAGACAATCAGGGTCCTCAAAATCAGCATATGTACATCATTAGCCTAAAAGAAATCAACACTATTCTGAATTGGACTTTTTAAAAAAAAAAAAAATGGTGACATAATGTTGAGGGGTAGAATTAGATGATTTAGGTAGCTTCCAATGTCATCAATTTTGGAAATCCTTTTAAGGCCAAAAGTGTCTTCCAATTCAATTGCCAAGTGACCTGGACCTGCTGCAAAACAGCACTGGACGACACCTTCAAATTAAATAATCTAGGTATTAGTGACACTTCACAAACCTTTTTAAAGGGTGTGACACCCCATGGATTATCCAGTTGCGCAGGTTGACCAGATATAACCAAGCATCCAGCTGGATCAGACTGAACATGCACCTGTATTACATAGAATAAGGATGAAATTAATAGTAAAGCAAAAACAGAATATAGAAGGCATCAAAAGTGTGAGCTTCACACTCGGTACTATGTCCTGGCACTGATTTTGTACTTTTCTGTTTTTTGGTTTTAGTTTGTTAATAACAAATTTACCAATAAAATTAACTACCATAGAACGGTATAGTAGTAGGGAGTTTTCTGATGAGTAAAAATGTTTGAGTTGGGTTGATCTCAAACTGTGTTTTGCAGATTTAAATTGTTTCACAACTGTTGACAATTGTAATTTGTAAGGAACTTTATTATTTACTAATAGGGTTGGATTGACCTCAGGCATGAACTTCATTCCCAACTTTTAGTCCGATTCTCAAAAAAAATAAAAACCTTTTGAGTCCAGCGCCAGCCAAAGAAAATTTACTTAGTTGTTCATAGACTACCTAGCCCCAGGTATGGGCCACAGTTTCTTTCATTTGGTCTTAAGATTATATACCATCATCTTAGTCACTTATCACAAAAAGACATCTGCGTAGTTTCTCTACATTCTGGACCTTGGTGCATCAACCTATCTCTCATTATCTCCACTTGGCTCATAATCGGAAGTCAGAACCAAATAGAACTCTTAAGGAATAATTCTCCATCTGAACCAAGCACGTGATGTCTATTTTGTTTCCATTTAACCACCACGTTATTGACAGTCTACCTCTCAAAAAACAGGAAGAATTTCAAATGTACATGCAAGCATTGCATCATAGTAATAGAAGATCAGAAAATGAGATAAACGAAGTTGTTTCCAGGCATATACTGACCTCCTCACGCAGAAGCCCAGGAACTAAGGCATACACCTCAAAGCAGTCATTCTGTGAACAGTCAAAATTTCAAACCTAGTAAGATATTCACTGCAAAAAAAAAAAAAAAACAACAACAACTAGAGGACTAATAGGAGTATATTAGTCTTAGGAGTGACACAAGAGAGAAACTTACAAATCTTTGAACATTGATCTTCACCCAATCAGCTGGGGGTCCAACATCAACAACCATTGTTTCCAATCTGTCAAAAACAGAACAACTTGAGCAATTCCAAGAGCAAATGTACCATATTTTATATCAAATGAGTTACAAAAATCTAGACCTCACGGAAGGGGAAAAAAAACAATAAACTTAACTGTGGCTTTGTCACTTTCAAGTGAGTAACTTGGATGTTACGCTCAACAGTAGATGGCTTTTTCCGCTTGAGTAAACCTGAGTTAGTAAACCAAGTTCAAAAGAGGACCCTAGTGGCAGTTAAAATTACTGAACACAATACCCTGTAGAGTGGTCATACCAACACTTTTAACCTGTTTGTCACCCTTTGGCATGGAACTCAAATTCTTCTCCTTTAAGACAAAAGGAATTTTCTTATTATATGAAAATAATACAGAATGATCACATGGAAGGAGAAAAAGGCAAAACCAATGAAAACCAAAAATTGGAAAACACACAAGTTCAATTTATAGAGCTTAAAAGTTCTCCACATACCTTAATAATTGGATCACCAATCTCACCATTCCCAAAAAGACGCCGAGAGTGCCAACCCTGCATTGCACGAGCTGCAGCATCCCTTAGTGCTCTACCTGATCCCAAAGCTTGACTATCACCAACCTGCACAGAAATTTGTTACAGTCATTTATGCTCGCTCTTGCAACACCAAATGAGTTCATAATAATCATCAATTATTACTCACACCCCACATGAATCATTGTAATCACTTTGTGCAGAACCAGATTGTATTTCCACTAATGCCCAATAACTGCAAAACTGCATCAGGCAGTCCAGCTTTTAGCATTCCAGTAATATCATCACGTGTCTTATATATCACCAAGACATAATTAGCCATTTATTTTTCAGTTTAAGATTCTCTCTAAATTAAAAGACACACCAGAATGTACTTAGTATGCACTCATGTAAAGAAAAACAACACATTATGGCTGGCTCTTTATAATTTATTCTTGGTGTGGATGCATACCATTTGTGCATGGATTATACCAAAATTCAAAATTTTCAAAAGGATGGAGAAAAATAGAAGCAAACAAACAAAAATGCAAAACAAAAGCAAAGAGAGAATGAGGCATCAATTCCCTGTGAAACTTGAGAAACGGAAGGTCCCAAAACAAACCCATTTTAGGTTACCACAAAAAAAAAATATATATATATATATATATATAGTAATCTTGAAACCTCGATTAGCTTGTAGTTTATAACGCTCCCTAACCTCCAAAACAACCAAACCTTGTTGTCTTGATGAAACAATAAAATCCAGTAATCATATCAGATCCCCACACTAAAAGAATTATCTCAAATATACTCAGTCTAGAGATTCTTTGCCCAAAACTCAGATTTGTTCCACGATAAGCAAATGCTTTAAAGAACAAATTTTGGGTTTTTCTGGAACAAACCTTCCCCCCTCCACTCCCTCTATCCCAAATGTAGCATTTATCTCCTTCCTAATGCCTTTTTAAGAAATCATTCAGTAACTTTGATCATCTACTAAGGGCACCAGCTCCACAAAAACACATCATCCAGACCATTTTCTGACATATGTATTGTCCAATCACAGCAGTCAAAAACCAAACCATATATGATCTGCCCATAGGCATACAACTGACGCAGGACAACCAGAACAAAACTAAAAACAACGGAAAAATAAGGGATATGACCTATGAGTCAGCACCTAGGCCTTGCTTGGAGTCAGCACCTAGGCCTTGCTTGGAGTCAGCACCAAGCGGGGAACCACTAGGAGTCAGCACCTAGAGTAGACCTGGAGTAAGACCTGGAGTCAGCACCAGACCAAAAGAAAGACCAAACGGCCATTTTTTTCATTCATCAAAATATCAACTATCTCCTTAAGGAGTACAATAAGTTGTTTATATAAGATTGCTAAACCCTAGTTCTAATTGGCTAGGAAACCCTAATTGCCTTATTACAGAAATAACCTTGCTTCCAAATTAAAATACTAATAACCCAATAAACTAATAGGACCTAAAACATAAAAATACAATTGACTTGCAAGCATAAATAATATTAAATAATAATTTTCTTGCATCTCCCGCACCATTCTCCTCTGGTTGGAGAAAACTCGACCTCGAGTTCTAAAGCATTGAAGGATTAGGATGCTGACAAGTAACACTTGCTTCCAGTCTGGAATCACCTTAGAGAGCATAGAGAAAAGTAAAATTTTGAATTCCACCATGTCAAACTTTTCTAGAATAACAAAATCAATGTGTGGAATCAGCATACTCTTATCTTGAACCATTGGAAGCACTATATTATCCACTTGCTCCACTTTAGCAAACTGTTTGTTTTCATGCTCCATGGAAGGCTGATCAAAAACAGATTCATTAACTTCCAATATCACATCTTGTGAACCCTCTAACATAATACTCTCTGTAGAAATTATCCCTTCACCTTGCTGCTCTTCAATAGATTCATTTTCTTGCATGCATGTTAAAGCAACACTTGTCGAGGCATATACGTCTGTGTCAACATTAGGCTTTGGTGTTGCTTGAGGATTCTCCACGACCAAGATATCATCATCAATGTTGTCTTCTATGGGGGCAGCGATAATTTCATTGTGATCAATTATCCTTGGTTTCCCTATTGAATCAGTTTGAGTCTTCATTTGCTTCATCTGAGCAATCATGTCTTGATCATTTTTCCTGATATTTTCAGATAACTCCTTTAATTCCAAAGTAGATTGTTCAAAAGTGCACTGAGGACATGAAATGGAATGATAATTCATCGCATTTGCTTCAACTTGAAAATTACCACACTGAGATTGGGATAAATACTTAGCTCGAAAGTATAGTGACAAATACTCATCACAAAGCTTTTCTTTCATATCTTCCCACACACTAATGGAAGGTTCATAGTTTAGATAGCGAAAATATTCAAGCTTTTCCCAAAACCTTTGTGCTCCACCTGTCAACTTCAACTTTGCATACCTAACCTTTTTGTTATCTGCTCAATTTGTTTCTTCAAAGAATTGCTCCATCTCATTCATCCAGTAGACAAAATCCCGTGGATTAGTTTTACAACCATCAAAATAAGGTGCTTCGGATATTATCATAATTCTCTAAAATAGTGCTGCAACAAATAGTTGGAAGTTGGAACAAGAACCTGGGTTGCTGTGATGTTCTCTGGACAGATTGTTGGAATAGGCTCCGAAGACTATTCTCTCAAATAGTTGCTAGGAGTTGCTAGGATGGGTTGGGTTTTTTTTTTTTTTTTTTTTTTTTTTTTTGCAAAATCGGGCTGGACTTAAGACGTTACAGACTTGAAAATAAACTCAAAACGACATACTCTAAAAGAACTCAACCCACAGACTTAAAAAAGAAAGACCACAGAAACTAAAAGAGAACAAAATCTCTAGAAGAAAAAAAAATTTGCTCGGCAATGGGTTCGCGGCACTAGGGACTGATGACTGTGGCTGCGCGAAAACGGGAAAGACAGCGGTGGCACAAAGCACGGAGGAGTGGCGGCTGCTCACTTCAGGCCTTGGCATCGGCGGTGGTCGACATCCTCAGCGGCGGTGGTCGATGTCCTCAACGGCGGTGGTTGAGGGTGATAATGGGTCCGGCGACTGGTGGCTGTTGGGTTTGTGGCGGTGGTTGTGGATCTTGTGGGCTTCGGTTTATCGGTGGTGTGGGTTTGAGATTTCTGTGTAGAAGAGCATGACAGTGGGGAGAAGGATTTTTGGACTCTGGTGGTGGTAGAGCTGTCACTTGCGGTGGTTGTTTATGGTGTGTGGGTTACTGTGGTTTGATGGGATGAGAAACACGACAATTTTTTTTTTTGGGTGATATTTTTTAGTTCTTTCCTGCGGTGATGCTTCAACAGATCGATGTTTGCTCTGATACCAAAACTGACGCAGGACAACCAGAACAAAACTGAAAACAACGGAAAAATAAAGGATATGACCTAAGAGTCAGCACCTAGGCCTTGCTTGGAGTCAGCACCAAGCGGGGAACCACTAGGAGTCAGCACCTAGGGTAGACCTGGAGTCAGCACCAGACCAAAAGAAAGACCAAATGGCCATAGTTGGTGCGGACACAAGATATAAGCCCCCAATTATACGCATGTATGGGAGGAAGCGCAAAAAGAAGACGGCCCAACCAGTGGCCTTATGGATAGGGGCCTGTTAGTTATCGGGCTTGAGATTGAGCAAGCCCGAGTATTTAATAATTAGGGTTTTTTTGTGCTTTATGTTGTTAGCTATTTAAACACTTTTTCTGATTATTGTAAGGACAGCTTTTGATAATTATAAAAAAAACGTGTGTTTTCTTTTACTGATGCCGACTCCAGTTTGCTTGGTGCTGACTCCAAGCAATCCTTAGGTGCTGACTCCTAGGGTTTATCTTGTTGTTCTCTTTATTATTGAAATATTGTAGTTGTTCTGCGTCAACAACTTTGTCATAACTAAAGTTCCTCCACCAAACAATGCAACCCCTCCCACTTTCTTCCCCCCAGTTCTCTACAACCTGAAAGTCAAAAGTGCCTGAAGCAAAGCATCCATATTGGCAATGAAATGGACATCATATTTTTCTACAAACACCAAAGACATGACCGCATGATTAGCCAACTTAAATTACCTGACTATTAACTCTATTAGGCTCTGTGAGTTCACCAGCACCCATCTTATGCTTTTCATATTCAAGAAGTGCCTGCAGAAATTGATAATCAGGAACTACAAAATACTTGCAAGTAAGCAAATAAAAAGTTCAGGAACTAATGTATAGGAGGAGAAACATAGCAAGTAGACCATAACCTTCTCATAAAAAATTCGGAAAGTCCAAGAGACAGTAGTGCAGGTCCTGGTCAAGCCAAATCATTACAAAAGATTAGCCATTGTATTGCAATAGATAATGAAACTTGTATAATGTCCCTGTTAAAACAGAAAGGAGCATTTTCTAGGGTGGTTCAGGAAGCGGTCTACACTAAACAAGAATTACAAACTCTCACTTGCAAATTCTCTTTTCTTTACTATCCTTTTCCCCCCTTTTTACACCCTAAGGAGAATTGCAGAATTTTTTTTTTTAGCCTACCTGACCCTACCATAGCTAGAATACAGGTGGAAAAAAAAAAAAAAAAAAAAAGGTTTAATTACTTACTTTGGGGGATGGAATGCTTGTCCCACTTGCCGCCACAACTTGCACGAAGTCACCTATGAATGTCCACAAACAGAAATCAAGCCTGTAATACTTTCATGCCAGTGATAAGTATATAGAGAAGTACATAAATTGTTTATTCAAATGAAAAATGCACGAGCATTTTTGTTGGGGGTTGGGGGAGGGGGGGAGAAGGTTTTTTATGTTAGCCAACTATGTGAATTCATTCTTAAATTTCGAATAATGTCTAAAGTTAATTTAAATCTATAAGAAAAGATGGGACATGACTCTAATACCATATTAAAAAAGATAAAACGTAACTCTGATACCATGTTAGAAAATATGAGATATGGCTCTCATACCATATTAGAAAAGATTACTGTTACTAAGTGTATGAGAAAATAAACAAGGCAAGGAAAGAAATAAAGAGAGGGAACACAGGCAATTAACGTGGTTTGGCATTAAAGGTATACATTCATAGCAAACAATACTTAACGGTTACATCTTTAATTTTAAGCTCCATCTATATTACAATGAACCCATCATCTAGGATGTAGCTTACTATAAATATATTATTTTTTTGATAAGCATGTAGCTTACTATAAATATCCATCAATGGGTTCATTTTAATATCCATAGAGCTTAATAGAAAAGGTGTAGCCATTAAGGGCTCTTCACTGTTAATTCTCTATGCGCCCTCTCTTTCTTTCTTTATCTGCCTTCTTTATTTTCTTCTTCATGTTTTCTCATACACTTTCATCAAGTTATCAAAACTATGTCTTGCTTTTTCTAACATAGCATCAGAACCATGTTTTATTTTTTCTAATAATATCAAGTCAATGAATTTTAATTTAATGGGTTTTTGGGAAAAAAATTGTAACAATAATCTATAATGCTGAGGCATGAACAGATGATGGACCCCCAAAAAGAAGAGCAAAAACAAAAGGACAAAATTGGATTATAAGGAAAAATAAACCCGAGCAAACCTGTTCATAGCCACCAAGTTTGATTACAGCTCTCCATAACCTAAATTAAATAAAGAACCAAGATTTTGACCATAAAATTAGAAAAGGTTCTCTAACGAAATTTATATACAAATTTTAAAAGAAAAAACTTGCCAAACACTTACTTGAGCAAATTCAATTCCTTTTGGTAGAACTTTGGGGGCTTAAACTCCAGGCTCCTCTCCCTATGGAAATTTTCTACATCCATCATGAATGCCATTTGGTCCTCCTCTGTTCCGGACTCATCACCCTCAACCCCATCTGGTGCCAAAAGAAATGGCTGCTCTGGGATTTTCATACAAACTTCATTACCTACATCCAACTTGGGTTTCAACACTTGTTCCTTAATCTCTCTATCCGGAGAAAGCTCCATTTTGCTCATTCCAACATTCAATTCATGCCCTTTATCATCATGCTTGGCCTCTATCTCCATATAACCCTCAGGGGGCACATTGGTTCCTTGCTGATTGGAAGAATTGAAATCACTAGCAGCATCTGTTTCGGTGTCCTTCACTTCCCTATCAACTTTGACCTCTATCTCCAGAGACCTCTCATGGGGTTTTGGCTGATTTAAAGGGTTTGCATTGCTAACATCAGTTTGGGTGTTGGAAAGCACCGGTTCATTGACAGCAACAGTGGCATCATCAGAGGTCTTAAGGGAGGCAGTAGCACCATCAACTGGAACTTGGTTTTCAATAGGGATTTCAAGAACCTTATCATCATCAATGTTGTTCTCCACTTGGTCAGCTGGTGCATGGGGATGGATCAGATTGTTGTCCTTATCAAGTGGGTCCACCATCTTTTCAAGCTCTTGTTTGTTATCATCCATAATTCTAGTCCTTCAAAAGGGCTGTGGTCGTTTCTGGGTATCTTATTGTTTATGCTAGGTGAGGAAGATAGAAGACAAAGCACAAAAAGTCCATTACGATAGAAAATCCAAAAAGCCTCTGCAAGACCACCCAAACAGCACACATCAAAAAAGCTTCAAAATTGAAAGTCTTTATCTAAAAATGTAAAAGATAAGCTAACAAAAATCACAAAAAGCCCAGTTCTTTTTAGTTTATCTTGGTATTAAGAAAGATATGACAAGGGTGTTTGAGTGTGAATAGAGCTAAGAGATAAGAAAGACAGAGACTTTAGAAAACTAAAGCACAAGAACATTGCGAAGAAGAGTCTAGCCCTCGGCAAAGACGAAATAAAACGAAAAAACAAACACAAACAGAAACACACTAGCATATATAGAGAAAAGGAAACGTTTGAGTAGTAGAAAAAGAAGAAGAAGAAGAAAACAGTGTGGTTGATGTTATGAAGAGGCCTGCCCTAATGCAAATCAGCTAATGTAGTAAAGGATAGTTACCTGGAATTCAAAAGCTTGGAGTTTGATGGGTGACACTGATTCTTCACCTGACTCACTCAGTACTCTAAAAGGATGTGTAGTCTGTGTCTAGGATGTGCGTGGCTTTGTGGCAGTGTGTGTAGTGTAATAAAAAGGGAAGAGAAGGTAGCCAAATAAGGGAGCAATCAGCAAAGCCAAAGTCACGCGTGTATCATATTCACCACTACTCTACTGTTTTGCATATGCAAGAATGCAAATGCAATTGCAATTGCAATTGCAATGTCGCTACCAAGTACCAACTAGTACTACTATTTTTTCCTCTTTTCACCTTTTTTTTTTTTTTTTCTTCTCTCAATTTCAAACACAAACTTCCTTGTGACTGCACCCCCACCAACCTCTGTTTTTTGCTGCATATTTAATCCCCTAAATAAAATTTCTCATAGCTTCCTTAACTTATTAGCTAAATATGACATAAAAGATGTTCTTTTTATAATAAATATGTGACAGAAAAATAATAAGAGTTACTTTATTCTTTTATTTAAAAAAACTAGATCTATTAATAAAAATTTTAAAAATTCAAAAAGTTAAAAAAAAAAAACAAATATTTTTTCTACCGAATGAACATTAGACAATTTTTTTTAGAGAGTTTTAACTTATAGCGTCCACTCTTGATGATGGTTTTTTATCATCAAACCAAAATATCAATTAGTTTTTGGGGAAAGCGGTGGTTCTCTTGTGTATATCACTTTTTTATTACAATATAAAATATTTAAGTTATAACATTTTTTGTAACCCTATGGGGTTGGCCGAGTGGTTGGGCACTCGGTCTCAAAGTGGCTATCTTCAGTTTGACTAGAAGCTCCTTAGTTCAAATTCAGGCACCAATACTTTGAAAAAACAGTCAGTCTCTGATTGAAATCTTTGAGTTCTCACTTTGGAAAACCACCAAAAAAAAAAAAACATTTTTTGTTACAATTCAATAGTTACAACAATGAGGATGAAGAATAAAAACCTAATTCTCCTAATAGATGAGATTAGGTTATGTACAAATATTTGGATAATGTGCTTTCCATTAGCTTATTTTTGTGAACTTATTTACTTAGCTTATGTTCATAAATGGAATAGAATATATAAAATATAAAATAATGAAAATGAATGGAAATAAATTAAATATTGATATTTTTCTTGTTTAGCGGTTTGAAAATAAATAAATGGAAAAAAGTAACATTATTTGGGAATTGAATGAAAATAAAATGAAATTAATTTTTTTTATAATAAAGTTATTATTATGTCTCTTCTTTAATATAAATAGATGCCCCTTTAGGGACATCTACATGATGGATTCAATGAATTTAAAGGATGTATCATAAATCTAGAGATCCTAGATCTCATCAATTCCACTATTAATCCATTGGATTTCTGAAATGTCTCATAAGCAAAAAGTGGAATAATCCCACCAAAGGTTGATATATCACCTTCTTATATAAAAATAAATAAAATAGGTCTCATATGCTTCGTAATTTTTTTTAAAAAATTGCCTAGAGTCATATAACTTAATAGTATTGTTGACTTTCTTTTATGAGGAGTACCAAGTTCAGATATTTCGTCTATAGTCATTGAAATCATAAAAAAAAAATGGAGTTATTATATTGAATAATTTATACTAATAATTTATTATTCAATTTCTTTTAATTTAAATCCTCAAAAAAGTCAACCATGTTGTAGTTGGCCTAAAATTCTCTACATTTTGTATTTCAACTTACTTTGTATTAATCTAGATGATTTAGACATACCGAATTCATGTCATATAAAAATAAAAATAAAAACCTAAAGAAGACAACAAAAACCTCATTTCGTAAGTTTCATAGTCTCTTACATGACTTTTTTTCCTTTTGATAATCAACTAATCAAGTCTCTTACATGGCTTTTTATGGTCTTCTTAACTCTAGCCTTATTAGTCATTTATTTTAATCTTTTTCATTATTTTGACTTGCTTTCATCTAGAATGAATGATAAAATGGTGAATCAGTGTAATTCAGATTTTTTAGACAGATTAGTAGCTACTTGTTACAATGAGTGTATGTGTCACAACTCAAAAATTGATTAAAATAGAGAAGGGAACTAGGTTTTTTTTTTTCAGAACCAGATGGTTTTAAAGTTAAATAACCATTGTGTAAATTACTAGTAAGTTTCACTAACCATGAGAAATTCTGGTAATTTTTTGCTATTTCTTTTTTCTTCTATGTACGCGAAGAAACAACAATAATGAAAATGACAAATTGAATTTTATCGTCCGTGATTGATGAAATTCTGGGAAAGATGCATAGAGAGGCAAGAGATATTGGTTATATACCTTGACCTTATGCTAAACCACAAATTGAATTTTATCTTTTTCCCCCATGCATCATCAATAACATCATGTCTTTTATGGAGGGTGACAAAGCATTAAGCAACAGCTAGTCCAAGTTTCATCTTAGGCCCAATTTTCCAATCCTATGGCTATGATATTCAATGCAGCTATTCTTCTCACCACAAGACAACCTCTCTTTCTGTTTATTTGGGGAGAAAAAAGTATTGGGGGCCAACCATCTACCTCTTTGTGCGCATTCCCAAGAAGAAAAGGAAACAGAGAAGAAGCTAGGGCTAGGGCTAGGGCTAGGGCTAGGTCTAGGAGAGTAACCCCAAAGTAGTCTAGGCAAACTATTTTTTCAAGATTCTAGGTTAAATATATCAAACAAACTAAAAAAATACCATATTTTGGTTGGAATTAATTTAAAATTTCTTCAAGTTATTTATTTATTTTTTTTTTTTTTGATAAACAAATAAACTTTTCTTTCATTAAACTGAAACATCATTCAATAAAAATACATCATATTGAAGCTGTTGCTCAATAACAGGTGGGGAATCTTCCACCCACACAGTGTAATCAGATACAAACTTGGCATTTTTTGCCATAATGTGTGCTGGAGAATTCCTTTCTCTGCAAATGTGTTTGACCTCCCAGGAAGCAAATTCACTTAGAATCTCCTTTGTTCCTTCAATCACCATAAGGATGGAGGCGTGTGTGGAGTTTCTCCCAACCAAGGACTTGACTACAATCTGGGAGTCACTTTCCAGAATGACTTTGTACAGACTGAGGTCCCTAGCGAATAGGAGGCCCTCCTCAACTGCTTTGGCCTCCACTTCTAGTGCATTTAGCGGTAAAGCAAATTTTTTGCTCATAGCCCCCATCAACTGTCCATTTTCGTTTCTTATAACAACTCCAATCCCACAGCAGCCCACCTCTTTAAACACTGCACCGTCAACATTAATCTTGTAGAAGCCCCCCCTTGGCGGGATCCACCTCACTCTGTTTTGGAGCACCGGTCTGTGTTGTGGCTGTTCTATATGTCTGACTTCCTTTGTATAGGCCGCCACCTCGCGGACAATCAGCTCTGGGCTCTTGCACTTCCCCCCATGGCAAACCACATTTCTGTTGTTCCAAATCCCTCATGCTGTTACTGCAAACAACTCCCAATCAATCCCAGGCCGCTTCATCCAAATGTCCCACACTATGTCCACAAAGCCCCTCGGTATGACCTCCAGGTAAGGCAGCTTGAGGCGTGTGTTGCACCACACCTCCCCCGCCACTTTGCACCCCTAGAGACAGTGCCCGGAGGTTTCACAGCCCCCACACAGATCACATACATCATCCCTCCCTATGCCCCTAGCCCGTAATTGATATTTAGTTGGAAGAATATTCAAGCAAGCTCTCCACATAAACATTCTTACCTTGTTTGGACAGTTTAGCCTCCAAATATGCTTCCACAGCTTCCTCATGCCCTCTGAATTTGAACACTCCCCCCCTTCCAGCTTGGGATAAGCTTTACGAAGAATTGTTTGGGCCACCTTATACGCACTGTTGACAGTAAAAATACCCCTTGGAGTCCATGCCCAAACACGAGTATCACTAGGCAACCGAGGACTTATGGGGATGCCAAGGATCATCGCAGCATCTTCGGGGAGGAACATCCTCCTGATTTTGTCGACATCCCAAGAGCGCCTATCCAAATCGATGAGATCAGCCACCAGCTCAGCTTCAGCTTGGGGGGGGGGTTTCGGGCTTACAACTTTGAAGGCCTCTGGGTTAATCAGCCACCGATCATTCCAAATGCTAACTTTCTCCCCATTGCCAATAGCCCACCTAGATCCCCTTTCAACAATTCCCCTAGCTGTTAGAATGCTCCTCCAAACATAAGACGGGCGGCTCCCCAACTTGGCTTCCATGAAGGTTTTCTTTTCAAAGTATTTTGCCTTAAAAATTCTATGGACCAAAGAGCTTTGGTTAGTCATAATTCTCCATCCTTGCTTAGCTAGGAGAGCAAGGTTGAAAGTCTTCAAGTCCCTAAACCCCATACCGCCTTTCTCTTTCGATGTGCACAACCTCCTCCATGACATCCAAGCCATTTTCCTCTCCTTGTCTTTTTGCCCCCACCAAAAATTGCTCATCATAGAGTTTAGCTCATTACAAAGTGAGTCCGGGAGTCTAAAACAACTCATTGTATATGTGGGCATAGCTTGGGCCACAGCCTTAATGAGGATCTCCCGACCAGCGTTAGACAACAATTTGCCCTTCCATCCAGCTATATGTCTTCCCACTTGGTCTTTTATTCTATTGAAGGCTTTCTTTTTCCCCCTCCCCACTAATGGAGGCAATCCAAGGTACTTTTCATGGTGTTGGATGATCTGGGCACCAAACTTTTGCTGCACATATTCCTTTGTTTCTCTAGGAGTATTTTTGTTGAAAAAGAGGGAGGTTTTATCTTTGTTAAGCTTCAGCCCCGACTCCGCCTCATAATCCTCCAAGACTTTTAAGACCCTATCACACTCATTCACGGAAGCTCTACAGAACACAATACTATCATCAGCGAACAGCAAGTGGGAAATTCTCGGAGCAGCCCTATTTACTGCCACCCCCTTCAAAGTACCATCCCTTTCTTCCTTCTTAAGCATGGCCGAAAGACCCTCGGCACATAACAGAAAAAGGTATGGGGATATAGGGTCTCCCTGCCTTAGCCCCCTAGTTGGGATGATTTTCCCCTTAGCTTCCCCATTTATCAAAACCGAGTACTCCACCGTTTTCACACACATCAAAATTAGCATGATCCACTTTTCGTTAAAGCCCATCTTCCTCATAATGGCTTCCAAGTACCCCCATTCAACCCTATCATAGGCTTTGCTCATGTCAAGCTTAATCGCCATAAAAGCTTCCTTCCCCTTCCTCTTTTGGTCTATACTGTGCATCATTTCAATCGCCACCAAGACATTGTCCGAAATAAGCCTACCCGGAACAAACGCACTTTGTGATTCATCAATTATCTCATCAAGTATATTTTTTAGCCTATTTGCGAGCACTTTTGAAATCAACTTATAAATGACGTTACACAAGCTAATGGGGCGGTACTCCATAATTTTTTGGGGGGATTTCACTTTGGGAATAAGGTAGATATATGTTTCATTAATACCACATGGCATCACACCATAATTAAGCGAATCTAAGACACATTTTATTACTTCAGGACCCACAATTTCCCAAAATTGTTGGTAAAAGATAGGAGACATACCGTCTGGCCCGGGAGCTTTTGTAGGGTACATTTGGTTGAGAGCTCGTCTCACCTCCTCCGCTTTGAATTCCGCCAAGAGCTTCTCATTCATATCTGGGGTAACTCTATGGTTGATGGCCTCCAGACTAGCATTGAAATTGGCTGGATGGTCTGTCCTGAAGATAGTTTCAAAGTAGTTAAGAATGGTGCTATCGACATCTTCTTGGACCTCCTGCCAAACCCTATCCGTACTCTGAATACCATCAATTCTATTACGCCTACGTCATTGACTATCTGTGGCATGGAAGAATTTTGTATTGCGATCCCCCCATTTCAGCCATGAAGCCCTGGACATTTGGTTCCACATAATCTCCTCTTTGACAAGTGGCACAATAGAAACATTGGATTTGTAAAAGTAAAGGAAAAATTGAGGGTTAGATGTGAAAATTCTCATGGCAATTACTAATAATGAAACAAAGGCAAATCACATTAAATGATTTATACTTGGTCTCTAACATTTTAACAAGTATTATCCAAGCCCAAGGAAAGAAAGACACGTGGTAGAAACAATTGCTAATAACCATCGAGCCATAAGTATAAATATATGGCTTGTTACTATGCTTGACTTGACAATCATGTTTTATGTTTTACTCAAGAGATCTTATAATTTATTTTCATAGAATATTCTCTCATAGTTCATAGGATTTGTTTTGTAAGGCATTCATGCCAATAAGTGCTTCCTTGTAATCTTATTATTCATTTTAACCAAGTTTATTTTGGCTTGAATGACATTCATAGCTGTTAGTCAAGTTTAATTCAAAATTTTATTCAAATTAGTTTGGTGGGTAGTACAATTTCTTTGACTTTGATTTACAAAATATTGATATGAGCAGTACTATTTAGATTGATTAGGATGTTTACTGTTTAGATAAATTAAGCTTTGATCTATTTTGCTTACAAACAAGTTGAGTGTAATCATGAATAACTTAGCTTATTGGGACTTAAAAATATGGTGTCTCTATCCCTAATTATCCAAATTCTTTTTTATTTTATTAAAGGCTTCAATAAAAGATTTTATCTATTTCTAGGAACATATAGGTTGAACAATGCTCTTAAATGCTTGGACTGGGCTGGGCTGGACTGGGCCTTAGTTTCGTAGGGTTTAAAATTTAGAATTGGGCCTACAACTCCACAAAAGGCTCTTAATCCCATCGTAAGCTAAAGTGAGCCTCGTAACCAAACAGCACCCTAATTCAATCCCTCAAAAACCCTAGCACACCCTCTAAAACGCTTCATTCTCTCTTCGCCTCTCTTTCACTCTCACACACACACAGAAGAAAACAGGGAAATCCCTTTCCACAAAAATCTCTCATTTCCAGTAACCCTAATCATGGCTGAGCGCGGCGGAGCAGGAGGAGAGAGAGGCGGATTCGGCAGAGGCTTCGGTGGAGGGCGAGCCAGAGGCGACCGCGGACGCGGTGGACGCCGCCGCGGGAGACGCGAGGAGGAGGAGAAGTGGGTGCCAGTCACGAAGCTCGGCCGCCTCGTCCATTCCGATAAGATAAGATCCCTGGAGCAGATCTACCTCCACTCCCTCCCAATCAAGGAGCACCAGATCGTGGACAAGCTCTGCCCTGGTCTCAAGGACGAGGTCATGAAGATCATGCCCGTTCAGAAACAGACCCGCGCCGGTCAGAGAACTCGCTTCAAGGCCTTCGTCGTCGTCGGTGACAACAACGGCCACGTCGGGCTCGGTGTCAAGTGTAGCAAGGAGGTCGCTACTGCTATTCGTGGCGCTATCATTTTGGCTAAGCTCTCTGTCATTCCTGTCAGGAGAGGGTATTGGGGGAACAAGATCGGTAAGCCTCATACGGTGCCCTGTAAGGTCACCGGAAAGTGTGGTTCCGTTACTGTTCGTATGGTTCCTGCTCCTCGTGGTGCCGGAATTGTGGCCGCTAGGGTTCCAAAGAAGGTGCTTCAGTTTGCTGGTATTGATGATGTCTTCACTTCCTCCAGGGGCTCAACTAAGACTCTCGGAAACTTCGTCAAGGTTAGCCTTTTCTCTTTCTTCTTGCATTTTTATTGTCTGCACTATTGATTCAATATTTGGGTTTATGAAAATTTGAGAAATGTGTCGTTGTTGGGTCCATTTGTTGTGTTGTTGGTTTAGGTTTAATTGGATTTGCCTGAGGGTCCATTTCACTTCTTAGATTTGTAATATTTAGTCAAGATATTATTATATCAGTTGCAATAGTGAGAATGTCTTATATATAGTTCCTTTAGGTTAAAATGTATGAATTGTATATTGAATAAGAGACATAAAATGTAATTGGAATGATCTTGGTTACTGAATATCAATCTATGGAGCATAATGTTTCCTCTCTTTTTGGCTCTACTCTTGGTGACTGTTATGTATATGATTATTAAAAATAATGTGGAATGAGAGATGTGGAAGATATTTTTAAAGATGTAATGTGCTATTTATAAATCTATGGATCATAATGGTGTTCTCTCTTTGCAGGCAACATTTGAATGTCTGCTGAAAACCTATGGCTTCCTTACACCTGACTTCTGGAGAGAGACTCGCTTCACAAAGTCGCCATTCCAAGAGCATACAGATCTGTTGGCAAAACCAACTGGTAAGCTAATCCTGGAGGAGGCTGAGAGGATTGATGCTTGAGCTAGTTTGGGTATAACAAGGATGAGACAAATGTGCTGTTAGACAGCTTTTTTTGAGTATATGTTTCCGTTTAAGATGTTTTCTATTTCTTTCTAGCGTATGTTTTTGGTATTTGACTGTTGAATTGGATGGTTTTATGCTTATTTTGATTGTTTTTTTTTAATGAATAACGTTTTATTCAAATTAAGCAGTAATCACTGCAAACAACCAATCAATCATACACAGGTGATGAGCACTATTAAAGTGCAAGAACAGAATACGAAATCCATTACAGAGCACGATTTGGATGGTGTTATTTGTATTGAGTTTCATGCTTACTACCTTTATCTGCCTCTTCTTTGGCTTTGTGCTTGCAATATTTATGCTTATGTGAAATCTGATAGAGCTTGGATCTTTGATTCCGTGTGAAATGTTTCACACCATATTGAAAATGATGATCAAAGTTTGCTTAGAGCAACGTTGCTGCAATGTCCGAGCCTTTAGAGGGATTTACCTATGATTTGTAGTTGATTCATTTACCAACTGTTTTTCTCTACAGGTTTGTCTTGGGTTCTACAACCTGTTTTCTTTGCCTTTTATTAGGCTGACAATAATCAGCTAATAAGTAATCAAAGTAAGCTGGAAATCAAGCTTAGCCAAACACAAGTTGATAAAATTAAGATCCACTCTTGGCTTATTAAATCGAATTTTTAATTAGTAGCAAGTCTCCAATAATATCTGGCCTTAATAAACTCTTCACGTACTGCATTATTCTAACTCGTCTGTTTATGAATTGAAACTGGTGGAGCAGTGTACCTCCAATTCTCCCTCCTCTATAGACAACACCCAAGAAGGGGGACAGAAGTAGGCTTAAATATTATCACTATGCGCCTACAGCCAGCTACAAGAGTTGTAAACAACGCTATTAGCCAATCTTAAGATTAAAATTAGCCATAAAAGATGATAACATCCATGGATGGGAGTAGTATTTTATGTTGTAGTCCTAACTCTTAAGCCAACTTCGTTAGATGAGGAGAGAAGGAAGGAGGGATCCGAACCCAAAAGCATCGTTTCTAATTGTAGGCAATGATTAGGAGCGTCTTTTAACACATTGATCTTGGTCCAAACTCATTGGACCGTCATCGAGCTGATTGCACCATTGGATTGAGGTGTCGATGTCCAGTGGTTTGCACAACCCCCATTTCAATCGTCAATCAGTGTGTTTGTCTGCGGAAATTCTTGCACGACCTCCAATTTTTCTTCCCCCTCATGACCTCGCATCTTTCATCTCTCTTCCTCAAGTTGTGATTGTTGATACCATTACACGTACAAGCATTCTCATTTCATGGTTGATCATTGACATTGCGAATGTGAGTGTCTAAAGCTTAATTGGTAGTGTCTTTTTATCATATCATATAAGTGGTTTGAAATTGAATGCCATTTGAAAACAGAGAGATTGAAGGAATGAAATAAAATTAATTAATTATCATTAAGCAATTAATAAGCCCTTATTCGATCAAAAGATTTTTTTTTTTTTTTTTTTTTAAAGTTGATCTTATAAATGAAGTTGTGAATTACAAGTAAAAATTTGTAAATGAAGTTGTGGGTTCCAGCTAACTCAACTGGTAAATTCTCTGATGGTTAAATAAGAGATTTGGGATTCAATCCCCTCTTACACCAAAAACTAATTAATATCTTGGTTTGATGATAAAATTTGAAATATATATATGACTTCTCTAGGAAAATAAAATGGAGATAAATTCAAAATTGACAAAAAAATATTATTAGATTGTTGATGCTCATTTTGGAAAAGCCTAATACCAAGAAGAAGCTTAACAATATGTGCAGGAAAAGAGTGAGTGGATTGAGAGAAAAAAACTCATCAAGCCCGAACGGCATGAATGATGGGTCTTAGGCCCATAAAGTAAACAAATGGGCATTGGGAAAACCAAATCGGCCTACAGGAGCCCAAAGGAGGAAACAATAAACTCATGGGCATTATGTGAGGTAGAAAAGTGAGAATGAGCCACAGCAAACCCCGAAGTAATGAAGTAAGAAAGTAAGGGGTTGATGGAAAGCCTATGAATTTCAAAGACGAAGGATATAGTAATTGAGCTAGGGAAATCCAAAAAAATTAGTAAAAGTCCATGAGAATGTAGAGTTGGAAATGGGCCAAGGATGTCTAAGGAAAGAAAATGGGCCAAATGAGCCCACAAGAAATGTAATGGGTCAAGAAAGCCCAAAGTAACATAAGTATAAACCCAATGACAATATTGGGACATTGTAAGTAATTGAGGGAAGAGCATACAGTAGGCTCAAAAGAAGCCCAACAAGCATGGATCAAATAGCATCGCAGCAGGAATAACAGAATGGCATGGTAGGAATACTGGCAAACCAATGGAATGAACAAATAGTGGAATAAAAGAGAGAAAAGCCCACAATCAAGTAAGACCTAGCTCCTGGGGGGAAGCAATCTATAAAGAATGGAGGATCAGAAAACCGTTCACGCCATAAGAGGTCAAGAATGAGCGGCAAAATGCATAGACAAGCCTTCAGTCCATGGCAAATGCATGAGCAGGAGACAAGCTTTGGACATACACGGAAGTGGAGCACGCACAAGGCCCAGACACCACCAACCTGTACCCAGCCAATACAAGAGTGGTGGGTCATGGGTCATAAGTAAGAGAGGATATGGTCTGACGATGGGAAGAATGGAATGTCTATTTTAGAGTTCTCGCTTAAACTCTTTTAGGGGAAATATCCTGCTGGGATGACATACTACCCAAAAGAAAGAGGATGAGTTGGAACCACTAGGTGCATGCCATGAGGGTTAGTGAAAGAGAGAATGCTCATCTTGTTGCGGATAGGAATGCCACGTTGAATAAGTAAACAAAGTAGAATTCTTTGTTTGGTAATAGGGTGTGGCATAGCCAACGCAGGTAAGTAGTGGTGACTAGGCAACTGACAAATCAGTAAGTGGTCTGGAAGTATACCTACACCAAGACAAAAGTGGTTAAATGTTAAAATAATAAAAACTAGTCACAACAGACAATATATAAAGGGCTCTCACTGTGCACAGTATCATCAACACAACGGTAGCAACCACTAGGAGAGAATCACATCACCACCATCACTATAACAATACATGAGTAAGAACTAAGAAAGAAAGAAAAGAGCGGGAAAGAATCAAAGTAACAAAATGGGAAAAAAAAAAAAAAAGTGAAAGAGAAGCAAGAAGAGAAATAGAGAGTATAGAATAGCAGACATGCACTAATAGACTAATTCCTTTTCTCCCCCTAAAATCCTACCTTATGTTGAGGATAAAAGATTCGTTTGGGGCATAAGCCATTCAGGCCCATTTCTTCAAAGTGGATAATTTCTACAGTAGGATCCTTCTGTGAGGTTACTCACGTTGAGGAAGTGGTTTCCCTCTTTAGTCTTGGTCCCGTAACATAACTGAATATGGCAAACTAACCTTTTCCTTTTCCTTTTATTATTTATCGTAATTATTTCCCTTTTTGTATTTTCAATTTCACTTATAACGTGTTTCTTATAGCTATATTGTTTTCAAGGATTCCTTATTTATTTCATCTAATGGGAAGCATATTGCCTTTATTATTGTCATACTTGTCTGCCATAACTCTTATGTAATAGCTTCACTTGCCATAGACATGTGACCAAAGTTTCAGCAAAAGGGGCATAGTTTTTGCACAAGTCAGCTTAAGGTGGGTTACAATTGGATCGGTCTTAACTCTTCTATCCAGAACACTTGGGCCTCAATACAGTAGGAGGCAATCTTGCCCAAAAATCACAAAAGGTCCACCACAAAATTTTTTTATTATCATAAAATTTCAACAACATTTTTACAAGTTGTTAAAGTGTTCGTTCTTCATAAGTTAAAATAAAATTTAAAAATTACATCTGATCCACTATAAATCTATAATTCCAAAAAAGATTATTGTGAAAATATTAATATTAGATTTTATAGTGCAAAGTGCGGAATTTTTTTTTAAATTATTCATTTATTTTAATAATCTAAAATGAAATTGAGAAAGAAAACCAAAGCAATTGGTCATTTTTCAATTAACAAAGAAGCTTGTAATTGGTAATTTGGTACAATTGGTTAGGATACGATTAACATAATAGGTGAATGTTAGATTGAATGAAAATAGCAAATTCACATCAACCAAAGCAAACCCTATCACACTTGATTAAATTTGAAAAGGACCCAAAAAATAAAGAAAAGAAATAAAAAAGATTAAGAAAAAAAGGGTTTGGGCTTTGCCTGAAAACAAGGATCCGTGTAGAATGGACCGTAGATCATCCCAAGTAGTAAATCGGACGGTAGATGAGAGGTTTGTGAATAGAAAAGGGTAAAGTAGGAGATCAGGGTTAAAGACTAAAGAGCCCGGGCCATGATAGTATACGAAGAACTCACCAACCATTCTCAAACTCTCTCACTACTCTCTCATTTCTTCACAATCTTTTTATTTATTTATATTTACAGCAAATAGAAAGAACAAACCTTCCAAATTTCATAACCAGATCAAAATCCATTTGATTCTAGCTCTAGGGTTTCTCTTCTTCTTTCTCAATACTCAACAGAAACCCTAGAACAAACAAAGGAAAAATAAAAAAGAAAGTAACTTAACTTTTCTTCTCTACACTCTTTTCCTCACATTTTCTGTCTCTGTTAAACCCACAACTTGTGCTGAAAACAAATAAAGAACACTTCTTTTTTGGTGGGTTTCTCTTCATATTTGCTATAATATTGGTTTTTTGCTTTGTGGGCTGAGATTCCTTTGGCTGAAGATGGAGCAGGTGATATTATTATATATGAAAAACAGAGTTGGGTTACGCTTATGAGGGTCAGTGCTTTGTTTTTCAATTTGTTTCCTTTTTCTTTTTTTTTTTTTGCTTTTTGGGTATTGGAAATTAGAATACTTTCTATTTGTGATTATTAGTGTTTACTAGTAAAGCATATGAGTGAGAAATTCACAGGGTTGGGTTGCCCATTGAAATTATAAATCATAATAATTCAAACTCTCACATGGATAATGAGATGATTGAGTTTGATATTGGGTTGGGGAGTGGTGGTGGTGATGATGATGGTGTGGATATGGATGATGAAGAAATGGTTGATAGCCCAGCTCACATCACTACCAGTGGTGGAGGTGGTGCTGGCACAAGCTCTGAACTTTACCTTCCTGAAGGGGACCTATTGGACCTTGAACCTTATGAAGGAATGGAATTTGAGTCTGAAGAGGCTGCCAAGGCTTTCTATAATTCTTATGCTCGTCGTGTTGGCTTCAGTACTCGTGTCAGCTCCTCCCGTCGTTCCAGGCGTGATGGGGCTATCATTCAGAGGCAATTTGTCTGTGCCAAGGAGGGGTTTCGCAACTTGAATGAGAAGCGCACCAAGGACAGAGAGATTAAGCGCCCGAGAACCATTACTCGAGTGGGCTGCAAAGCATCCTTGTCTGTCAAGATGCAGGACTCAGGGAAATGGGTTGTGTCTGGGTTTGTAAGGGAACACAATCATGAGCTGGTTCCACCTGATCAGGTGCACTGCCTTCGCTCTCACAGGCAAATCTCTGGCCCTGCCAAGACCTTGATCGATACCTTGCAGGCTGCTGGGATGGGTCCTCGGAGGATCATGTCTGCTCTCATTAAAGAGTATGGTGGAATAAGCAAAGTTGGATTTACAGAGGTTGATTGTAGGAATTACATGAGGAATAACCGACAGAGGAGCTTAGAAGGGGATATTCAACTTGTTCTGGATTATTTGAGACAAATGCATGCCGAGAACCCAAATTTCTTCTTTGCAGTGCAGGGCAATGAGGATCAGTCTATGAGCAATGTTTTCTGGGCTGATCCAAAGGCGAGGCTGAACTATACTTACTTTGGTGATACTGTTACATTTGACACTACCTACAGGTCTAATAGGTACCGTCTGCCCTTTGCACCTTTCACTGGGATAAACCATCATGGACATCCTGTTTTGTTTGGTTGTGCTTTCCTAATAAATGAATCTGAAGCATCATTTGAGTGGTTGTTTAACACGTGGCTTGTGGCAATGTCTGGTCGACCTCCAGTGTCAATCACAACTGATCATGATGCGGTGATACGTTCAGCCATCACACAGGTTTTTCCAGAGACCCGCCACCGCTTCTGCAAATGGCACATTTTCAAAAAATGCCAGGAGAAGTTGTCCCATGTGTTTCTCAAGCACCCAAATTTTGAAGCAGACTTTCATAAATGTGTTAACTTGACCGAGTTGATTGAGGAATTTGAGTCTTGCTGGTTGTCACTTGTTGACAGATACGATCTCAGGGATCATGAGTGGCTTCAAACAATCTACTCTGCACGCAGGCAATGGGTACCTGTATATTTACGGGATACCTTCTTTGCAGAAATGTCCATAACCCAGCGAAGTGATAGTATGAATTCTTACTTTGATGGTTATGTGAATGCCTCAACCAATCTGAATCAGTTCTTTAAGCTATATGAGAAAGCTTTAGAGAGTCGCAATGAGAAAGAGGTGAAAGCAGATTATGATACTATGAACACTGCCCCGATCTTGAAGACCCCTTCTCCAATGGAGAAACAGGCATCTGAACTTTACACGAGAAAACTATTTGTGCGGTTTCAAGAGGAGCTAGTGGGGACGCTAACTTTCATGGCATCCAAGGCTGAGGATGATGGGGAGGTAATCACATATCAAGTGTCCAAGTTTGGGGAGGATCATAAAGCTTACTATGTTAAATTCAATGTTTTGGAGATGAAAGCAACTTGTAGTTGCCAGATGTTTGAGTTTTCAGGTCTTCTTTGCAGACACATATTGGCAGTATTTAGAGTGACTAATGTGCTTACTCTCCCATCTCACTATATATTAAAACGATGGACGAGAAATGCCAAGAGCAGTGTTATATTAGAAGAACGTACAAGTGATGTATATACCAATTATCTAGAATCTCATACCGTACGATATAATACCCTACGCCATGAGGTTTTTAAATTTGTCGATGAAGGGGCAAAGGCTCTGGAAACTTATGATGTGGCAATGGGTGCTTTGCAAGTGGCTGCAAAAAAACTCTCTCTTGCAACAAAGAACGAGGGAAAAACAGGCATGGCCAATGGGCGTGTTAAGGGTAACTTGGTGTCTGATGGAGGTCGTGCAAATTGCACCACTGATGATCTTGATAGGTGCTCGGGACAGCATCTATCTGAGGTAAGAGTAATTTTCATTTCTAGCTGTGCTTTGCTTTATCTGTCTCCATACACTTGCATGTAATTGTTTTATAGATTTTTCTAATTTCATTTGTTCTCTTAAATTACTATCAAGTAAATTTTCTTTCACCAGTTTACTGTCTTTCTCTTTTTGATTACCTTCAATTGTTTTGTTATGTTCTTTTAAGCCCTACCATCGTGAAATAATTGTATTGTGTTGGATCATGCAAAACATGTCTATGAATCTGGTACGAAAACCCCCTGTGACAATGCCTATATGTGCATGTTGTTATATTTTTATTTTTGATAACATGCCTCTATGTACATGTTGGAGGTGGAAGGCAGCTGAATATATATGTTCACTGAAGAACACCTAACCCCTAGTCATTATTAGTATTAGGAAATTAATCTTGAGAAGTATATATGCATTGCATCAAGTCAGGCATACATGTTGGGTTAAAGAGTGTGTGGGGTACAGCTCCTTCATGTCTTAAGTGCTGCATTTAAAAAGAGAGGAATTGTTGTCCTTTTAAGGGTGAGGAGATATCTTTGCCACATCTTAAGTTCCTCTTTCTCTATTTTTTTTTAAAAGTCCTCTTTCTGAAGAATCTATGAGTAAAGCTCCAAATCCCATACTTTCTCCAGTCTTTTCTTTCATGGACTTTTTTAGATGACTAATTTCTCAGCAGCTCAACTAGCACTTCCGGATATTTACAATAGAAGCATTTAGGGTTCAAATCTCCTCCCCCATTGTAACCAGGGACTTATCAATAAAATAAAAGAGTGTGTGAGGAGCTAGTAGTCCTCAGAATTTTAACTTGCGCATGGGTGAATCTTGGGATTTCCCAATATTTTTCTCAAATTCTTGGGATGAACCGTCAATGTTAATTTGGTAACTTGTTCTCCACTGGGGCTTGATTTTCTTGGAAATCCTTGCTAAGGCGTAACAGATTGTGTCCAGGGGACATATAGAGAACTGGATTTTTATTTGATGGAGTATGGAGAACTAGATTTAGGGGTTCTTGATTCAATTCATTTCTTGTTCTGTACCCGTTTACTCTCATTTTTGACTCGGAATGTTTGAGTTCGAATTTTTTTTTTGGATGAATAATATTACCAACTAAGAGTTTGAAATGTTTTTGTAACCTAAAAGAGCTTATGCCATTTGAGCCTCAGAATCCTGTAGCAACCGTGTGTTATTTGGTCTCAGGGGACTATCTATTTTTTTTTTTTTTGGGGGGGGGGGGGGGTGGGCGGGGTGTGTAAGTTACAAATATAACTGTCATCTTGGCAGAATGCTATGGTTGGTTTTTAAAGTTATTCTTCATAATCTTATCAAGCATTGTCATAGTTGACGATTTCCGTTTGGATTTTAACCTTAAAGAATTGCATAATCTTGTTTGTTCTTTTGGTCAACATGTGTCTGTTAAAATTAATCAGACTCGACACTGGTGTGGTGTGGATGTTAATTATTTGTTAATGTTACGTCAAATACTCCATAGTCATGTTTGACACTGATTCTTATGCTTGTTTCTTTAGTAGAGAAACAATTTGCTGGGGATTTTACCTGAGTTTTGTTTATTTCTACTGAATTGTGTATTTGAGTTTTGAGATTTTTGAAAAATGTGATGCTGTTAACCGGGTGGATGATTACGGCTTTGCTGTGGATTAGCTTAAGAATGATGTAGCACTACTGTAATTTCTTTGGCTTCTTACACTTGACTGTACTATTGTAATGTACTATTTAATGGTGATTTGGACCTAACACTCTCTTTGAAAACCCATATAATTGCATACTTAATTATTGGGTAGGGGAATGGTGATTTTTTTTTCTTTGGCATTTCAGATTTTTATTTTTTTTTTTACAGTAGTTTAATTTTATACTTGGCATCTGGAATGGAGAATATACGTAATTGACTCCATTTTAAATTATGAGTTGTTTGTACTGTCCTCATAGTTTTAAGTGATGCATTTTCAATTTGACACTGCTACATGCAGGTTTCTGTATATATTGGCAGATCTGCTGTGCCTGGTTTGTGACATTATATTGTATGTGTGCAGGATGATATGGACAGGAGAATTCGAGAACTTACGAATGAACTGGAGAGTGCAAATCGAAAATGTGAGGTTTATCGGGCAAACCTGCTTTCAGTTTTAAAAGATATTGAGGATCACAAGCAGCAGTTGTCGATTAAAGTGCAAAACATAAAGATTAGTATGAAAGATGGCCTCTAAAATGCAATACAGTTAGATACATGTAGTTTCTTTTTAGTCTATGTAGTTACAATGTTCTTTGGTTTGGACTGGGCTGTTCGCCTGTTCCTTCACTTTCAGTAAGTAGATGATGGTGTAGAGATTGGGTAGTCTTCTCTTGAATAGATGATGGATGTTAGGTTGCCTTGCACAGTGTATTTAATTTTGGTGCCTCTAGATGTGGATTGTAATAAAAATTCAAAGTGGTGGTTACTTCATCAGTGGCGGTTCAACCATTAGGCCAATTAGGCAATGGCCTAAAGACCCAAAATAGAAGATAGCCTCTTAAAATAATATCTATTTTTCTTATAGTATTGCATAAAAAAAAAAAAAAATACTGTAATTAAAAAAGTGAGGCCTCTCACTTAGAATAAAAAAATAAATAAAAAAGAACATCTTTTATTGGCCGAAAGAATACCTGTCTATCTACGATGTAAAAAATTTTAATTACGTAAACGTTTTCAATCTCCAAATAATTTTATTATTCCTTTTTATCAATTTAAAAAAAAAAAAGAATTAATCTTATATCTGCATCTACTCGCATTGATTCATAATTCCAGGTGTTTTGGAGGGTCGTTATGAATTATGAGTAGGTTTACTATAAGAATAGAAATGCCATCCAGCCAAAAAAAAAAAAAAAATGCTACTGGTTGACAATTTACACGAATTTATGCTTCCAATTAGATTTGCTCTTATACTAATTGGCAGCTAGCTCGCGATGAGCAGGCACAAGCTTGAACAACAAATCTGGCACCATTTCATGCTTGACCAAAAAAGGATGCTGGAAAATGTTTTATTGTAATAATTTTCACAACATAAAGATAGCATGTAATCCATGATTAAACAAGAAAACATATTAATCATTTTCATTTTACTCTTTTTTTTAGGCTAATCACAGTATGTTCACTCGCCCACCTAAGAATCACCAGACAACTCTAAGCCATCATTAAAATGCTAATAATTGGGCCTTTTAGTTTACCCCTCCTCTGCACTTCAAGGAGTCAACATTTGGGTATTCTTATGGCATTTCTTTTCCTCATCACAAAGATCGCTCCTACTTTCTTTAGTCTAACATATGGTTCATCCAGCCAGATACTTGGACAGTTGGATCTAATCATACATTCTAAATCTCTTAGGGAAAATAAATGTTTCAAGTCAAACAACGGCTGCCTGCAGCTACAATCACCCATCCCCTCACCTGCAATATGCTCACTAGTATGTGAAAAATGTACAAGAAACATGAAATTTGTCATGCAGTTACTGTTCATTCTTTCAAGCTAAGCCTCGCATTTTGAACCTTCACTGATAGCTTCAACTTCTGTTCTTCCATATCTTTCAGAACAGCTAGCAGGTTTGACCGATACACTTCACATCGTTGATTTGTATTCTCCAACTCGGCAGTCAATTCACTAATTTTCTTTTTCTTCTCATCCTGAGCAATTGTTTAATGATTTATATCAAAGTCAAGATAGAAATGCAAGCACCATCATGACAAGCACGTAAAGATGAGACTCTTTCAAGTTATGCCACAGAATTATATCTGGTTTTCTGGAGCGCATTACAGAGAATCTTTAATGCTGTGTGCATTTCTGTTTAATTGCATACTACACATCCTTGTTTAATTAAATGGCTAATCACATGAGAAAACATATGACTTCCTTATTTATTTATTTTTTCTAGTAAGGGTCTGTTTCGTTAGGCATTTTGGGAGCTTAAAAGACTGTTTTTAAATCCCAAAACCCAAAACTCTATTTTGTAACCATAACTCCTCATAACTTTTTACAAACGCTCTTTTCAAACTCAAAACACCATTTTCCAATAGCTTATACAAACACACCCTAAATAACACATGCTGAGTGGCTCTTAAACTCTTGACCTCACCCTCCACCATGTTCTTATTGTGGGAGAAAGTACAATTTGAGCTAAGAGCTGATAGACCAAACAATTAAACATGGATGTTTTACAAGACGAGGAAGGAAATTTTATATATATATATATATATATAAATATATATGTATCTTCTTTCAATTTTAGGAAAAGCTCTCATTTCAAATAACTAATCAATCAATTAAAAACATTGCTTAAAAAAAAAAAAATTCAAAATTCCCTGAAATAGATAAGCTTTCATTGTGGGAGAGACTTACCACAGATTGATATGTTGCCGTTTGATTTTCTTGAGTTGCGTGCGATTCTTGCCCTCCTCCATTTACTAGAGTAGCACCTTGTGTAGGTCCTGGACCTCGAGTCTTCACAACAGCAACCTTCTTAGCAGCCTCTTTTAAAGCATCCATTGCCACATTATAAATATGGATAGATTTTGCTCCTTCTTCTACATATTTGATTGCTTCCTGACGTAGATTGTTATACCGCACGGTTAAAGATTCCCGAGAACTGTTTGGCAACTCAGCAGCATGTTCATCCAACACTGCACCACTCTTGGCATTCCTTGTCCATCGTTTCAATATATACTGAGCTGGAAGAGTGAGAACGTTTTTCGCTCTAAAAACTGCTAATACATGCCTACAAATAATTCCAGAATACTCGAACATTTGGCAGCTGCAACTAGCTTTCATCTCAAAAGAATTGAAAGTCACAGTGTGTGCCTTGTGGTCTTCCCCAAATTTGGCCACTCGATACGTGGTGACTGTCCCTGAGTCATCAATTTTGGTTGCAGGATTAGCAAGGGTCTCAACCAGTTCCTCTTGAAATTTCATGAATATTGTCCTTGTATAAAGATTTGCAGCTTGTTTTTCCATGGGAGATGGTGTCTTCAGAACAGGGGTAGCATTAGTAGTGTCGTAATCTGCCTTTAATTCCTTATCATGCCAACTTGCAATAGCTTTCTCGTACTGCTTAATCATTGTCTGTATGGTAGTGGATGCATTCACATATCCATCAAAGAACAAATTTAAACCCACACTTCCTTCACTTCTAGATATCTCTCCAAAGAAAGTGTTTCGCATGTATACTGGGACCCACTGTTGCCGAGTATTGTACATTGACTGAAGCCATTCATCACCCATGAGATAGTATCTCTCCAGAAGTGAAGCCCAGCACGACTCAAATTCATCAATTGCCTCGGTCTCATTTATGCACTTCTTGAATTCTGTATCGAAAGTAGGATGTGACTGGTATAAATGAGCCAGTTTCTCTTGCATTTCTCTGAATATGGTCCACTTACAGAAACGATGGCGGGTTTCAGGAAGAACTTGTGCGACAGCAACTTGTATGAACCGGTCTGGATCACTTGTTATAGAGACGGGTGGTTGTCCAGACATTGCATGAAGCCAAGTTTGGAATAGCCATATGAGGGAGGACTCTGACTCATTGAGAATTAGAGCACAACCAAATAACACAGGTTGCCCATGATGATTAAACCCTGTGAATGAGGCAAAGGGTACCCTATACCGGTTTGTCCTGTATGTTGTGTCAAATAGGACAGCATCCCCAAAGTAAGAATAGTTCATTCTGGAGGTTGCATCTACCCAGAATATATTTCCACTAGCGTGATCATTATCACCCTGAACTGCATAAAAGAAAGCGGAATTCTCTGCATGCATTCGTTTCAGGTAGTCCAGTACATGCTGACCCCCACCTCCAAGGGTCCTCTGTCTGTTGCCACTCATGTATCTCTAGATAAACTGTGGCATAGGAAAATTTAAAGAGAGAAAAAAAGAGACAGAAGAAAAGGGATATTGTCAAATCGATAAGCCTTTCTCTAAAGCCAAAGTTTTTTTTTTTTTTTTTTTTATGGATACAAGCTAGAGCTGAATCATTCCTATGTTATGAATTATGATTGACAACAAACTTTATTGACAAGTAAAAGCTGATATGTATTTTTTGATAAGTAAGGAAATAAGATAATTTAACATCCTCTTACAATATGTAGAAGCTCATGAATAATGGCTGTGACTCAGCTCAAACTAGGCAATGATTCCCATTAGAATCATTTTGGTTCATTAAAACTATTTCCACAAACCAAGTAAACTGCATGACAGTGCAAATAATATGAAGCCAGGCACAGCAATCTGCTATCATTGCCTAGACCTAATGTGCAATGATATCATAGCATTGATTAGATGGAAAAGATCCACCAGCCCTTCAATTATTAAACATACCTTGACACAGCACCATGGCGATGACAATTACAATATTACAGCTTATTTTTATGACCAACTGATTTATGCCTATATTTTTTAGGAATTGGATTTTGAGAAGAAACTGGTAGCAATATCAAGTTAGAAGAATCCCATTAGTGAGTTGGGGTTTTTATTTTCTAGCAGACAAGAACAGATGTTATTGGTTTGTTTGAAATGAATCTTCAATGAAAAAGTGAAACTTTACAATTATATTTGAAAGGTTAAATATTTGAAGTTGAAGGGGTTGGTTATAGTTAGAGGTGGAGGCTAATCCAAAATCCTAATCCATCTAAATTTGCAAATGTTTTTCCTTTTCTCATCTCTTTAATAAAAAAGAATATTCAGAGTCATAGATGGACAAAAAAATGGAAAACTTAGCTCTATTGCTTCACTTGATGTTGTTATAGATAATGCAGAGTAGAGTTGTTACAAGTCAAGTATGAGGAATTAGGTTTTGGATTTAGTTTTAAGTTATTTTGAAAGGTCCAATTCCAATTCCAATTCCAACAAACAAAAACGCAACAGGTGATTATTGTTGAACAGGACACAGATAGACTGAAACTTAAATAGAAAAAGAAGGCAACTTTAAAATCACAGTCACAATCACAAAGTTGGGTTGTTGATTGGTTTTGAGATAGCTATAACATAACATAAGAAAAGGTTGAATTGTAGTGGAACGAAAAAGCATACCCAAATGAAATCTTGTAGTGTAGATGATAAAATTTGGAGACAATGTGAATGAGGGATTAGGGACTAAAGTAAAAAGCTACCTTGGAGTTTGGAGGTTGGAGAGAAGTATTCTTCAATTGGTGTTAAGGTTTTGTTTGGATGGACATTTGGATTTGGATTTGAAATCCATTGATTTAAAATGCCTTCATTTGAAATCCATTGATTTTAAAATCCCTTGTTAGGGTCTTTTTAAACAATGAAGGAATGAAGTTTATCATTTGAAATTCCACTGTCTGGCTACCTAAGTTTGGATTTGGATTTGGATTTGGATTTAAGATCAATAAAATATATTTTTTAAATATTATTTTTCTTAATCCTTCTATATGAAATCACACCAAAAAGTATATTTTACATGAAAGTTCTTAAGAGAAAGAGAAGTAATACTTTCCATTATATGTGAAAGTTTTTAGAAGAAAGAGAGTATTAGAGCCTGTTTGGTTTAGGCTTGTTTTGAGTGATATCACTGGAAACTCATAACTCAAAGATGAAAAAAAGTGGGACCCACACTAGTTTGGTTGTTTGGCTTGATTTTCACCTTGGGTTTCCATCACTCAAAACTCAAAACTCAAAAATTTTGAGTTAGAATGATGAAAACAGGAAACACAAAAATGGTGTTTTCAAAAACTGAGGTACAAAACTCAGTGGCACTCAGGTAAATATTCGAATTCTGTGGGCCTCATAGGCTTTTGTGTTGTCTTGTCCGTTCAGTGCTGTTTGGTATTACCGTTGCAAATAACCACAGCAACCCATCGAAACACAAACCCAGCACCACCACAACCGATCTCCGCCGAAACACAAACCCAGCCCCACCCAACGCCACCACAGCAACCCACCGAAACACAAACCTAGCACCACCATAACCGATCTCTGCCAAAACACAAACACAGCACCACCACAACCGATCTCCGCCAAAACACAAACCCAGCACCACCACAACCGATCTCCGTCGAAACACAAACCCAGCTCCACCCAGCGCTACCACAGCAACCCACCGCAACAAAACACCACTGAAACAAACCCAACACCAACACAATCGATCTCCGCCGAAACACAAACCCAGCACCACCACAACTAATCTCCGCCGAAACACAAACCCAGCCCCACCCAGCGCCGCCACAGCAACCCACCGCAACAAAACACCAATTGAAACCCAAAACCCAACTCAAACCCGATATCTACCTTGACCCATAACCCGATCTCCACCCTGACCCATAACCTGATCTCCACCGATTCAAGCCAACCAAGACAGCAAAGAAAGAAACAGAGAAGAAAGAAAAAGAAAAAAATCAAATACAGATTGAAAAGGGGAGAGACAGAGAAAGCTAAGAAAGAAACGGAGAAGAGTGGAAAAAAAAAATTCAGATATAGAGTGAAGAGGGGAGAGATAGAGAAAGAGAGATAGACAAAAAAAAAAAGAAAATGATAGAAAACAGAGTTAGAGAAATGAAAGGTGAGAGGATGCCTGGGAGAAGCAAAGGAGGAAGATTTTTTGTTAATGAAGCGTGGGTAGCAACAGTAATAACACTGGGCAGTGTCAGTGGGTGGGGTTCACGGTTTTAGCAAAAAGTTGTAGAGATATGTAACTGAGTTATGAGTTTAAACAGCTGTTTTGCAATTTTTGAGTGAAGGTGAGGTTCGAGTAGAGAGTTATGAGTTATGAGTTATGAGTTTGAGTGATGGGTTTTGAAAACTAAGTTATGAAAACTGAGACACCTCTAAATCAAACAGGCCCTTAGTATCCAATTATATAGGACATATAGGAAATTATACATCTGATCAGCATCACTAATCACCTAGCCCCGTTAGAAATATATCAGAAGTATAGCATGCTTGTGCTAGTAATGACCAAGATATTAGCAGTGACTGGTGACCAAAAATCAAATATTCACTATGACAAGTTTCTTAATTCTGAAAACTAAAAGCAGAGATACGGTTCCTTTAATCAAACATGTAAGATATAAGCAAACTATACAAACAACAAAACACCAGCAACAAAGAGCTGCAACACCTAAACAGAGCAATCGGCAAACTCAATAGAAACTGGAACCATACTTAAAAATAATCAAACTTATTTTTACGATAACAGTAACAAGACTAAATTTGATAGCATCACTATTATCCACTTCTTAAATTGGTCATGGTTGCATATATAGAAGAAGATTAAAGAGAATCTTGAGGTGGTTGAATCATAATTTGAGATCATACAAATTATTTGAAAGCATAGCAATGAAAAAAATTGATTTAAAATGCCTTGAATCCAAATCCCATTCTTCTGCACTAGTTAGCTTAATCCGATGGTTTTTATTTAAGCAAGTTCCATGGACATACATGATTGGCAACACACGTAATAGAAAATCACTATAAAGATAAGTACCAATCCAATTAAAATCAGTTTCTTTAGATTTATGCAGGTTGGGCGTGGGGGTCAGGTGACCACCACACACATAGTATAATACTTAGGTTCAAACTAAAAGCCCACTACTTGGATTACCATTGAAGACAACCAAGAAACTTTACTAACCTATACTAACTTGTCACTGTGACACCAGAACTCAAAATCTCAGTAAAAAAAATTCATGCATCAAAATACACAGCTCACAGAGGCATTTCATCGAACAGTTAATTGATTCCATTTCAGTTAGACAAACCTTGAACTCTGAAAAACATAAAATCTCCTACCATTCCTTAACAAAACTAAACCAACCCAGGCACCAAACCTCGTTATTGACACTCCCAGCCTTACCAACAGATATAGACCCACATGGCCAAATCAAAACAAAACAAAATACCCATGAAAATTTCGACTATAGAATAGAAAATACAAAACCCATAGACAAAATTGCAATGTTGTTTTGAGAAGGCAGAAGGAAGAGAGAGGTGGAGAGGTTAAAGAGGATGAGAGAGACAAACCTGAACCCCAGAGCGGTTGATGGTGGTATCGGCTTCAACAACAACAGCACCTGAGTCCAATTTCAATTTCAATTTCAAACATGAGCGCCCTCCTCCTCCTCCTCCTCCCTGCTGAATTTCCCAAATTCCTCGAGCGAGCGAGCACGATTCAAAGACAAGACTCAACTTATAAACTATTCTCTGTTTCTACAAATAAAAATTGACACTTTTACACACTCTCACTCCGAATTCTGAACACTGGTTTCCTCAACTCAAGTCTCAAGTACCAAGAATCTACTCCTGCACATACCCAATTTTTTATGTTGGCCAATTTTACTTATATACCCATTGCAAATCTTTGCTTAACTACTAAAAATGGTTTTATGCATGTAATTGGATACATGCTGAATTTGAACTTAGAGAAGATTTTTATTCAAAACTCCATCCAATATAAGTTCAGCTATAAGATTTTTGACAAGTCTTTCTCTTTTTAAAATTTTTTGACATATTTTTTATTTCTTCTTTTGAAGAAAACATTTTTTTTAATATAATTAATTTTCTTTTTCCGGTATTTGGTGGCATTAGATAACGTTATTGTTTTAATGAAAAACTTAAATAAAAAATTAGTTTAATTTCAAGAGGATATTTTTCACTTTTATTTTTCAAAAAAAAGAAAAAAAAATCTCATTCTCATAGTTGCGCTTTCGTGTTTTGAATTATATAAGAAATATTATTAATCTTTTGTGCATACCATACATTAAAAAACATTTTTCAACTTATTTTCAAGGTCATTATCTAATATAAGAAAATGCAACAATTTTATTTTTGGAAGATAACTTATTTTCTAGAAACCATTTTATTGTTTTATCAAAACATATGGACCATATATTTTAGGGGTAATTATCGGGTACTCTCGGAATACTATAAATGCGCAGTCACTTCTCTCACATGAATTGTGTGTCCTATTATAAATTTAATGGGATTTATAATTTATGTGAGAGGAGGGAGTACGCATTCATGGTACTCCTAGAGTATTCAATAATTTTCCATGTTTTAGACCTTATAGTGGAAGGGAATGAAACAAATTAAATCATATAGTTTAACAAAGGTAATGAAATAAACCTTGACAATTAAAAAAATATATAACAAATTAAATTAAACCCTAAGATTAAAAAAATATTGTGTTTGAAGTTTCAGAAAATAACAATTAAACTCTATAGTTATTATTGTACTCATGATATATTCTATTTTTGTTAGGTAATAAAAAGATATCATAAGAACAAAGAAAGAGGAGAAAGCATTGCCATCTCTTTCAGAAAGGTGCAAGACAAAGTATCAACATCTCCTTTAGAATGGGCAAGAGAGTTTACAGGTCTCAACCATATATGCACGCGGTTATTTAGTTAGTAAATTCAGAGCACCCCACTTTGAACAAAAAAGAAGAAAACTCTTGTTCTTTAGCCTCACAAGCAATTAGGAGAGCAATGTGATATATTTCTGGATAACTCAATAGTTAAAATAAGAAGGAAAAGTTTAAATCCTAAACATCTTAATTTATTGGAGACACCAACAAGTTGAAATTTCTTGACAATATGTACTTGTGATTTTTTTTTTTTTTTTTGGGTTAATTTATCAAGTTGCCCATTGTTCGTTCTATATCTGAAAAAGAAAAAAGAAAAAGAAAAAAAAAGAGGTTGTGCATTGTCCATGCTTGATGCAACTAATCATCCGAAGTCAAATATACACAAATATCGATATAAATGTATAAATTAAACCACGTATGTATAATTATCCTCGGGTCTATTGACCTTATAAACATTTCAAAATTATTGCTCTCATGTGCTAGCTCTTGTTTTTTCTCAGTGATGAATTTGTATTCGAATTTCTAATGCATGATGGTTTCCGTTATATCAACAAAACTAGTCACGTATGGAATCGGATTCTGTATAATACATTGAACTGACCTTAACAAAGTAGTGATTTCTTTTCTATTGTCTCATGAACGCCTTAGGGTAGACTTGTCAATATATAATCTTGAGGTGCATGCATACGGTCGAAAATATCGATAAAAGGCTTAGGCTTCCAATTAAGTTCCAACTAAAATTGTAGCGTTAGTGACACAGAAGAGTGGCATGGCATATTAATTGGGCTTGAATCAAGAACAATTCGCATATCTCATTCAAGCCACAATAAAAAAGCTGAATGTGTACAATATGAAAAACGTGTCACTAACTTTTATGATAGGTCCATTTTGCACTCTCTGACGGAGATACCAAACCTTTCAGATAATTCAGCCTGCAACTTTTGCAAGCGTTGAATTCCTTGTTTAACAAAAAAATATGCCTGAAAAATTCCTATTGTTACAAGTAATGGCCACTTTAATTAAGTGAAACACAAAAATTTATCAATCAAAAAGTTAAAAAGATAAAGAAACAGATTAAGAAACACTATTCTAAGTTTCTTATTTCTTTTTATTAATCCACACCCAACAAGTACTAGCAGTTTAGATTCAATTTTAAAAGCCTATAGTTTAGCAAGTAAATTAGAATATATACGTGTAGATTGGTCGATCGAGGGGCATGCATTGCAAATTTGAGTCATTAAAACAGTAACTTTGGTATTAGAGATGGTAATCGCATCAGCTAGAAGGCATGCAATAACAACATCGCCCAAGCAAGGATTTATTAGATTCCTGCAAATGCTTTCTCGATTTATCACTCAACCCACCTTTTGCCTCAAATTGTAGTAACAACCGTATAAACAAGTTATTCTCTAACTCTACATATGTAAAACTTACGCAAAGTATCTTCCAAGAGGACTGTTGAAAAAATCCTTTTGAGCTATTCATAAGCAAACCAAATTATACTTCTAATCTTCATCCATACCATCCATATAAACAAATCCCATCTCCCCAAATTTTCATACGGGCTATATATAAGCTTTCTTATTAGAAGTTGAGTAAAAATAAGAAAAACCCCTCATAATGAAAATCGACAAAGAGATTTCTCACCCAATCCATCCACTGCACAAGCTAAAGCTTGAATACACAGAGATCCCATTCAATTGTGATGGGTGCAAAGAAGCTGGTATTGGCCTCAAATACAAATGCCAGCAATGCGAGTTTGACTTACATAAGGCCTGTGCTGTGGCAGCCCCAACTAGTATTATTCATCATCCTTTTTACGAGAAATGTGAGTTCCAATTTAACTATAATCCCCCTGGTGCAGCTAGGAGAATATGTGATGCATGTAGGAAAGATGTTCTGGGGTTTGTGTACCACTGCAAAAGATGTGGTTTCGATCTTCATCCTTGCTGTGCAAACCTCCCACAGGTCCTAAACGATGGGGAATACAACCTTTACTTGTGCCTCAAGCTCTCTAGTTCATGCCATCGTTGTGGGGGCAAAGGACATGGTTGGTCTTATAGGTCCCACTGCAAAACCTATCACCTACATGTGTCATGTGTTAAGGAGTTGCTTGTGGAGAACTGGCAGGCTATGTATCTTAATGTAGACAAGAACAAGGTCAGGGAAATGCAAACTAGGATCCCAAGCCTTAAAGGGACACTTAAAAACTATCATGGTCATGGAGGGAGGGGAGGAAAGGTGAGCAAGTGCTGTCAGATTGCTGGTGGAGCTGTTCGTGTTATTGTCTCTGCCATCTTGGGGGATCCTACAGCTATAATAGCTGCAGTGGTTGGTGGTTTCATATCGAAGTAGCTAGGTAGAACTGAGCAAAACACCAACGAAGAAATTAATTCATATGATATATATGTAATTATTATAGTCTCTTCTGTTCTGCACGTATAATATTCACGTGTGATATTACCGAGTTTATAACATAAGTTTTACAAATAGATGCCTCACAAATCACAAAAGTTTTAGGCTATTATGAGACTCGCCCTTCATTATTCTATGTTTATGCTTTGTTTGTTATTGTGTATTATTTAGCAGTTTTGTAATGTCATTATTAGACTCACATATTCATTTGGGTTGTGTGTGGTACGGGTACCCCTAACTTATTTGAAATTATATAGACATGTATTAAACCCTAGCTAGTTATCCGCTTAATTAGAAGCGGAAGACAACTGATGCTCTCCATTTTAGTCAATAGGTCATCCACTTTACAACCTGAACAGAGAAAGAAGAGAGACCCAATGCATTCAAATTAAGATAGCTCCACTTCCATTCAAAAAAACAAGAAAAAAAAAGATAGGTCCACTATTTTAATTAAGTATCTAAACTCATCATATATATGACTACATCTTAAATTTAGGGAATCTATTCCATGCGCTTTTGTCTTTATTGGATTCTATCTCATTACACACACACACACACACACACACATATATATATACTAAATGATTGATCGATGGAAAAATAATTAATTAAACCCCGTAACGTGGGAAGCGGCAAAATGATTAACTCGTAGAAAACTTTTAAGCGAGTAAACTAACTTTAATGGGTGAAAGTCAAGTACGTACAAATATGAACAACGTACAATGTGCATGCATAATCTCAAAATTATTTATTAAATTTTTTGTGAACATGCATCTCCAAACTACATATTCACAGGTTCAAACAATTACCACCGATCTTCAACCAAAAAAAAAAAAAAAAATCCTTTAAAAATATTTGACAATGTCATCTTGTTTTCAATAAACTTCTAGGCCGGACATGGAACAACAAATACCTATTCCTCAAAGTACACTTGCTTCATTAGATAGCTTCACTAATTTCTTCATCATTGATCTATAAAATCCGCCATGCACATAAATAACTTATTAACAACACTAGATTAGATGGGCTCCACTTGAAATGATAAAGAATTACATGTACAGTTTAAAAGGTCGTGGGTTAACATTCGTACCCACCGAATTAGAACCACGCAGGCAAATCTCTCTAGAGTTTCATTTAGTACTATTTTGGAGATAATAACTTACCTATTGTGACTTGTATTGCTTGATCACGTGGAGAATCAATTGGTAATAATCTTATCATCAATTGTTGATGTTTTTTTATTTTATTTTATTTTATATATATATATATATATATATATTTATGTTGTCTTGCTTACATATGTACTAATTATATATCTATGAACAGTAATAAGTTATATAAATACAAAAAAAAATGTGGGCTTAAATGGCTAGATCAGAACAGCATAGAATATTCTGTACTCCTATATAAAACGAACATTGTCCTAATTAATCACGCACATATATAGTATTAATTAATACGTGTAAGTTTAATACTATTTGAGTGATTAATTAGGGAATTGCAGGTTCCTGCATAGGTGTGTTCAAAAGATATTATTCAACACATGATACTTTTATTATGCAACGTCTCCTAAACTAATGTGTCACAAATCATAAAACTGTCAAAACGATAATTAATTCACTTAATCATAGTAAATTGACACAATATAGCATTCATTAATATTACTACGTTAGTTTATTAGACTTTTCAAGTAACTAGTCGCAAACCCGTGTAATATGTGGAATTAATAATTTGACGATTTATTTTTCTTAAATCAAAAGTGAAAATTGTAGATGAAACTTATAAGCGTTCATCATCTATACATCTTAAATGGTACCTGTGGTTTGGCCGGTCTAAAGAAGAAGAAACAAGTAAATTCATCATTGATATTAAGAAAACGGGAAAATTACAGTAAACCTACCTGTGATTTGGCCCGTTTTCACTTTGCCTTCTCATGGTTTAAAACTTAACACTTTACTAACCTGAGATTACTTCCGTTAGGGCTCTATTACCCACCTCTGTTAAAAAGAAGGTTAAATATGTATTTTTGCACCATTTTTATGTCTCTCTCCTCCCAAAATATAAAACACATAAAAATTCAAGAGAAAACAAGATCAAAATGTGCTATTGGTAAAAAGTATTATGCAATTTCTTAGACCTTCAACTTGTATTTGAACTTATCATCTCAACCATAAACAAACTAATTATACATCTGAAAGCATGATAAAGCCGTATGAGAAAAATTGGATAAAAATTAAAACTCCTAATCTAACTCAACAACGTTCAAATAAATTAAATCAAATCTCCTGCTCCTCATGTCCAAAAACTAGAAATCCAGAAAAGTTGAAAACCCAGAAAAGTTCAAACAACAAAAATTGAAACTCCTCTTGTCCAAAAACTAGAAACCCAGAAAAGTTTAAACAACAAGAATTGAAACTCCTCATGTCTAAAAACTAGAAACTTAGAAAATTTGAAAACCTAGAAAAGTTGAAAACCCAAAAAACTTCAAACACCAAAAATTGAAACTCCTCATGCCAACAAAAATTAAAAACCTAGAAAAGTTCAAAAACTAAAAACCCAGAATTGCCACTAGCACACCCACAGTCCACAACCACTACCCCAAAAGTTCCCCGATTTGCCCCAAAATTTTCAAAGCAAAACAACACCCAATTGCTCGAACATGAGGTTGTCGATTTCACGATGGTGACCTCATTGGAGTGGCCATTGAACGATCGAGAGTCGTTGTTGGAGTGTAAGTAGAGGGATTTCTACGACGATTTGGTGGCGTTGATGAAGCGAGAAAAGGAGCGGCAGCCAGTCAAGTTGCAGCAATGGCTGATCGGTTCGGAGGAAACTAGTTACGACGTCCACCAATGGCGATGTTGACCTCGATTTCACGGCGTTGAGACAATGCTTTTTGAATTTTAGCATGAGAGATGAGAGAGATATATTCTTTTAGTGTGTTATAGAGACATTTTGTGCTTGGGTTATGTGGTTTAGTGTGTTACAGAGATATTAAAAAAGGTCCCAATGTAGACCTTTTTTAGTGGTTCATCATAAACAATCCTATCTTTCTTTCCTTCTTCCTTTCTTGATTCTTTTTCAAAGGAATTTCAGCAAAGGATCGGTAATTTGCATAGAGACACAAAACCCCATAACCCAAGCTCTTTTAAAAAAATTCAAACCCTAACTTTTTGATTCGTGTTATGTTATGTTTTGGTGGTAAAAGTTGTTTTTTAACAAAAAAGCCAAATGTGGGTAACAGAGCCCTAACGAAAGTAACCTCAGGTGAGCAAGTGTTAAGTTTTAAATCACGAGTAGGCAAAGTGAAAATGAGCCAAATCACAGGTGGATTTACTGTAATTTTCCCTAAGGAAAAATACAAGACTTTAATAACATATAAGAAAAATATAATTTTATCAAGAATCTATCAACATTACAGAGAGAATGTGACATAATTATCAATGAAGCAGCTTATATTTCCATGGTTTTAAAAACTAGAACAGTCAAAGAATTGAAAACAAGTTTGGTTTCTAGTTTTTTTGGGTTTTTATTGGATCAGTTCCCGGTTGAACCACTCTGTTTGGTTTTTAAAACCATGCATCTTTCTACACAAATTTTTCATCCCAAAGTGGACTGAATGGACCGAAATGGATTGAATGGACCAAAATAGACCGAAATAGACTAAAGTGGACTGAATAGACCAAATAGACTAAAGTGGAACGAATGGAATGAATAAACCGAAATGGACCAAAGTGGACCGAATAGACTGAAGTAGATCAAATAGACTGAAGTGGAATGAATGGATTGAATAGACCAAAGTGTGTTGAATGGAGTGAATGAACCAATTGGATCGAAATGCTACTCTAATATGGCTCAACAAAAGTATAGTAACAATAAATGCTAAGTTTCAGCTTTTAGATATTATATAGATTTGAAATGATTGAGACAGGTGCCATAAGTGCAAGTGAATCTGGATAATATCAACACTTATACTTGCCTACACCTATGCATCCTTGAAAGTTTTTATGTGATTAAGTTTGTTCCTACTTCTCTTTATTTGGAGAAGTAGAATGGGAAAAGAATTTCCTTTCAGCAAAGCTGCTCCCCATAGTTGAAGTATAATTGCCGGTCTATTTTAATATTTTTGCTGAAACACATATCAGCTTCATAGCATCCATTCAAATCATAGGCAAACAATAAACAACAGTCCTATTAAAAATAAGAAAAAAAAAGAATTCCATATGATGGTTAAGACATTGTAGGTGGAAGACAATGTGAAGGAATTAAATCCAAGACCCCCTTCTTCCCTGGATTTAATTAGCTTATTCCAACCAACAAGATGGATCTTTCTCTTTTCATCTGTTGTACCCCAAAGAAATTTTCGATTAACCCTATCCAATTTCTCACACAAGCGCGAGGGAAGGGCTGCTCCCTACATCACGTATGTTGAAATAGCGGACATGACGAATTTTACTAAGACTGTTTTGCCAACAAAGGATAGAAAGTTAGCTTTCCAGCCAGCTAATTTGGACATAACCCTTTCAACAACAAACTTGAATTTGTTTCTGTCCGATCCTCTATGTCGAATTGGGAATCCAAGGTACTTTCCAAAATCTGAGGTGGCATGGATGCCAAGCCTCTCACAAAAATTTTCTCTCATCCTTTGGTCTGCATTGGGAGAGAAGTAAATCCTAAACTTTTCCATGCTCACTTTCTACCCAGATTTCGAGCAGAAGGTTTATAGGACTTTTGAAATGGCTTCACAATTTTTATCATTGACCTTTGCAAACAATATTAGATTGTCTGCAAACATGAGGTGAGAGATACCAACATTCTCCCAGGAAGCCTTTAAAGGGGACCAGCTACTGTTGACACCTCATTTTGTAACCCGCATTTAACCTCACTTGGAGGGTAAAAGGGTAATTTCACATTGAAAATATGCATCTTGATTCTGGTCATTAGATCCTTAATCTCATTTTACCAAAATGGTCTTGATGTTGTAACGATCAAATCGATTAGTTATAAGCCCTAATCGGACCATCAGATTGAGAGTTATCATTAAATCAAGTTTTAATGGCCGAGATGCACTATTACAAATTGAGTCCGACCTTATGTGATTATGAACAATTGATTCCAATTGGTTATAATTATAATCAATTTGAAATTAATGATGTGTCATAATTTGATTGGTTAGGACTACATTTTATGGTAAGGACTACATTTTATGGTAAGGTTGCATACACCTAATTAATTAGATAGTTAAACATTAATTATTCAATGAGTAATTTGTGCAATTATCTTTTAATTAGGGTAAATTTGGAACTAATTAGGTCTGAAATGGGAGTGATTGGAGCCTATTAATGTTAATTGGAAACTAATTTGGGACCTATTAATGTTAATTGTGTTGAAACCATTTTTCTAAGAAATGACCTCTGCTCACTATTTCATTGATATCTCTCAAAATATTTTGAATCTGTGAATGAGATTAATTTTTCCAGAAACTAGACATCCGAGACTTCAATTTGAGCACAAGAACGAGACAATTCCGATCAGAATTGAGTTAGATATGATTTTTCAAAGTTGGCTCTACAAGCTGTTACAGCAGCTACAGGAAAACCGAATTTTGGCTTGCTCCATACTCCCACCAATCTTTCCATTTAATGCACCAAATCTCCCCAAAGGCTAAAATGAGGTCTAGGTTCATGATTCTTTGTCAACTTTCATTAATGGCCTTCCATTCATATTTCCTCCACCACTACTATATAAACCCCCACTCTCCTTCATTTAGGAGGGGACAGAAAAAACCCCCTCTCTTCTCCCCTTTTGAGTTCTAGAAAGTTGAGTAGTTTTGTCATATCTTGGTCTTCTTGAGACTCAAGGTATTGAGTGAGACTCACTCTTCCTCTCCTAACTCTTCTTTTTCTCCACCCATAGGACCTCCCTCAAGAGTCTCCTCATCCATCATATAGATCTTGTATAAAGGTATAATTTCTTTCCCTAACTTGTTTTTTGTGTTGCCATGATAGGAATTTAGGATTAAAGCATGATAATAACTATTTAAATTTCCTTGAATATCTTTGAATGTTCTTAAATGTTATTATGTATTCTTCACATATTCTTGGTTATTCATCACATGTTCATACATAACACTAGTTTTAATCCTAAATTCACATCAAAAATATGAAAAACATGTTTGTTTAATAATTCTTTCAAATGCTTGAATCTAGGATGTCACCATACACACACATTCACTAGAATTTATTTTTCAATCCAAATGTTATGCTTAATAAATTGAATTAGGGTTCATCACATGCACATACCTTAAATTCAACATGCAAATTGATTGACATATTGGGTGATATGATATGAATGTTGGCTACCATAGTCCAGAAGACTGGTTTCACCGGGTAAAGTAGGTGCCTAACACCTTCCCACTTTGTAACATAGCCTCCGAACTTAGATCAAGGGTTAGTAAATCAAATGGTTGTCCATGTAATTTTCAATTTTTAGATTGTAACTAGGAAATAAAGCCATGTACTTTTTCTTAGATTGTATTTAGGACCAAAGCCATGTAATTCTCCTATGACTAATGTAAATTCAATTGAAAATTAATAAAATGATGAATTTTTCAATGTTGGTTTTCTTATTTTTTCAATAATTAAATAAGTGGCGACTCCATTGTAAAACCCTTAATCTAAAGGGAAAAATATAACTAGTCGAACCTTCATTTTGAGAGGCAATAACACGACTCCACCCATTCACGTGAGTTTGGTCCAACTCATAATAAAAACGGGTCGGGGGCGCGGTCTCTCACAGCTACCTTCCATGCATTTTCTTTCAATGAGATAAGTTAAATATTCCATACACATGATGAAAATATAAGGAGACAGGGGGTCTCCTTGTTTAATGCCACATAATGGGTGGAAGGTGTCCAACTTGCTTCCATTAACAAGGATACAAATGCTTGTTGATGTGATACAACTCATAATATGCTTGGTGAGATTGGGGAGAAAATGGAATGCTTGAAGAATTTTGTAAATGGAACACCATTCTAATCGGTCATAGGCCTTTTCCAAGTCAACCTTGATGGCTTCCTTCCCTTTGTTCCTGTCTAGAGCATAGATTAATTCTTGGGTAATTAGGACATTATCTAATCCTCTTCTATTGGGGATGAAAGCAGCTTGCATAAGTAATATAAGACTACTTAGAAGCAATCTAATGTGGCCAACTATGAGCTTGGAGACCACTTTGTAGATAGAGTTACATAGACTAATAGGCCTGTATTGGGAAATAAGCTCCAAGTTCTGACATTTAGGAATAAGGGTGATAAAGGTTTCATTCAAGTAAGTTGGTACTGAGCTGTGTGTGAATATGCTCTTAATTTCTGCACAAATAGAGTACTTGACGTCATGCCAGAAGGGTTGGAAAAAACTAGCATGAAGTCCGTTCGAGCCTGGAGCCTTGAAGGCCTTTAAGGCCAATAATCCTTCCTTGATATCCTTTTTCGAGACCTCCTTGTCTAAGTTATCCTAATCCTCTTTAGAGAGAACTCGACAAGAGAAATTTGAGACATTAGACCTAAGCATAGACAAATCCATACCCGTGGAGTATAAGTCAGAGAAGCCCTTCTGAACATGGTCCCTGATTTTGTCCTCCTCGAATATCCACTCCCCAACCCTATCTCTAATGCCTTTAATTTTATTTCTGTGCCTATGGACAATTGTGGAGATGTGAAAAAAGGCAGTATTTTGGTCTCCAAAAGTGGCAGCATTCAACCTGGATTTTAGGGCCCAAAGCTCCTTCTAAAGCAAGATTGATGCATATTCTTCAATCAATTTCTTTTCTAGACAGAGGAGGGACTTACCGGGATTATTAGCGAGGCTTCTCTGCACTCCATTAATTTTGGCAAGCACCTTTCTCTTTTTAGCAAAAACATTGCCAAAGACATCCGTGCTCCATTTCCTTACCTTTTTTGTAAAATTTTTGGTTGCCTCACGGAGATCAAAATTCTCAGCCCAAGCATCCTGGACCACTCTAGGGGATTTTGGGTGGAGGAGCCACATGGTTTAAAATTGGAATGGCCTATTCGAGGCATTGGGGGAAGGCTTGTTCAACTCCACTAGCACTAGGTGGTGATCAGAAAAAGTGCAAGGCAGATGGGTGACAGTTGCTTCAGGGTACATAATGTGCCAACCAGGATTGGCAAAACACCTGTTAATCCTTTCTAAAATAAGGTCCACTATGTGTCTTTTGTTAGTCTAAGTGTACTTAGGACCAGAAAAGTCTAGGTTAATCATATTACAATTATCAATGCAGTCCTTAAATTCTAAGGCTTTGTTGATATTCACTTGCCTGCCCCCATACTTGTCCATCGCACACAGGATTTCATTAAAGTCTCCCAATAAAAGCTAGGAAAGGTTATGTTATTTGGAAACTTCAGATAAATTAGACCACAAAATGCGTCTTTCAACTAATCTAGGACTGGCATAAATAACTGAAATAAACAAAGATTGATTCGAGGAACATACCTTGATGGTGGCATGTATTCTTGTTCTGTGGATGCAAGCAGATTCACATCAACGTCTTCCTTTTTCCACAGTAGCCATAGTTCACCCTCAAAACCTATGGTATTCGTAGTAATGAACCCATCAAAGATAAACCCCTCAATTATTCTCCCTGTTCTGTCACCTCCAACTCTTGTTTCAGTGATGACCATGATTGAAGGACGATGGTTAATCACCATATCCAAAATCCTCCTCTTGAAATCGGGGTTCAAAGCCCCTCTGCAATTCCACATAAGTATATTCATCTTGACAAACTGTCCTAAAGGCACCTCAGCTAGTCTAGGGTTCAAAATGGCCGCCTCCACCATGCTTTAGCCTATCCTTCGCAAGAGGTCCTTGCCCATTGCCCACTCTAGTTTCCAAACCATCATGTACTTGAGAATGTTGAGAGTTTCCTCCTTGCAACATATTATAAGGTTGCACTACTGGACTGGTTCCAGGATCTGGATTAGCTTTAAAGTTGGATGATTCCCCAAGTACGCCGTTGTTGTCCCTTTGAAGTCCACCAACCTCCTTTTCTGAATGAGCTATCTCGATTCGTCGAAGTGTAGAATCACTGATGGCCTTTGTTGCCTGCTCAACCTCCTTGCCTCTTCCTATGAAATTAGTGGAACATCCATTAGGAATTTCCACCATTGGTTGTTCGCTAGACCCCAAGCAGGATGATCCAAACTTAAATACCCTGTTCAGCGGCTGATTTGGGTCCGGGGGAACATCCACGCCTTCCTCAGACCTTCCTCTACCCAACCCATGGTATCTGTGGGAGTAGCTCTTATTTGGGCTATTACTTTGTCTGGTACTACTACCACTTTGTCTCTGTATTTCATTGCCTAACTTTGTGGAAAATTTTGATTTGAATCTTGGAAACTTATTCCCATTTTTTGTATGACTGGCGTGCCCAGAGTGGGAGGGTGGCTGAACATGAGTAATTTTGCTTCCTGAACTAGAGTTGTCCTTTTTGAGAGACTTAAAACTCCTCTTGCCTAGCTCTTCAGTGGCTTCGCTTTTGATTAGGTAGGTATCTTATACCACTTTTTCTTCCATAATTACATTTGACTCCTTAGCCAGGGTCGGAGGTACATGTTAGGGTGGGGGGGGCCATGATTTTTGAAATTTTCTTTTTACTATATAGAAATGTTTAATATTTTAATAATTATCCCTAAAAAATGGGACTTGGCCCCCCCAATTATTTGAGTTGGTCTAATAATGTTCTTAAAAAAATTGTCCAATTTGTCTAGTAGTTATAGAGAACGTATTGTTTCTCAAATTCATTTTATATGGTAAAATGTGTTCTCGTATTTCTTAAAGTTTTGGATCACTCATGTCTTTGAACACTTCATTAATTCAATTGAAATTTTTTTACTCACAATTGTAGACAGTTTGATAACTTAAATTGAAAATGAAAATTTTAAGGATTTCACTATAGAAGATGGTGAAAGATTAATTTAATTCTATGAAACATTTAATTTTAAGGATTCATTATGAAAGATACTAATTTTTGTATATGTGTATAAATGCATGTATTTGTGCATATGTATGAAAATTTGTATAAACTAATAAATTAGTAACACAAATCGGCCATTTTCAAACAAAAATTTCTGGCTCCGTCCTGTCCCTAGCCAACGACTCTTTACTTGAGGCCATGTTGCTTCCTAAATCAAGTTCCCCTTCCCCAAGCACCTGGTGTGTCAAGTCAATACTCCTAGCAGAAGGTTGTCGACCATTCAGCTTTATACCTTGGGATTTGTGGTTTGGGTTCTCCTTCACCACAAGTAAATTGGGCAATTGATTTCCCAAAAAGCCCATAGTTCCTTCCTGGTTAGCTTCTGACTTAATGGAAGTCTTGTTTTGTCGATTTCTAATTGGGCCTCATTTCCTTGTAACTAATATCCATGGGCCGAAGTTGCCATCCATTTGTTCTTCCTGAGCTCCCTCTTCATGGTGTGATGCTTCACCTTCTTCCCCAGAGTTCATTGTCTGCTTAACTTTATAACAACATTGCTCTTGCCTGTGGCCTAACCTTATACCCTTGTATAGAACCCGTTGATTGATACGGTCAACTCTAACCCATTTGGTCAGAGGTTTCTCCGTGTTTATTTGAACACACAACCTTGCGTAGCTGCCTCTAGATTTTGTGGCTGTGTATGCATCAATGCGGAGCACCGGCCCAATTGTTTCACCTATTTCTTTGATCACTTCCCTATCATAGAACTCAATGGGCAGCTCAGGCAATCTAACCCATACTACCACCGAGGAGAGCTTTGCCTTTGAAGCTTCAAAATATGGCTCCTAAGGCCTAATCGCTAGGAAGCGTTCCCCCACAAACCAAGGCCCAACTCGAAGAACTTTGTCGTAGTCCTCTGTGCTATTGAATCTTATCAAGAAAAAAATCTTTTCCCAGGTTCACACAATCCATACGGGCAGATGGTTTCCATAAGACATTGATCTTGAAAGTAAGGTAGTTAAAGCCCACTGTCATACCGAATACTTTCACTATCAAAGTCTCCGACCAAGGCTCCCTGATACGTAGCTTTGTCTCCCTTGATAATTTCACTTCGGCCATGCCTTCAATAAGTGGTTCAACATCCTCATCCGATTCATATTCCTCTTCACTACTCTTCTCAAACTTAAACGCTTGTTCATATGCAACAGGAATTTCTCTTACAAGGCTGTCTTTGTAACTGATCTGCACACGGGGTTGGGAGAATTGCCTAGCACACCAAGATTTTCCTTGAATTTCTTAACACTGGCCAAGCTCATCTTCTTCTTCACAAGACCTTGGTGGTTCTGAACAGTACTCCACTTCCATTCTTTCCTCTGTGCTGCTTTGCTTTAACGAAAAAGACGCAAAATATTTCTCCGCTGAATTAGAACCACGTAGGCAACTCTCTCTAGAGTTTCATTTAGTAATATTTTGGAGATAATAATCTTACCTATTGTGACTTGCATTGCTTGATCACGTGGAGAATCAACTATTAAGCTTTAGTTTTCGTGACATTCATGGTAAGACAAGTGGGTACTTAATAAATTATTAATTTCACATATCACACGGGTTTGCGATTAGTTGCTTGAAACGTCTAAGAAACTAACGTAGTAACGTTAATGAATGCTATATTATGTCAATTTACAACCACTGCGTACGCTTAGTGCGGTGGTCACTTTACAAGTATAAATGCTTGTGGGGTGTGAGAGGTAAGGACTAGGGTTCAAGTCTCTAGGAGAGAGTTTCACACATATATACACTTAGATTAGACTAGAGTAGAAATTCTATCTTGCATAAAAAAAAAAAAAAAATCTAATTCTAAGCCTTAGTTTGTTATATATTTATTTATTTATGTTGTCTTGCGCCTACATATGTACTAATTATCTATGAACAGTAATTAGTTATATAAATACACAAAAGAAAAAAAGAAAAAAGTGGGCTTAAATGGCTAGATCAGGACAGCATAGAGTATTATATACTCCTATATAAAACGAACATTGTAATAATTAATCACTCACATATATAGTATTCATTGATACGTGTAAGTTTAATACTATTTGAGTGATTAATTAGGGAATTGCAGGTTCCTGCATAGGCGTGTTCAAAAGATGATACAACATGATGCTTTTAATATTATATAAAGTCTTCTAACTGATGCATCACAATTCACAAAACTGTCAAAATGATAATTAATTCATTTATTCACAGTGAATTGACACAATAGCATTCATTAACATTACTACGTCAGTTTATTAGACTTTTCCAGTAACTAATCACAAACTTGTGTGATGTGAGGAATAATTTGATGATTTTTTTTGTATAATAAAAAATGAAAATTGTAGATAAAACTTATAAGAGTTCATTGTATATACTTCTTGAATGGTCTAAAGAGGAAGCAAATACAATTAAATTCATCATTGATATTAAAATATAAATATATACAAGACTTTAATTAATAACATATAAGAAAAATGTAATTTTATCAAAAACCTACCAACATTATGGAGAGAATGTAATATAATTGTCAATAAAGCAGCTTATATTTCTATGATTTTAAAAACTAGAACAATCAAAGAATCGAAAACAGGTTAGGTTTCTGATTTTTTCAATCGAATCACTGGTTTTCTCGATTGTTTCAATTTTTTAAAACCCGATTCAGGATCGGTTCTCGGTTAATCTAGCTATTATAGTATGGTTTTTAAAACCATGCATCTTTTTGCACAAATCTCTCGTCCTAAAGTATCACCAAAGTGAACTAAATGGACCAATAGCATTCATTAACATTACTATGTCAGTTTATTAGACTTTTCCAGTAACTAATCACAAACTTGTGTGATGTGTGGAATAATTTGATGATTTTTTTTTTTGTATAATAAAAAATGAAAATTGTAGATAAAACTTATAAGTGTTCATTGTATATACGTTTTGAATGGTCTAAAGAGGAAGCAAATACAATTAAATTCATCATTGATATTAAAATAAAAATATATACAAGACTTTAATTAATAACATATAAGAAAAATGTAATTTTATAAAAAACCTACCAACATTATGGAGAGAATGTGATATAATTGTCAATAAAGCAGCTTATATATCTATGATTTTAAAAACTAGAATGGTCAAAGAATCGAAAACAGGTCAAGTTTCCGATTTTTTCGATTGAATTTCTGGTTTTCTCGATTTTTTCAATTCTTAAAAAACCAATTCAGGATTGGTTCTCAGTTAAACTAGCTAGTCTAGTTTGGTTTTTAAAACCATGCATCTTTTTGCACAAATCTCTCATCCTAAAGTATCACTGAAGTGAACTAAATGGACCAAGGTGGACCAAATGAATTGAAGTGAACTGAATGAACGAAAGTAGATTGAATGGATCAAAATGTAGATCGAAATGGACCAAAGAGGATTGAAGTAGACCGAATAGACCGAAGTTCAACCAATGGACCGAATTGACTGACATGGACCGTATAGACCGAAGTAGACTGAATGGACTGAAATGGGTTGAATGGAGTGAATGAACCAATTGACTGAAATGTTACTTTAATATGGCTCAAGAAGAGCTTAATAACAATAAATTATAAGTTTCAACTTTTAAATATTATATAGATTTGAAATGGTTGAGACATGTGCCATAAATGCAAGTGAATCTGGATAATCTTAACACTTATACTTGCCTATAACAGCGCATCCTTGAAATGTTTTATGTGATTAAGTTTGTTCCTACTTCTCTTTATTTGGAGAAGTAGAATGGGAAAAGAATTTCATTTCAGCAAAGTTGCTCCCTATAGTTGAAGTATAATTGTCGGTCTATTTTAATATTTTTGCTGAAACACATATCAGCTTCATGGTATCAATTCAAATCATAGGCAAACAATAAACAGCAGTCCTATTAAAAATAAGAAAAAAAGAATTCCATATGATCGTTAAGACATAGTAATCAGAAGACAACGTGAAGGAATTATAAAATTTATTATAAATTCATTCTTAAAGGAAATGAAAGGTGGCATCCATTCTTAAAAAAAAAAAAAACAGTTAGGCAAGTTTGTCACTCAAGACACTACAATGCAAAAGAAAAGAAATGGTCTCGTCAATTAAGGGAACTCGGATATATTGATAAAAAACAAAAAAAGAAGGTACTCGGATGGTTGATTGATTCTAGAAGAGTTCGTGGCAATGGTGCAGTGTAAAAGGTCAGAGTTGTTGAATTAATGGTGCAGTTTGACATTTGTAAATTAATTTAGGCTCGGTCAAAGGATGTCCTAAGCTAAGCTCTTCCATAAAGAGCAGGAAATACTAATCTAAAGTTGCGTTACACGAATGTTCAAATCTAATTTAATTTATTATATTCAATCAACTAATACATCTCTATCATATATTTCATTCCAGAGAACTACTGGTAAGTTTTTATTTTTATAAATTTATTTAAGAAAAACCAAGTTTAAAGCTAAACTTTGTCTTCCTTGATTAGTGCTAAGTGTGTTCAGGAGTCATTGGACTGTCTCACGGTCTAACCTATGACCAACCATGTCTTTTTTATTTGTTTGACAAGAGGTTTCAAAAATTTCATAAATTAAAGAAATGATGTTCTTTTATTAATGAAGTATAAAATCCTCTCTTCCTGGAACTCCGGTTAGTCCTCAATCCAAATTGCTTCTATTGACTGACATTTTTGGCATGCCTGCTACATGTTTATCAAGAGATGGCACGGAAAGGCAAAATGGGTTGAAATCCACAAAAGTTTAAAGAAAATAAAAATAAGAAATGGGTGTTCTATTTTTGTGTAATCTTCCTTCTCTTAAAAGTCAAAAGTAGTCCCATTGAAATTAAGGGTCCATTTGGATACAGTTAAAAATTAAAAATTATAAAATACTGTAACAAAATAATTTTTAAATGTATAAATAATACCATAAAATCCATTTTTAATATTTTTTTTGAATAAAGTGATAACGAGTCCAGTAAATAATGCGTAAACATTACATAAACAGTGCTCAACAATTCTCAACGGTGCAATTTGTCAGAAAAAGTTGAAATGCCTAGAAAAAGTTGAAATGCCTGAAAAAAAAGAAGAAAAAAGAAGAAAAGAAAATGTGAAATGCAACAAAATTAATCCGAATCCAAACCAACGCTAAAAGGGATTTTTTTTTTTTTTTTTAATTTCCCTGAAAACTGAAATAAATTGAGGTAATTTAAGGTCTGTTTGGATAGAGCTTATTTTTACTGAACTGAAAACTGAAACTGAAAACACTGTAGTAAAATAATTTTTTAATGTGTGAATAGTACTGCGGGACCCATTTTTAATAAAAAAATTGCTGAAAAAGTACGTGAACATTGCACGCACAGTGTGCGCACAGTGCGCGCACTGCCTCTTGTCCCCCAGCAGAACTGAAAAAAAAAAAAAAAAAAAATTGACAAAACGTGAATGTGAAACGGAAAAGCTATATCCAAACGGATACTTAGTCTACTTTGGCAGCGCGTTAATAAAAGCCTTAAATGTATAATTAATAAAAGGGGAAAAGAAGAAGACAAGCATACAAAACTGCACATGGCCATGGGTAAAGAGCAAGCCAGTTGCTAAATAATGACGTGATCATGATCATGACTATGACTATGGTGGAGCCTTTCACATGTTACTAAGAATGACAATAATTAAACCTAACCACTTATTAATATGAAGAAAACAAAGAAGCTACATTTAATCAGAAGTATCCTTCAAATAGTTAAAGCTAGAGACCAACTTAGTTTGAGGAATAAATCACGAATGTCACTTTGACTCTTTCATTTTTCAGTTTTGACTTTTGTTTAGTGTGTATAAACCTACCCTGTACCCAAACACTGGCTGCACTGATAACTCGTACACTGGTAGGAACAGTCGTTGTTATTTGTTGGACCTTGAATTGGACGCATATGGTAGGTACAGTTGCCCAAGAAGAATAGAAGATAAGCTTGCTTGCTTCGTGTTGGGTATACTTTCTTTCTTCGTAGTTTTTCTTTGCCTCATTTTGTGATCATTTCCTTATTTTGGTCACATAAGAAATTGCTTGAGGCCTTACAAGTTGCGTAGTGATCTTGCTTGTTTGTATTACTATTATATTTGTACACATACATACATGATGCTACTCAGAAACAAAAAAAAAAGGTACTCGGATGGTTGATTGATTCTAGAAGAGTCCGTGGCAATGGTGCAGTGTAAAAGGTCAGAGTTGTTGAATTAATGGTGCAGTTTGAGATTTGTAAATTAAATTTAGGCTCGGTCAAAGGATGTCCTAAGCTAAGCTCTTCCATAAAGAGCAGGAAATACTCATCTAAAGTTGCGTTACACAAATGTTCAAATCTAATTTAATTTATTATATTCAATCAACTAATACATCTCTATCATATATTTCATTCCAGAGAACTACTGGTAAGTTTTTATTTTTATAAATTTATTTAAGAAAAACCAAGTTTAAAGCTAAACCATGTCTTCCTTGATTAGTGCTAAGTGTGTTCAGGAGTCATTGGACTGTCTCACGGTCTAACCTATGACCAACCATGTCTTTTTTATTTGTTTGACAAGAGGTTTCAAAAATTTCATAAATTAAAGAAATGATGTTCATTTATTAATCAAGTATAAAATCCTCTCTTCTTGGAACTCCGGTTAGTTCTCAATCCAAATTGCTTCTATTGACTGACATTTTTGGCATGCCTGCTACATGTTTACCAGGTGATGGCACGGGAAGGCAAAATGCATGGGTTGAAATCCACAAAATTTTAAAGAAAATAAAAATGAGAAATGGATGTTCTATTTTTGTGAAATCTTCCTTCTCTCAAAAGTCAAAAGTAATCCTATTGAAATTAAGGACCCGTTTGGATACAGTTAAAAACTGAAAATTGAAAACATTGTAGCAAAATAATTTTTAAATGTGTGAATAGTACCGTAAGACCCACTTTTAATATTATTTTTGAATAAAATGATTGTGGGTCTCATGAACAGTGTGTAAACATTACATAAACAGTGCTCAACAGTGCAATTTGTCAAAAAAAGTTGAAATGCCTAAAAAAACATGAAAAGGGGCTGAAAAGGAGTTGAAACGTCAAATATATACCGCTACTGTTCATGAACAATAATATAAATAGTGAATTTGTCCCCTTGACGCGTGCAACAGTAGAAAAAAAAAAGAAGTGAAAACGTGTAACGCAGCAAAATTAAACCGTATCCAAACCAACGCTAAAAGTGATTTTTTTTTTAAAATTTCCCTGAAAACTGAAGTAAATTGAGGTAATTAAGTCTACTTAGGCAATGCGTTAATAAAAGCCTTAAATGTATAATTAATAAAAGGGGAAAAGAAGAAGACAAGCATACAAAACCGCACATGGCCATGGGTAAAGAGCAAGCCAGTTGCTAAATAATGACGTGATCATGATCATGACTATGACTATGGTGGAGCCTTTCACATGTTACTAAGAATTACAATAATTAAACCTAACCACTTATTAATATGAAGAAAACAAAGAAGCTACACTACATTTAATCAGAAGTATCCTTCAAATAGTTAAAGCTAGAGATCAACTTAGTTTGAGGAATAAATCATGAATGCCACTTTGACTCGTTCATTTTTCAGTTTTGACTTTTGTTTAGTGTGTATATACCGACCCTGTACCCAAACACTGGCTGCACTGATAACTCGTACACTGGTAGGAACAGTCGTTGTTGTTTGTTGGACCTTGAATTGGAAGCATATGGTAGGTACAGTTGCCCAAGAAGAATAGAAGATAAGCTTGCTTGCTTCGTGTTGGGTATACTTTCTTTCTTCGTAGTTTTTCTTTGCCTCATTTCGTGATCATTTCCTTATTTTGGTCACATAGGAAATTGCTTGAGGCCTTCCAAGTTGCGTAGTGATCTTGCTTGTTTGTATTACTGTTATATTTGTATACATACATACATGACGCTACTCAGAAATTTCCTTTAATCTTTAATAATACCAAAATAATTATTATCCAATTCCACCCAATGGCTGCTGGTTGACTTTTGAATTCAAAACTCCCACGTTTTCAACAATCAGCTAGCCTGCTTTTGGGAATAATTGGACAAGAAAGAAATGTCAAATTGATTAACAAGGTGATCGAGGGGGCCACAACCTTCTCTTATTTATATGTAAGAGAAGGTTACAAGTTGTGTTCATTTCATCCCAAGCTTCAGTTTCTCTTTTCTTTATTTTTTTTTCCACCGTTTGACTTCTGCTGCTCTTCTGCAAGTCTCAATCCAAAAGAACTACCTACTACAGTACTACATAGATATTTTCACATAGATCATATGTGAAAGTGCTTCCAGAGGCCCCCTTTTTTTTTTTTGGCAACAAACTGAGATCAGAGCTTATTCTATTGTTGCAACAAGCTGGTAATAGAGCTTCCACTGTCACAACCGTTACAAAAATGGGTACTAACATGTCAAATGGTGGAACCTCCATCACTATTGTCATTATCCTTTTCTGTAGCCTTTTGCATCTGGTTGATATCCAAGCTGCACAACAAATAACTTTCCCTGATTTTGATCTGACGAGGGATACAAATAAGTTGCGGTTTTACGGGAATGGTACTATTGATTTAAAAGCCCTGCAGATAACCTCAGACTCAGAGAACGATGACTTCAGCAAACGCAACAACTCCGGTCGCATTATGTATAACCAACCTTTCAATATGTGGCTGTCCGATGACAAGCAGGCGTCATTCAACTCCTCTTTTGTCATTAACATGAAAAGTACCAACGAGTCCAAGCCTGGGGAGGGCCTTGCTTTTCTCATTGCTCCGGATCTCTCATTCCCTGATGCTAGTTATGGGCAATGGCTTGGCCTCACCAATGCTATCAATGATGGTAAACAAACCAACCAGATCGTGGCCATAGAGTTTGATACCGAAAAGCAAGACTATGATCCTAATGACAACCATATTGGCCTCAACATCAACTCTGTTAATTCAACTGCCACTGTCTCTCTTGATGATTATAATATCCAATTATCTTCAAAAGACAGCATTAGCTACAGCGTCTGGGTGCAATACAATGGCACGTCGAAGATGATGGAGGTTTACATGGTGAAAGACGGCCAACCCAAGCCTGAAAAGCCTCTTCTTAACGAGACCATAAACCTGAAACAATATGTGAATAAAAAATCCTACTTTGGGTTTGCTGCTTCTACGGGTGATCCACAGGTTGAGTATAATTGTGTATTGAAATGGACCATAGAGATTGATGACCTACAAAAGAAAAGTGATTTGCTTTGGTTGAAGATAGGTGCTGGGGTTGGAGTTCCATTGGTGACATTGTTGATCCTATGTGGGGTTTTATATTTGAATAAGAGAAAAAGAAGAGGAAGAGGGGGTGATGAAGAGTCTAAGGTGCTTGGTACACAGTTGAGATGGTTGCCTGGGATGCCAAGGGAATTCAAGTACAAAGATTTAAAGAAGGCCACCAACAACTTCCATGAGAGTATGAGGCTGGGTCAAGGTGGTTTTGGTGTTGTTTACAAAGGAATTCTGCAGGACAAGGATCATAAAACCAGTACTGAAATAGCTGTCAAGAAATTCTCCAGAGACAGCATTCAAAGCAAAGATGATTTCTTGGCAGAGCTCACCATTATTCACCGTCTCCGCCATAAACATCTTGTCCGCTTAGTTGGTAATCCCCCTCTTCATTCTTCTTTCTTTATTTATTTATTTATTTATTTATTTTTGTCTTTCTAATATATTAGACAACTTGCAATTCAAATTTCTTGAAATTATTCAAAGATCAACACAAGATTTATCTGCAAAGCACCCAAGAATTTGATTTAAAAGAAAAATTCAACATTTGAAATTGCATTATTCATTTTGTCAAATTAAGGAACTTTCCCAGAAGTCTTAGAGGGTGTGCTAGCAAATTCAAATTAAAACTATAATCATAGCAGCCAAATTCGTTTATGATAGTAACCCAACTAATTGTATTCAAGGCATAAAATGATTACAGAGAAGAATGTTTCACTAGAATTGTACGTTTACATATTCTGACAAGGGCAAAACATTTATTTACCATATTATCAGTTGTAGCAGGAAGTAGAAGTCAAACCATGTGACATATACTACTCAAATCAATTGCATCAATAGCCAATACAAGACAACTGTTAAGATACTTACGTAATTGAAGACAAGTAACATTATATCAGCATCTGGTTCACTAAACTGCCGTATAGCTACCATTATATCTTTTTAAAATATAAAAGTAGCTCAATTGATGTGCCCTGCTTTTGTATTGGCTTGATTAAACACCATATTTAACCCCTGATCTCCTCTCTAATATATACGGTCTTGGTTCAGGGTGGTGCTACGAGAAAGGGAAGCTACTACTATTGTACGACTTTATGCCAAATGGTAGTCTTGATAAGCACCTGTATGAGGCTTCCAACCAGAACACTTTGAATTGGAGTCGTCGGTATAGGATACTAGCCGGAGTAGCATCAGCATTGCATTATCTGCACAATGAGTATGATCAGAAGGTAGTGCACCGCGACCTCAAAGCCAGCAACATCTTGCTGGACTCTGACTATAATGCTCGCCTGGGTGACTTTGGCCTTGCCCGAGCCCTGGATAAAGAAAGGAACTCCTATGCTGAACTAGGATTAGCTGGAGTTCCGGGCACCATGGGTTATGTTGCTCCTGAGTGCTTCCACACAGGGAGGGCCACTCCGGAATCTGATGTGTACGGTTTTGGAGCAGTGGTGCTTGAGGTTGTCTGCAGCAGAAGTCCTGGGATTAGTATCAATCACCATCAGCATCTCTATTCATTGGTTGATTGGGTTTGGATGTTACATCGCGAAGGCAGAATTGAAGAAGCAATAGATGAGAAGCTTGGCAATGATTATGTGATTGATGAAGCAAAGAGGCTTTTACTTCTAGGGCTTGCATGTTCACATCCAATTGCCAGTGAGAGGCCTCAAACTCAAGATATAGGCCAAATCATAGCTGGAACTATGACGGTCCCTAATGTACCTCCATTCAAGCCTGCTTTCACATGGCCTTCGATGGTTACTGCCTTCAGCAGCACTGACAGTTCGTTTTCAAATACCTTTTCTTCCTGAGGTTGGTCAGTATAATGGATTATGACATTATAGCAGAAGGCTTCCTCTCACCCCTGGAGTCAGTAGGCACTCTCCTTTTGCATTAAAATGGGGGCTTTTGTTTTAAAGAACATACTCATTTTTCTGCATTCCTAAGCTTGTGAAATATGCACTAATAAGTCCTCAATTCTCTACAGATTCAGACTTGAGCTTATTATCTGCATGTTCTTGTTAGATTCATTCAAGCTTCCAATATGGGCTAATTGGGTCTTCATTCGCCCCCACCCCCTATTTTTTTTTGGGTGATAAGTAAATATGATTCTTGTTTTTTTTTTTTTTTTTTTTTTGTCCCTGTAACCTTCGTCTTTCCTTTTGTAAATTTTTTGGGGTCCGAATTTCCCCTGTGATGAAGTCCATGAAATCCGTTCTTTTTCTTTCAGTTTTATACATACTTTTAATTGTTGGACTTTTAATATGAAGTTGGAATGCAAAAGAAATTTATTTTGGCACATAGTGATAGAATACAACATATTCATATATACCAGCATTTGCATTTTGGTTTATTGAACACAAGTACCAACATTAGAGACTAAGACAAACACGATTGATGATAAAGAAATTTGTCCGCCATTCCAGAGTTTCTCCTTGATGCATACTATATATCCTCTATGATATCATGGGTTACCAGTTGTAAGCTAACAAGAAGATTATTCCATAGAAGTGTAGCAAGAGCTTCTTACATATTCATACAACCTCAGAACCAGTGTTGTAACAGTAGAATCAGTTTACTTATGGATCCAATGAAACTAATATCTCACCAGGTTACTTTCATAATTTGTAGGACTTATTGCTTTGAGCTGTATTTAATATTTAGTAATTGTTTAATCAGATGCTGATGTAAAAAAACTATTCATTGATGCAGCCAGAACCAGAGACAAGTTAATTGCATTCCACATATTCAAGAACACAAAAATCTAATATAAGTTAAATTCTAGAAAAATGAAGAAAAAGAAGAAGTGACCATAGTGCCTCAGGCATATACTTGAAAGTGAAACAAACCAAACTACATCAAGAACTTGTTTTGATTACACTCCAGCATTCCACTACAGCAAGCCACAAGCTATATACTTCTTCAGTTTCAAAACTCCAATATCTTCTTCAAACCATGCAGAAAGAAGTAAGGATAGAGCTTGAGAGCATGCAACTATAAATTATTAGAAAGGCTTTACTTTGCCCAAACACTTGCTGAGTCTTGGTCGCTTACAGTTGCCCAAGAAGATAAGTAGCCATTCCCATACGCGTTAGTTTTTCTTTGCCTCATTTCATTTGGTCATTGCCTTACTTGGTCACATAAAGAAATTGCTTGAGGTCTTCCAAGTTGCGTCGTCGTCTTGCTTGTTTTAATTTGGTTGAAAAGGCCTCACTACCTGTTTTGTATGATGTAATTTGCAGGCTAGCATAATTTTGGGAGAGAATAAAATTCTGTTTTGTATACATGACATGTATGCTGCTCAGAAGTTTCTTTTATTCTTATTAATATATATATATATATATATATATATGACATGTATGCTGCCCAGAAGTTTCTTTTATTCTTATTAATTTATATATATATATATATGTAAAATACCAAAATAAAATTTCTCCAATTTTGGGCACTACCACCGAATCCCTTCTTCTAATTGAAATAAAAACAGTTTCACCGGTGATCCAACCTGTTTTAAAACTTAAAAAATATATATATAAAATTGGTTTAGAGTTGTTTCCCTTTTTTTTTTCTTTTGAGAAAAGGTTTAGAGTTGTTCCCAAATGCAAACTCAAGTGACAATTATAATGTCAGTGCCACACTGCCACATGTTAAATTGTTTTAATGTTAGTTGTTATTGATTGAAATCTTTTTATTATTACTTGAATAATGCAAGAAGCAAATATTTTAAGATATTAAATGATAAAGTGTGAAAAGCATTTAGACATGTCTATGTACATATGTATCATGTATGACAAAGTATATCAATAAAATTAACATAAATTATGGATACTTAGGTTTACTTTTTAATGGTCTATATCCAAAATATACTAGTTTTCAAAATAAAATTCATATTCATTCAAGTGTGAAACCAAAGTATAATGTTAAAATTGACATAAATTATGGATACTTAAACCTATTTTTTAATAGCCCATAGTAAAAATAAACTAGTTTTCAAAATAAAAGATGATATAATCTAGAGAGTGTGTTGTTTAACAATGATATGATCTTTATAACAAATGACATGTATAAATAAGTAAAATGATCAAATTTTAATATATATTCTCAAATTGAAACAGAGTACTAACCATCATTTATCTACAATTAAACACAATTATTAGATTATGTTTTCAAGATATTAGATTATGAAATAAGGTTTCAAGATTGTAAATTTTTTTTATCTTTTTTAATTCTTTGTCTAATTAGCTATCCAATAGATCATTTATAATTTTGTTCTCTATTTTGGGGTGTTTATATTGTGTGAAAATGAAACTTGTGTATTTATTTTAACTAGATAATTTCACGCGCGATGCGCGGACACTTTGCAATTTTATTTGGAAATAATTTCTCTGTTTTCTTTTGTATATAGTATTTATGTTTTCCCAAACTATTGTTAAATGCTTTAGCTCCCTTTTCTTAACTCATATTTATAATTTTTCTTATTCTAGAAGTAGTTCCAAACTATTGATTAGCTTTTGTTTACTAATATTAAAATATGAGATTGAAATTGTATAGTTATTAGGCATTCCTAGGAGATCATATCATATTATAAATTTAGTATTAAAAATAATATATAGAAAAACTGGTACTAAATTGCAGTTATAGTATACAAAATAAGGTATAATGAAAATACTTACTTTCCAAACTGATGGTATGCCTTTTTCTTTAATTAGTTTTGTTAGAGTATCCATGCAATTATCCTCAATGTTCATATTCAAAATAATTTTAGTATTTAATATATTTGTGAAGCAAGCTCCCAAGCATTCAAATATAGTATAAGGAAATTTAAAAATATATATAGTATAAGGAAAATTGCAAAAAAAAAAAAAAAAAAACAAATCTAAAAGTCTTTGTACGATTTTTTTAATTCATATAAAATAACTTCATGTCAACTATTAACAAATTTTCTCAAGTCTATTAAATTGTAAACCTCATTCATAATTCTGAATAGAATTCTAATAGTTCACACTAATAAGGGGAAAAAATTATTTCATTTATGCATGTGCAATACAATACATTAGTATCAAAGTAAAAGTAATTAAAAAAAAAAAAAGACTATTGTAGAGAATAAGTAAAAAAAATACAAAAAGACTAACGTAGAGAATAAGTAAAAAAAGAAAAGAAAAGAAAAGAAAAAGTGAAATAAGGGTTGAAGGTTCACAAAATAGTATGCAGTGACATATATATTTATCAAATCAAAAGTCTCAAAGCCCATAAAAGGTTCTTCATGGCTTCAGCTTGTTGACAAAAATACAGTCACACATCATCATAAACCCAACACAAAAGCTCCAACTCCAAAAATCTCAAACAACCATTGACTCATTATTAGTGTGAACTATTAGAATTCTATTCAAAATTATGAATGAGGTTTATAATTTAATAGATTTGAGAAAATTTGTTAATAGTTAACATGAAGTTATTTTATATGAATTAAAAAAATCACACTAATAAGGGAAAAAAATTATTTCATTTATGCATGTGCAATACAATACATTAGTATCAAAGTAAAAGTAATTAAAAAAAAAAAAAAGACTATTGTAGAGAATAAGTAAAAAAATACAAAAAGACTAACGTAGAGAACAAGTAAAAAAAGAAAAGAAAAGAAAAAGTGAAATAAGGGTTGAAGGTTCACAAAATAGTGTACAGTGACATATATATTTATCAAATCAAAAGTCTCAAAGCCCATAAAAGGTTCTTCATGGCTTTAGCCTATTGGCAAAAATATAGTCACACATCATCATAAACCCAACACAAAAGCTCCAACTCCAAAAATCTCAAACAACAAAAGACTCATATCCAATCACAACCCTCACAAAACCCACAATGACCTCTGACTTCCGCATCAACACTACAAGCCGTTTACATTCTTCTTAGTGTGGAGAATCTCATATGTGCAATTGTGCATTTGTAACACCCCATAATTTTATTACTTATTTTAACTATTATACATAAATTAAAAAGGTGGCCTACAATTAAATGGATTAAATTGATTGGGCCTAAAATATTAAAAGTGAGATATATACTATGGAATATGAAGCCAAGTGAGGTGACATAAGTAAATATATGGACCTTGTTAAGTTAAAAAAAAAATAATAATAATTAAACAAAGAAAACCCTAGCTTTCTTTCTCTTTAGTCACACGTGTTTGCCCTTTTGCTTCAGCCGAAAATTGAACTTGGACTTCCTTCACTGTAGTGTTGTGTCAGTATGGTTTTTCTCATGCTCTAAATGTTAGAACTTTGAATAGTCATAGCTGGAAGTTTTTATGCACCTAGACTATCTTTAGACTAATAGAAAAGGGCTTTATGATAAAGGTGGTTAATAGGTCAGAAGACTTTGAAGTTGAATCAAATGAAGTAGTGTACTTAGGGGCGTTGTCATCAGGTTCAAAAGAAAAGGGTGGCAGCCTCCTTTGTTGACCGATCATTCTTCACTTTTTGTAATTGGCAAAAACAAGTCCTACGGTCATAAACTAAAGACTACTAGATTGATAGTCAAGGCTTTTACATGGCTTCTTATATATATATTTGATTGAATATATATACATACATATATATATATATATATATATAATAATAATAATATTTACTATGAAGACTTAAAGATTTAAAAAAGGAGTCTTGGTTTCTTTAACAGACCATGATGATTATTGTTGTAGGAATTGTATATATATAGCCATACGGTCAACATAGACTTTAAATTAAACAAATAGAGTAATAGGCTTGGACTTTGTGGCTATGTTAAAGGGATAAAGGTGCTTGTGTTAATTTGTTTTCACACCTAACCTCCATTGTTGACCAAATCAACTATCACCCTTTTTAATTTATTTTCTGAACTTGTCCAGCTGCTTTAGAGAGATAATAGGCAACTTAATAAGCCTTGTGCGTGACTTCCATGTTGGATTGAGAGTATATATATATATAATATTAGAGTCAATAGATATCTAGCAACATCAAGTGGGAATGCTAAGTAACTAGATGGATAAATTAAGCTAGATGTGGTTTCTAATATTAAATTGGATAGTTAAGTGAATAAATGGAGGATTTTGGATATATCTATATTGTCTAGGATTAAACTGTTTAAGCGTGAAAATAGATTTTTAAGTGAAAATTGTGTATTGATGAATTTAATTTTGGTGTTGCTAGGTTCTAATTCTACTGAATTGTTGTGATTCAAAAGAGGTTGATTTCCTTTATATTTGCAACTAAGAGGTAAGCGGCTTTTGCTAATTTTGGGGGGTTTTTCCCAAACAATGTTGATTTATTTAAACTATTTTATATAAAAGGAATATGTTGTTATTCTATGTGTATGGATATTTTATAATTGCTTAGTGTGCATATTCATTATTCATTTTATGAAAAACCTGTGAGACAACCTAAATTTATTTAAATTTTGCATGTGTGAATATATCCTTGTATTTTTTAGAATTATGAATGTGATATTTTATGTGAGCATCTTGAATATGTTTTGAAAACCTATGGCAAGTCGTGATTAAAAAGCTCAGTATTGTGTTAGTCCTTAGTAAGGCACAATCATACTGTAGCTAGTCCTTAGCAAGGGACGGTCCTAGAAAAGAGGACAGTGCACATTTAGTAGCTCCTTAGCAATGGAGTATACTAATGAGGATCCAAAAAGGAAGCTCCTTAGCAAGGGAGTGCACCTTTAGGTTCCAAAGGAACCATCCTTAAGAAAGGGGATGAAAAGGAGGTTCCAGTCCCAGAAAAAGGGATAGCACAACCCTATCAACGAGGCGTAAACGTTGACCACGAGTAAGGCCTATGAATTGTGTTTGTGATGGTATTGATATATATACACTATGATAGCTCACTACATAAAAATTATTATTTTCTTTTATATGAAATATTTGATGATAAAATATTGACGAGGTATGAGTAATGAATTGTTTGTAAGGATTATTTTTTTAAAGGTTGTTCCCACACCCTAGCATTAGTGAATACCACTTATTGAGTTATCTCACCCCCCTTTATTTCCCCTTACAGATGCATTAGAAGGATTATTGGAGTAGAGATTCCTGGAAGTCAACAAATACAAATTGTTTTGAGAAACAGAAGATTTTATTTTTATTTTTATGGTATTAAACTTTGTATTGGAGAATTATTTTGAGGATATTTTAATTTTTGGTGGATTAGAGCTCTGGCATTTGTGATAAATTTTTAGGTTGCTGGATTCTTTTATTTAATATTTTTATGGATTTTTCAGACTAAATAGAATTTTATTGCTTATGATTTTGGGGCGTTACAGCATTTGAGTTAGGATAATGTAAAAGACTATGGGCAGGTATATAAAGGGGTAGAAATGCAAGAGGTGAAAACCTAAAGAAGAAAAATTGTCTTGAAACGATGTACCTAAGAAAATAAAGAGTCATTATCTTTTAAATGATGTTTATTTAGTAAATAAAGAGTACTTATCTTGGTGAGAGATAGATGAATAGTCTCGAAACGATGAACCAAAGAAAACAAAAGGTCCATATTTTTTATTGCAAAAGATCCTCAATGAGAGTGCCACTTGGCAAAACCTCATGTTCTCTCATATGAGGTCTCTCCTTTTATATTGATATATTGATTAGATTTTCAAATAGTAAACTAGACTCTTTTGTGTTTGTGTTGTTTTGTTTTGTTTAGCAATGCTAAGATTTGTATGATTTTATTATTAATGAACAAGTATCAATTTGTTGATATGAGCATTTTCTTAACATGGGTGAATCCAAATTAATGTATTTCACGTTAACTAATTTTCTGTTTGCTATATGAGTTACCAAGTGCCAAATACAAGTTTTCAACTTTCTCAAAAAAAAAAAAAAAAAAAAAAAAAACAAGTTTTCAAAAAGAAAGAACCAAAAAAAAAAAAAAAAACAAAAACAAAAAAAACCATGTGTAAAAATGTTGATTGGCCCATTTAAGATGACAAATTTTACCCGGAACCTTTTACGTCTAATATTTATTCTGACTTCAAAACTCCCACTTTTCAACAATCTGCCAGCCCGCCACTTTCTGTAATAAAGATGAAAGACAAATCAAATTGACTAACACGGTGTATGGGCTTGGAACTTAGTATTTATTTCTTGTATAAAAGACAGAAAAAATAGACCTTAGTATTAATTCTATGAATATGAGAGAAGGTTGGAAAGTGTTCATATAATCCCTTTTTTGCAATTTTTTTAACAACACCTTTTTCTGGCTTCTACTTCTCCTCTTTAGTCTTTAGTCCAAAAGATCACTAGCTACAACAAAAATGGTTACTATCATATCAAATGGTAAAAGTTCAATCACCGTTTTCATTATCCTTTATTGCACTTGCATCCTTTTGCATCTGGCTGATATCCAAGCTGCAACACCAACCAACTTCTCGTTTGATAAGTTTAGTCAGGCAGAGGATAAGGATAGTTTTCACTTTCTAGGCGGTAGTGCGACTATTGATAATGCAGCCCTTCAGATAACCCGAGACACAACCGAGAACGTCTCCAACCTCCTCAACCGGTTTGGTCGCATTATGTATATACATCCTTTCAACATGTGGTTGTCTGAGTCTGATGAAATTCAGGCCTCATTCAATTCCTATTTTATCATTAACATATTTCGAAAGACGGAGTGGAATGCGGGTGAGGGACTTGCTTTTCTCATTGCTCCTGATCTCTCAATCCCTGGTGCTAGTAATGGGCAATGGCTTGGCCTCACCAACGCTAGCAATGATGGTAATCAAACCAACCAAATCGTGGCCATAGAGTTTGATACTGAAAAGCAAGACTATGATCCTAATGACAACCATATTGGCCTCAACATCAACTCTGTTAATTCAACTGCGACTGTCTCTCTTGATGATTATAATATCGAATTATCTTCAGAAGTAGGCACCAGCTACAGCGTCTGGGTGCAATACAACGGCACGTCGAAGGTGATGGAGGTTTACATGGTGCAAGACGGCCAACCCAAGCCTGAAAAGCCTCTTCTTAACGAGACCATAAACCTGAAACAACATGTGAATAAAAAATCCTACTTTGGGTTTGCCGCTTCTACAGGTGATCCACAGATTGAGTTGAATTGTGTACTGAAATGGAGCTTAGAGATTGATGATCTACAAAAGAAAAGTGATTTGCTTTGGTTGAAGATAGGTGCTGGGGTTGGAGTTCCATTGGTGACATTGTTAATCCTATGTGGGGTATTGTATTTAAACAAGAGAAAAAGAAGAGGAGGAGGGGGTGCTGAGGAGTCTAAGACGCTTGGCACACAGTTGAGATGGTTGCCTGGGATGCCAAGGGAATTCAAGTACAAGGATTTAAAGAAGGCCACCAACAACTTCCATGAGAGTATGATGCTGGGTCAAGGTGGTTTTGGTGTTGTTTACAAAGGAATTCTGCAGGACAAGGATCATAAAACCAGTGCTGAAATAGCTGTCAAGAAATTCTCCAGAGACAGCATTCAAAGCAAAGATGACTTCTTGGCAGAGCTCACCATTATTCACCGTCTCCGCCATAAACATCTCGTCCGCTTAGTTGGTAATCCCCCTCTTCATTCTTCTTTATTTATTTATTTGTTTTTTTATGTCATTCTAATATTCCAGACAACTTGCAATTCCAATTTCATGAAATTATTGAAAGATTATCACAAGTTTATCTGCAAAGCACCAAAAAATTGGATTTAAAAGAAACATTCAACATTCAAAACTGCGTTACTCATTTGTCAAATTAAGGAACTTTTGCAGAAGAATTAGAAGGTGTGCTTTGACTTTAAACCTCCTGCGAATCAAGCCCTTGAACTTTTAGTGTTTTCTTGTTAGAAATAATGCAGATCTCTCTCTCTCTCTCGGTAGAAGAAAGTGCTACTATTCTTTAAACTATTTGTTACTTGCCCTACTTGTTTGCATAATTCATTTCTTCTCATTTGCAGAACCTGTCCTAGCTATAAGATGAGATTGTAAAACCAAAATGGATGCTCTAATGTCCTTAACAAATGGATGCTAGCAAATTCAAATTTAAACTATAATCATGGCAGCCGAACTTTTTTCTGATACTAACCCAATTAATTGTATTCAAGGCATAGAATTGATTACAGAGAAGATCGTTTCACTAGTGCTGTATCTTTACGTACCAAATTATCAGTTGTAGCGAGCAGTTGAAGTCAAACCATATGACATATACTACTCAAATCAATTGCATCAATAGTCAATATATGACAACTGTTAAGATACTTAAGTGATTGAAGGCATATAACATTATATCAGCATCTGGTTCACTAAGCAGCCATATTAATACAATTATTTCTTTTTAAAAATATATGAGTTGCTCAATTGATGTGCCCTGCTTTTGTATTGGCTTGATTAAATGCCTCATTTACCCTCTGATCTCCTCTCTAATATATTCGGTCTCGGTTCAGGGTGGTGCTATGAGAAAGGGAAGCTACTACTATTGTACGACTATATGCCAAATGGTAGTCTTGATAAGCACCTGTATGAGGCTTCCAACGAGAACACTTTGAATTGGAGGCGTCGGTATAGGATACTAGCTGGTGTAGCATCAGCATTGCATTATCTGCACAATGAGTATGATCAGAAGGTAGTGCATCGCGACCTCAAAGCCAGCAACATCTTGCTGGACTCAGATTATAATGCTCGCCTGGGTGACTTTGGCCTTGCCCGAGCCTTGGACAACGAAAGGAACTCCTATGCTGAATTAGGATTAACTGGAGTTCCAGGCACCATGGGTTATGTTGCTCCTGAGTGCTTTCACACAGGGAGGGCCACCCCAGAATCTGATGTGTATGGTTTTGGAGCAGTGGTGCTTGAGGTCGTATGCAGCAGAAGTCCCGGGATTAGTATCAATCACCATCAACGTCTCTATTCACTGGTTGATTGGGTTTGGATGTTACATCGTGAAGGCAGCATTGAAGAAGCTGTAGATGAGAGGCTTGGCACTGATTATGTGGTTGATGAAGCAAAGAGGCTTTTACTTTTGGGGCTCGCATGTTCACATCCCATTGCCAGCGAGAGGCCTCAAACGCAGGATATTTGCCAGATTATATCTGGAACTATGCTGGCCCCTAACGTGCCCCCATTCAAACCCGCTTTCACATGGCCTTCGATGGTTACTGCGTGCAGTAGCACTGACAGTACACTTACTAATACAACATTTTCTTCCTAAGGTTGGTTTGTAACATGGATTTTGACATTATAGCTGAAGGCCTCCTCTCATCCCTGGAGTGTTTGAGCTCCCGGAGTCATAGGCACTCAACTTTTGCATTAAAATTGAAGTTTTTTTTTTTTTTTTTTTCAAAAAAGAAGACGATAATCATTTTTCTGCATTCTTAAGCTTGTGAAATATGCACTAATGTCTCCCCAATTGCTAGAGATTCAGAGTTAGCCTTATTACCAGCATGTACTTGTTAGATTCAACCTTCCAATATGGGCCAAGTGGGTCTTCATTTCGGCCTTTTTTTTGGGTTGATAAGTAAATATGATTCATTTTCCATGCAATCTTCTTCTTCTTCTTTCCTTTTGTAATTATTTTGGGGTCAGAATTTCCCCCGTGTTCAATTCCATGAAATCCATTATATTTCTTTCAGTTTTAAACATAATTTTAATTGTTGGACTTTTATTATGAAGTTGGAATGCAAAAGAAATTTATTTGGCACATAGAATACATCATATTCATATGTACCAGAATTCGCATTTTGGTTTATTGAACACAAGTACCAACATTAGAGACTATGCTAGACACGATTGTTCACGAAGAAATTTGTCCGCCATTCCAGATTTTCTCCTTGATGCATACTATATATCCTCTATGATATTTTGGGCTACCAGTTGTAAGCTAACAAGAACATTATTCCATAGAAGTGTAGCAAGAGATTCTTACAAATTCATACAACCTCAGAACCAGTGTTGTAACAATAGAATCAGCTTACCTATGGATCCAGTGAAACTATATCTCACCTGGTGACTTTCAGAATTTTTAGGACTTATTGCATTGAGCTGTATTTAATTTTTAGTAATTGTTTAATTAGATGCTGAAGTAAAAAAAAAAAAAAAAACTATTCATTAATACAGCCAGAACCAGAGACAAGTTAATTGCATTCCACACTCAAGAACATAAAAATCTAATATAAGCTAAATTCTAGAAAAATGAAGAAAAGAAGAAGTGACTACAGTACCCCAGGCATATACTTGAAAAAAACCAAACTTCATCAAGAACTTGTTTCGATTACACTCCAGCATTCCACTGCAAGCTACAAGCTAATATTCTTCAGTTTCAAAAGAGTCCAATATCTTCTTCAAACCATGCCGAAAGAAGTCAGGATAAAGCTAGAGGGCAACTATAAATCATTAATAAGGCTTTGCTTCATGAATGCCATTTATTAATTTTCTTCACCTTTACCTAATTAAACACTGGCTGAGTATGGTAGGTAAGGAGCCATCCGCATTAGTCTTTCTTTGCCTCATTCATCATTTGGTCATTGCCTTACTTGGTCAAATAAAGTAATTGCTTGAGAGTTGAGGCCTTCCATTGCTTCGTGGTCTGTCTTGTTTTTTTGTTGAAAAGGTCTCTTGTTGTTTTGTATACATATAAAGAAATTCTTTTATGGTAATATATATATTTTTTAATAATAATATAATACCAAAATAATATATCTCCAATTTTGGGCATTACTGCTGAATCCATTCTTTTAATCGGAGTAAAAATGGCTCAACCTATGACACAATTTATTTTTAAAAATGTTTTCTTTTCTTTAAATTTTCTTTTTTACAACAAAATTCAAAATTGTTAACTTGTTTGTTTCGGATTTTACTGGCAACTTGTGACATAACATGTTTTTTAAAATTGTTTTATTAAAACAAATTTCAAGTTGTTAACTTGTTTGTTTCGGTTTTTATACTGCACAATTCAAACTCAATTGACAATTATAATGTCAGTGCCATATATTTTTTATTAATTTTTTAATTAAAAAAACATTAATATATTTTTTAATGTTTTTGGATAACCGCTATATATATATATATATATATATATATGCATGTACAATGACTTCAAGAAAGCAGTTAAAGCCTATATATAATTCCATGCAATGCAAGCGAACTAAAACATTAAAGCCTTTAAACGTAAGAAGCAAAGATTTTTAAGTATTAATGACAAAATGCATCCAAGATAATCAGGTTGTAATAGAGTCAAAAACAGAAACTTGAAATCATAGACTTGTATGAAAAGCATTCACAAGTATGATCTCGAAGTATATAAATGAAATTAATTGACATAAATTACGGATGTTTAGATCTATTTTTTAATGGTCCATAGCCAAAATAAATGAGTTTTTAGAATAAAATTTATATGAAAAGTATTCACAAGTTTAAAAAGAATGAAACCAAAATATATGAACTTGACATTATGGATATTTAGCCCTATTTTTCAATGGCCCATAGCCAAAATAAATGAGTTTTCAAAATAAAAGATGATGTTCCTTGGAGTGTATATTGTTTAAAAATGATATAATATTGATCATATCAGAGAACATGCATATAAATAAGTTAATAATCAAATTTTGCATTATATCCCCAAATTGAAATAGAGTGCCAACTATTGTGTTTCTAAAATTAAACACAACTATTAGATTATTTTGAGGATATTAGATTATGAAATAAACTTTCAAGATTGTAATTTTTTATCCATTACAATCCTTTGTCTAATTAGCTGTCCAATAGGACATTTGTAATTTTGAAATGTTAATATTGTGTGGAAATGAAACTTGTGTATTTATTTTAATTAAATTTCAAATGATAGACTAAACTCCTTTATGTTTGTGATGTTTTGTTTTGCAATGCTAAGATTTGTATAGTTTTATTATTAATGAACAAATATCAATTTGTTGATGAGCAATTATTTTTTTTTCGAGAAATGATATGAGCAATTTCTTGACATGGGTGAATCCAAATTAATATATTTCACGCCAAGTAATTTGTTATTCGCTACATAATTTACTAAAGTGACAAATACAAGAAGGAAAAAAAAAAAAAAAAAAAAAAAAAAAAAAAATCCCAAACTTTAAGATGACACAATTACCTAAACTTTACCCGGCCCGACCCGTTTGCCACGTCTAATATTTATTCTGACTTCAAAAACTCCAACTTTTCAACAATCAGCCAGCCCGCCACTTTCTGGAATAAAGATGAAAGACAATGTCAAATTGATTCACACGGTGTATGGATTAATTCTATGAATATGAGGGAAGGCTGGAAAGTGTTCATATAATCCCTTTCTGCAATTTTTTTTAACAAAACCTTTTCTGGCTTATTCTGCTTCTCCTGCTCTTCACTCCAAAAGATCACTAGCTACAACAAAAATGGTTACTATCATATCAAATGGTAAAAGTTCAATCACAATTTTCATTATCCTTTGTTGCATCCTTTTGCATCTGGCTGATATCCAAGCTGCAACACCACCCAACTTCTCGTTTGATGGTTTTAATCTGAGAGAGGATGGGGATAGTCTTGAGTTTATAGGCAGTGGTACGAGTATTGATAATGGGGCCCTTCAGATAACCCCAGACACAACCAACAATGACCCCAGCCTCCACAACCAGTTTGGTCGCATTATGTATAAACATCCTTTCAACATGTGGTTGTCTGATGAAATTCAGGCCTCATTCAATTCCAATTTTGTCATTAACATATATAGAAACACGGCGCCAGCATGGAATGCTGGTGAGGGACTTGCTTTTCTCATTGCTCCCGATCTCTCAATCCCTGATGCTAGTTATGGGCAATGGCTTGGCCTCACCAATGCTACCAATGATGGTAAACAAACCAACCAGATCGTGGCCATAGAGTTTGATACCGAAAAGCAAGACTATGATCCTAATGACAACCATATTGGCCTCAACATCAACTCTGTTAATTCAACTGCCACTGTCTCTCTTGATGATTATAATATCGAATTATCTCCGGAAGTACCAACCAACTATAGAGTCTGGGTGCACTATAATGGCACGTCGAAGGTGATGGAGGTTTACATGGTGCAAGTCGACCAACCCAAGCCGGAAAAGCCTCTTCTTAGCAAGACCATAAACCTGAAAGAATATGTGAATCAAAAATCCTACTTTGGTTTTGCTGCTTCTACAGGTAATCCACAGATTGAGTTGAATTGTGTATTGAAATGGAGCTTAGAGATTGATGATCTACAAAAGAAAAGTGATTTGCTTTGGTTGAAGATAGGTGCTGGGTTTGGAGTTCCATCGGTGACATTGTTAATCCTATGTGGGGTTTTGTATTTGAACAAGAGAAAAAGAAGAGGAGGAGGGGGTGATGAGGAGTCTAAGGCGCTTGGCACACAGTTGAGATGGTTGCCTGGGATGCCGAGGGAATTCAAGTACAAGGATTTAAAGAAGGCCACCAACAACTTCCATGACAGTATGAGGCTGGGTCAAGGTGGTTTTGGTGTTGTTTACAAAGGAATTCTGCAGGACAAGGATCATAAAACCAGTACTGAAATAGCTGTCAAGAAATTCTCCAGAGACAGCATTCAAAGCAAAGATGACTTCTTGGCAGAGCTCACCATTATTCACCGTCTCCGCCATAAACATCTCGTCCGCTTAGTTGGTAATCCCCTCTTTATTCCTCTTTATTTATTTATTTGTCATTCTAATATTCTAGACAACTTGCAATTCCAATTTCATGAAATTATTCAAAGATCATCACAAGCTTTTTCTGCAAAGCACCAAACAACCTGATTTAAAGGAAACATTCAAAGTTGTTCAAAACTGCAATTATCCATTTGTCAAATTAAGGCACTTTCGCAGAAGACTTAGAAGGTGTGCTTTGGCATTACATCCTCTTGTGGATCAACCCCTTGAACTTTTAGCTTCTTCTTAATATTTAGAAAATAGAAAAAATGCAGAACTCTCTCTCTCTCTCGGTAGAAGAAAGTGCTACCATTCTTTAAATTATTTGTTTCTCTAGGTAGAAGGAAGTGCTAATATTCTTTAAATTATTTGTTTTTTTATCTAATTTGTTTTCATAATTTTTTTTTTCCCATTTACAGAACCTCTCCTAGCTATTAGATGAGAATGTAAAACCAAAATGCATGGTATTAAGTCCTTAACAAGAGGATGCTATCAAATTCAAATTATAGTCCTGGAAGCCGAATTTTTTTGTGATAGTAACCCAACTAATTTTTCAAAGGCATAAAATTGATTAATCAGAAGAATATTTCACTATGTTTACATATTCTGACAAGGGCAAAAACATTTCTGTACCAAATTATCAGTTGTACCAGGATGTAGAAGTCAAATCATATGAAATATACTACTCATCAATAGTCCATGTAGGACAACTGTCATGATACTATAGTGATTGAAGACAAATAACCTTATATCAGCATCTGGTTCACTAAGCTGCTATTTTGTTATCATTATTTCTTTTTCAAGTATATTAAGTATTTCAGATTCTCAATTGATGTTCTCTACTTTGTATTAGATTAAATGCCAATTTTAATCCTTGATCTCCTCTCTAATATATACGGTCTGTGTTCAGGTTGGTGCTACGAGAAAGGGAAGCTACTACTATTGTACGACTTTATGCCAAATGGTAGTCTTGATAAGCACTTGTACGAGGCTTCCAACCAGAACACTTTGAATTGGAGGCGTCGGTATAGGATACTAGCCTGTGTGGCATCTGCATTGCATTATCTTCACAATGAGTATGATCAAAAGGTAGTGCATCGTGACCTCAAAGCCAGCAACATCCTACTGGACTCTGACTACAATGCTCGCCTGGGTGACTTTGGCCTTGCCCGAGCCTTGGATAATGAAAGGAATTCCTATGCTGAGCTAGGATTAGCTGGAGTTCCAGGCACCATGGGCTATGTTGCTCCTGAGTGCTTCCACACGGGGAGGGCTACCCCTGAATCTGATGTGTATGGTTTTGGAGCAGTGGTCCTTGAGGTTATATGCAGCAGAAGTCCTGGGATTAGCATCAATCACCATCAGCGTCTCTATTCATTGGTTGATTGGGTTTGGATGTTACATCGCGAAGGCAAAATTGAAGAAGCTGTAGATGAGAAGCTTGGCAATGATTATGTGGATGATGAAGCAAAGAAACTTTTACTTTTGGGGCTTGCATGTTCACATCCCATTGCCAGTGATAGGCCTCAAACGCAAGATATTTTCCAGATTATATCTGGAACTATGCCGGTCCCTAATGTGCCTCCATTCAAACCTGCTTTCACATGGCCTTCGATGGTTACTGCCTTCAGTAGCAGTGACAGTACACTTACTAGCACAACATTTTCTTCCTAAGGTTGGTATGTAACATGGACTATGACATTATTGCAGAAAGCTTCATCCATCCTTGCATTGGAGGCATTAGGGTGGAGCTCAGGGAAGAAAACGCTTATCCCATTTTTCATGTAACATGGACTATGGCATTATTGCAAAAAACTTAGCCCATTTTGTATTATCATGCGACCTTGTTACCTGCGTGTTATTGTTAGACTCAAGCTTCCATTATATGGACTTGGGTCTTCATTTCCTTTTCTTTTTATTTTTTGGTTGTAAGTAAATATGATTCATTTCCCATGTAATCTTCTTCTTCTTTTCATTTTTTGGTTTTTGTTTTGGGGGTCATAATTTCCCTGCAATCAAGTGCAAGAGATTTATTCTTGTTCTTTCATTCTTTCTGTTTTATACATAATTTTAATTGTTAGCCCTTAACATGAAGTAGGAATACAAAAGAAATTTATTTGGCAGATAGATTACATCATATTCATATGTACCAGCATTTGCATTTTGATATATCGAATGGAAGTACTAATAATAGAGATTATGCAGGACACGATTGACAATGAAGAAGTCTCTTGACATGCATCCTCAATGAATCTATGATATCATGGTCTGATCTCCATGTGATCAGGAACTAGTTCATTAGGTAATGCTTTCACTCGTATTATCTTCCTGAAGAGCTCCATGAGCTTCATGCGATCAAGGGGTGGTACAGTTTGTAAAAACCCTGAACACCATAAAAACCTTCCTTTCTCTTATTCCTTACAATCACAAATCAAGCCATTTACTTCACCTATCAGAATCCTAAAACATGACATACTTTCTTCCACCAAAAAGCCATCAAATAACTCATCAAACTACCTTTAATTTTCTATCACAAGTCACAGCTTCAACCCTTTTTTCAACAAATCTAAACCTAAAATCCACAAATTCTCTAATCCCAGAACCCACCATAACCATGTAAACACATTCCCTAGTTTGTCCTTTGTCATCCAGACTTGTAACTGCAGACATACATATGCCCTTGATTTCTTGAATCCAGATTGTTCATCTTGTACTCTGTCTAGGAGCATATATTGCACAATTAGTTTGTTCTCTTCAAAACCAAGCACTACATAAAGTTGCAAGATTTTATTGATATTCATACTCGAGGCTTGAACCACCTTGGGATACCTGTTATAAGCTAACAACAAGTCTATTCCATAAAGTGTAGCAAGAGATTCTTACATATTCATACAACCTTAGAACCAGTGTTGTAACAGTAAAATCAGTTTAGTTATGGATCCTGTGAAACTATAAATCACCAGGTGACTTTCAGAATTGTTAGGAGTTATGGATTGAGCTGTATTTAAAATCCAGTAACTGTTTAATCAGGTGCTGAAGTCAAAAACTATTCATTGATGCACCCAGAACCAGAGACAAGTTAATTGCATTCCACATTCATGAACATAAATCTAATATACAAAATTAAAATAAGCTAAACTCTAGAAAGTTGAAGAAAAAGAAGATATGACCACAGTAACTCAGGCATATCCTTCAAACAAACCAAATTTCATTAAGAACTTCTTTTGATTACACTCCAGCATTTCACTCAAGCTACAAGCTATATTCTTCTTTTTCAAAAGTTTGTGCCTCAATTCCAATCTCTTCTTCAAACCATGTCGAAAGAAGTCAGGATAATCAATGACTTCATCAATTTGTCTCCCCATTACCTCCACCAGAAACTTGATCCGAGGTTCTAAAGAATTCTGGACGCTCTTGATCAAAATAGGGGGGAAACCAGTTACCAAAGCTGCTATCTGTCCATCTCCAAACCCACACCTCTTAAGAAAATCCAAATTGGGTTTCAGGACCTTGTTTACATCTCTACAGAGAACTTCAGGGAAGTTCATTGCCACTGTTTGAAGATCATGCTCTGCCAGACCTACTGATCTCAGAAACTCTGAAGTAGGGCGTAGCCTTTTTTCAACGCTATAACCCATTATAAATGGGTTTTTGGCCATAACTTTGCCAACCATCCCATCTCTGGCAAGGCCAAGACTAGCAAGAAAGTCTGCTATCTTTTTTAGCTTGGATTCAATGCTGTAGCTGATGAGCCTGGGGTTGACCAATATCATCTTTCCAAGTTGCTTTTCAGGGACGCCCAGTGCCTGAAAGAAGGCCAGAAGCGGACAGAGCTTCTCTTCCACACTGTGGGAGAGTATGTGAGGAAATTTGACTATGGCAGAAGCAACTTCATGCGGTTTTGTACCCAGCGTGGAGAGGCACTCAACCATGGGAACAAGCTTCTCATGGAGACCTATTGTAAGTATCTTGGGGCACTTTGAAACAATGGAAGGGAGCTTTCTCTCTTGAATGCCAATGCTTTTGAGATAAGCCCAGTTTTCGGAAGCTCTCTCTCTTTGAGCACCCTCAAGGCGCTTGCACTTCTTAAACATTTCATTGATGCTTTTATCATCAAAACCTCTATCCCTAAAGAACCACATAATGCTGCTACCATGTTGACTGCTGCAGATTTCCATAACCCCCTAACAAGATCTGACATATATGTAGATCAATAGATGCTAAACAAACAACTTCTACAAGTCAAGATAACTAATCAACGTGGTGTACACTACATTACAAGTTTTAGATGTAAAGAGAAAAGCATGCCAAAGGAGATGACATATTATTTTTTTTTTTTTTGAGAAGAGCCAAAAGGCCTAAAAGAGATGATTAGAAGCAATTCTTTTACCAATTGCCAAAATGGGTAGTTAAAGTCACACTCCTTTAAATACCAAAATAAAAAAACAATAAAAAGAAAGAAAGAAAGACCTGGAGTTGATCGGAAGCAGAAGCATTGTCAAAGTAAACACTTCTATGTATAATTGAATAGAACCAAACAAATGGCGAATTGAAAGAAGGGTTGAGAGCAAGTGAATTAATATGAAGAGTGTCAAAGGAGAGCCAAAGAATGCAATTTTGTTTTTCAGTAGTAGAAAAGAATCTCTAACTAGTCTATGGCTGTCCCCAAAATTTTATGACTAAGGATTGGTTGATGTTGTGGTAGTAATAGTAGAAACGAGATCATGGCAGTTAGTTACTAGCATGTTATCAATGGAGAGGAGAAACATAGAATGTTAAGCTTTTGATTCCTTATGAAAACAAATAACTGAAACTAGCATATAGCATTGGAAGAGGAAGAGGATACAAATTCCTGGGCTACAAGACACAGACACAGACAAAGTAGTAGTAGTAGTAGTAGTAGTAGTAGTAGTAGAGTAGAGCATATATGATTATGAAGAAGAGAGGCGCTTATCTTACTTTAATAATAAATGAGAGCTCTTTGTATCATAGGTCCATAACTAGCGGAGGCAGAGGCAGTGAGAAAGAATTGCTTTTGTTGCCTTTCCTCCCAATTCCCACTTCCCCTACTTGCCCTGCCTTATCTGTTGCTCTCTATTTGTATGTATTTTGTACTATCTTTCAATATTTTTATTTTACCGTAATTGCCCTCATTCTTCGAATGAAATGACTGGTGTGTCCTCCTCCCTTTCACTCTACTGCTGCTTTTGCCTCTCTCTCTCATCTTAGTGGGAACATTGGATTTTTTTTTTTTTTAAATAACTATAAAAACCCAAATATTTTGTTAGTTAGCATAGTTTTGAAAATATCTACGTATCTAACAACTCGAGTGTAACAAACTCGATTTTGAATTGCTAAATCGAGTACATTTAACTTGATTTCAACCTTAAGCTACAACTGATGTGGAAATTTGTCCACCTAGACTTAGAACTCAAGTCAAATGGACCCGAGTTCTGTTAATCTAGAACTCGAGTCCAACGGACTTGATTTAGTTTTGTTTGAAGCTTGTTCTTCTTCTTCTTTTTTTTTTTTTTTTTTTTTTTTTTTTTTTTTTTCTAGATGCGAGCTACCCTCCACTTCCAAGCCCCAAAAACTCATGAACAAAACCAAATACAAAACCCAAAACAAATCAAACTCACTCTCCACTCCAACGTGTTTTTCTCCTCTATTGGAGTGGCAGCGAGAAACCACACATTCAATCCGATTTTCGTCGTCTGAAGCTTTCGCTGCCCTTGGGTTGCTTTGTTATTGCTTCTCTGGTTTGCTGGATTGCTTCTTTCTTCTTCATTGTTGATCTCTGCATTTTGATCTCAAGTTGTTGATCTCTATGTTTAGATTTCTGAGTTTTGCTGATCTTTGCGTCTGGGTTTTGCTTTTTTTACTGCATTTTGATCTTTGCATTTGGATCTATGGGTTTAGGTGCTAATAAATCGAGTCCTATGGATTCCATTTCCATGCTTACGTGGACACAGTGTCCACATTAGCTCAAAATTGAGTTTATTGCACTCGGTTTAGCGTTTCAAAATCAAGTTTGTTTCGCTCAATTAGTTAGAAACCAAAATAGTTTTAAAGCTCGGCTATGATAATATAATTTGGGTTTTACAGTTATTTTGAAAAAAAATCCGGAAACACTCTAAAACCCCAAACCGAGCTTTAAACCCTAACCTCCTCAATACCTCATCCATTTCATAAACAACAAAAAAAAAAAAAAAAAAATGGCATCAGTGCAGCAAGGTCGGATTTTGAAGCTGATTTCAGAGTCCCAAACGGAGGCACTTTGGCTGAAACTACGCCGTTTCAGTTCTAGCTCCCTAGAAGATGAAGCAGCTATCAGAGGACAACAACAACGACGACGACCCTTGAGATCGGAGGAGGAAGATAATGACTATTCTAGCCAACAACAACAACAACAAGAGCGTCCTCCAGAGCCCATTCCAAACAGGCCTTTGAGACCCCAACGCAACCCCAAATTCCAATCCCAATTTCAAAACAACAAAACAAGAACATGGGGTAATGATGTTAATCCAAATCCATCTGAAAACAACAGCAACTTCGATTTTCTCGAAAAATTCAAACTTGGTCCTGAAGCCTCTTCCTCTTCCTCTTCTTCTCCCAAACCCCAACAACAACATGACCAAGTAGAAGAAGCGAACAACGCGGAAACGCCTCCTCCACAAGACGCTGAGGAGATCTTCAAGAAGCTAAAAGAAACGGGTCTGATCCCAAATGCTGTGGCTATGCTCGATGGTCTTTGCAAAGACGGCCTTGTTCAAGACGCCATGAAGCTCTTTGGTTTGATGCGCGAAAAGGGTACTATTCCTGAAGTCGTTATTTACACTGCTGTTGTTGATGGCTTCTGTAAGGCACACAAATTCGATGATGCCCAAAGAGTTTTCAGGAAAATGCAAAACAATGGTATTTCTCCCAATGCCTTCTCTTACTCTGTCTTGATTCAAGGACTTTATCAGTGTGACCAGTTGGACATTGCTATTGACTTTTGTGTTGAAATGTTGGAAGCTGGCCATTCACCAAATGTGCAAACTTTTGTTGGGTTGGTAACTAGATTGTGTTTGAAAATGGGAGTTGAAGAAGCCAGGAAAGTCATTACAACTTTAACGAACAAGGGTTTTTTTGTTAATAAGAAAGCTATTAAGGAGTATATGGACAAAAAATCTGCACATCCTCTTGTTTGGGAAGCAATCTTTGGCAACCAAACTCCTGAGATACCATTTCAGCATTGACTTTTGTTGTTCATTTTGTAAGTTTTTCTTTCTAATATATGCTTCCTTGGCTTTGTTTTAGACAACCCAAATGTGAGAGACTACTTGTGAAGAACATTCAGTGTCATCAATGCAAGTTCTCTGTGTTACTTATGGTTTATTTTTCTTATACTTTTATGTGGTTGATGGAATGGAATTACGTTGATAATGGGTGTTTTTAATTTGTGCTTTTCATTTCTTTATGGTTTAATGGCATGGTTTCTTTGTACTAGAGCTGGTTTTCTTCCAACAACCAAATTAGTAGCAGTAGACAGTAGCATCCTATAACAATCCTCTGAATTTCTTCATGCTTAACCTTCCTTCTTTAAGAACATCTGAACAATATTGATGCCGAAGCCCATGGTCACCTAGTACATGTGCTTCTCCACTCAAGTCTAGCCTGCTCCAGCAATATTTATTCCATACTCCTCAATGTCTCCATCCTTACGAATGATCTTGTTCAGATACCCAAAAGAGATGACTCTTTAATACATATTACACCATCGATTTTCACTTTCCTCTGATCCCTATTTCTAGTTTTATATAAATCACAGTTCATATACTTAGTCAAGCTTCCTGTGATCATCCTCAGGCTAGTTGATACTTTCTAAGTTCAAGCCATTCAAAATATGGAACAAAAGTGAAGTATTTTATTTATTAATTAATGTTGCAATGAAGCCAGCATTCATTTCAAGTGAATATTGTAATGGATGGATGGCAGGAGCAGTAGTGGTTTGAGTGTGATTATTTGGTGGTGGAAGTATTGGTATATGTGAATGATATGAGAGGAAAGAGCCGGTGGTGATCCTAGTAGTACTGGTACTAGTAGTGATGCAGGGCAGAAGGGTTAAATGTAGGTTCTTCAGAAATTTAGCACTAAATTAGGATCATTGATGAGATCTTGACGGGTTCTTGAATAGGGTTTAATGTTAAGTGTTTAGGTAGAAAGTACCAAAAGATTGATTTTTTTTTTTTTTTTCCTCAATAATCAAGAATTTTTTTATTGAAACAAGCTGAAAGGAACCAGCAAACAAAATACAACCAAGTTGGAAACCAGCATTACAAATCACAGAACTAGAAACCAAAACTGTGATAAACCAGCAACACAGACCAGCAAATATGAAGCAAGTAGCTAGGAAACCAGCATCAAGCCACACAGCCTAGTACAAAGCAGGCAACAAACACCTTACACTACACTACTATGCAATTGGTCTACAAGATTTGAGGCAAGTCACAGAGACTCCCCATCCATTGCAAATCTGCAGATTTCTAGAATTAGGGAAGGGCCCTTGAATTCAATCCTGGCTTTCACATTCTTTCTAATGACAGCAACGAGCTGCTCCTCTGAGCTGACTTTATTCCCATGCAGGATCGCATTTCTTTGCTCTACACATGAAAAATCACAGCACTAAGCCCCAACCTACAAGACATAGCAAGCAAGCTCTTGCCTTTCCAATACATAACCACCCCATTTTGCTAGTCTATCCCTGGTAATCAATCTGTCCCACATAGCTAACCAACAAATGTAAGCCTGAAGAGGGATTCTTTGAGGAATCAGACCAATTTCTGTCAAATAACCACTGGTGCTTTGATGGACTAGCCAGGGATAGACTAGCCAAACAGGGGATTTGTAGTGATACCCCCATTCATAGAAGGACTAAACCTCCTAAATTACCATTTCCTAGAAAGACTAGGACTCAATAATTATTAAAATAGTAATTAAGAACTTCTCAACAAAATAGAAAAAGGAGTCAAAATATAAAATAAAACTCGTGAGCCTTTTAAACAGCCCACTATAGCACATTGCAGAAAATATGAAATTACCAAATTACCGCTATTTATATCATTATATGGTGCCAAGAAATTCCAATATTGAAACTAGACCACAATTCTTGAATCTTTAGTATTTAATCATGTTTTTTTCTTGGAACTCTTTGCTGGCTGTGTCAAGTAAGTACTAATGTCAATTTGAAGGTGGAGTAGGATGCTAAAGGACGGGGGGAATTATGTTGTGCCGTAGTACTGAAGCACGATACAAATCATGTTATTTTGCCAATATATCTTTTTGCAAGTGAGCTTGTTGCTGAAACCATTCCTCTTCTAGCATTCTTTTGTAGCCTGTGGATATGACCTAGGAGTCAGCACCTAGGCCTTGCTTGGAATCAGCACCAAGCAAGAAAACCACTAGGAGTCAGCACCAGACCAAAAGAAAGACCAAACGGCCATTTTTTTCATTCATTAAAATATCAACTATCTTCTCAAGGACTACAATAAGTTGCTTATATAGGATTGCTAAACCCTAGTTCTAATTGGCTAGGAAACCCTAATTGTTTTATTACAGAAATAACCTTGCTTCCAAATTAAAATACTAATAGCCCAATAAACTAATAGGACCTCCAAATTAAAATACTAATAGCCCAATAAACTAATAGGACCTAAAACATAAAAATACAATTGACTTGCAAACATAAATAATATTAAATAATAATTTTCTTGCAACTCCCGCATCACATTTCTTTTCACACGCACATAAAAGACTACAAGCTGGGTTTTGTTTGGGTTTTTTTTTTTTTTTGGTTCCCCCCAGTTGATAAGTTATCCATGCACCCCATGGGTTTTGAAACTACAACCTCACCCTTCACCCATTTGCGAGAGGAGGAAATGCTATTTGAGCCAAAGCGCATTGGCCACAAGACTATAAGCAGTTATTTGGTAATACAATGAAACTGATGATTGTTCTGTGAAGTATTTTAATTGTTGAATTAATTAAATTACCTAATTAATTAAATTACCTTAACAGCAGGTGAATAGATAGTCAACAGACTCAACACATTCTCTAGAAATCTTCGAAATTGGAGGGAATTTTTCGTTATAATGTGAAATAGGTGACTGTTGACCTAGTTAAAATGTTAAGTTACCCTAGGGAGAGATCTGGAGGAATGGATATATAAGAACACTGGAGAAGAAGACATAACCTCTTTGTGGAAAGCCTAGGACTTCACCGCCATGGGGGTGATCCTGCGTTGAATTTACGCAACCTTGTTTTTATCCTGAATCCTTAATGCATGGTATCGTCATTTTGTTGTAAGATATGCATCGTTACGAAATAACTGGTTCTATATCATGGCTGCTTAAACTTTGCCCTGTGTTAATAATGCATAGTATTTTCCTTTTGCATAAACACATTGGTGGAAAATACAAGTAAAACAAAATAAATTCTTGATTTCACAACACATAAAGTAAAAATAAGGTACTTTTTGGAGCTAGTTAGGTTTAAGTCTGCAATGAACTGAACTGCCTTTTGTATTGCTGCATTAATTGAATTTTTAAGTTGTAGATACGAGTCAAATGTGCAAGCTCTGCAACATTCCTGCAAGTAGTTTGAGTTGCAGGGGCTGTTATGAAGATACTACTATATAGTTCGGTTTCCTCAGAAACAGTCCTGTAATATGCTTGGTTAGAATTGTGATTCAAGACATTAACATAGAAGGTTGACATGATGAGTGGTTTGGAGGGAGTGCCTTAACAGAGTTAGTTTCTGGTTTGTTTTTGACAGCTGAGGATAGGGATGATTCTATTTATAGTTTGTTGGGTGCTACAGATGGTAAGGTGACCAGACCGGGGGATTCTAATAAAAGTATTGTACAAGCTGATTGGGATATTGAATGTATTGATTCTTTCTATAATCTATTTTACTCAAGTTTTCGACTAGATGAAGGGGTTGAGAGTCAGATAGTTAATCATAATCGTAGGTTTTCGATCCTGCTATAAGGCATTCAGAATATCTAGCAGGTAAACAGCTTCCGTGAAAGAGTTTGGCAAAGCATGTTCCTGAGGAAAGTAGCATTTAGCATTAGACCATTGGGGAAGGATAAAAAAATAATTAAATAAAACCGCAAAAATTGATGCAGGAAAAAAAATAAAATTAATGCAATACTGAATTAATGAGAAAATTAAAAACAACCTAGGAATCAACACTTGCGCTCTCTACCAACTTAGGACCACTAACCTAGGAATCAACACTTGTGCTCTCTACGAACCTAGGACCACTCTTACTTTTCTTTTTTCCTTTTTTTTTTTTCTCTTTTTTGAGCTCCGATAGAAATCCTAATTTAATGAAACCTAATATGCTACTCCCACCACTACCCAATCAAAATCACTCGAACTTTGGTCCTCAAACTCCACAAGCTTTTAAGGCTTGGAAAAGTACCACTCCGCCCAATGTAGGCAGTGGTAACCTAGGACAACTCCTTGGTTATTAACAAAGATTTTTGTTAATAAGTGAAAGTTTAATCAATAAATTATTGAATATATATATTTTTTCCAAACATTTATATGATTGTATTATACTTTAGGTTTGTCAATTAAATTCAATTACATGATGGCATTGATTAATGCAATATAAAAGAGTTACCTTCTTTCTAAAAAAAAAAAAAAGAGTTACTTTCCCCACTTACATTTATGTGATTATATTGACCAATGAGCTATATGATTGAATTTAATAAAAGAACTTAAGATACATCACCGAAGAAATTATATCAAATCTTGTATTAAAAAAAAAAAAAAGTTTCATTCCGTTTCAAATTTTATTTTTTCCCTCTACCTGGTCTATCTAGACTCCTAGAGAGTAAGGAACAAGTGCAGATTCAAGGAGTGAAGATGTCCATAGCTGATTTTTTTTTCCCATTAATAATGTATTTTTCATGTTTACTTTACTTATGACATAGTTCTTTTTCTTCATTAATATACTCATATATGATATGTTATATACTTATATTATATAATAATGATATTAAGTATCCCTTCAAAAAAAATGATATTAAGTATGTATATTATTTGATTTTGGATTAATAATTTGATATGATATAATATTGTGTGATGCAAACTTAATTAGAGGTGGGTGTACAAAACTTCAGCAATAACTTTTGAAATGGTACCTTGAAATATACTGATACTAGAATGTTCCGTTTCAATGGCCAAACCAGAACGGCGTTTGTAACGATGTTTAAAGCATTGGACTGAAATAGACCCAAGAGGACCAAATGGTCTAGAATGGATCAAAGTAGATTGAAATAGACCGAAGTGGATGAATGAACTAAAATTGACCAAAATGCTACGTTGATGTAACTCAAAAGGAATGTAATAATAATACATAGTACACTTCAGCTTTTAAATATTATATAGATTAACAAAAGAGTAAAATTGAAGCACAATTCCTTATATATTAAACTTTAGACTCCCCAAATATCTATCTGAATTTGGTTCACAACACAGAAAGGATTTTGTGGAACCCATTCTTATATTTGCAGCCAGTTTGGATAGGAAAAGGAAAGGAAAGGAGAGTAGATCAAACTAACCATTAAATTTGTTCTTATTTTAAGATCTTTACATAAGTGGATAGTTTTTGGATAGTTTATATGAGTTTGTTCATTTTCGAGATCTTATATAAGTGGATACTTCTAAGGAGTCGTGCCTCACTCTCACATTGACTTTTTTATTCCAACTCTCCACTTTTTCCCACACATATTTATTTAAAAACAAATATACACACAAAGAGAAGGAATAAAGTTCGAGCACAAATTTAATTGTAAAAAAAAAAAAAAAAAAAGTGGATTCGACCTCGTAGTATATCTTAAATGACCTACAGTTCTCTTTAGGCATTACTGCACGCTTTGGTCATATATAGATGATACGATTCTTACTATTGACAATTGATAATTGACAAAGCCGTGAGGTGAGGACTATTATTAGAAGGGAGTTGGTTGGTTATCTCCGGTGAGTCCTCCGTTTGTTGTGCGTACCATGCACATGGTCGCGCGGTTATTGTTTAATTGAAGAAGCGAGTAAAGTGAAGAAGAAGAAGAAGAAGAAGAAGAAGATGCATTAGTTCAGCATGATACATCTCCCTCTTCGATCAAGAGACTTTGAATATTTTAAAGTACCCACTTATTAATATAAATGCCAAACCACAACCCACCAAAGCCAATTCTCAATGCCCCTGGCTACAAGAAGGTCTTTGTGATTTGGTCGGCCTTTTTTATATATTTTTTTCTCCTAACCAGTTTAAGGTAAGTCAAACCTAGGCAATCAAGAAGGGAACTGTCTCATTACCTAATAATTCATTGCCAAATAGTCTATATATATATTTGTGATAAATTATTTATTTTAATTTTTTTATATAGTTTATCAATTATAGTACACAATGCATGCATCTATTTTTCAATAATTTTTTTTACTTATTAATTTATAAGGAAAAAAGAGGCGTAATTTATGGAGAATATAGTAAGAAATATAACAAATAGGTTTTTTTCTTGGTATTATCTAATGAATGACTTGTGAGTTGAGTCAAATTTGTGGTTGGCAAAAGTAAACTATACAGGAAAGTGGTGTGAAGGTAGTAGTAGGGTTACCAGAAGCTGAAGCAATGAGATGGCCGGAGGCCGGCAGTACCATTAGTGTACCTTAGCAGTCAGCAGAAGGGAAACCAAATTTAATGTTAGTGGAAATTTTATTCATTTTCTTTTTAGTCTTGGAATGTGTTTATTAATGACGGTAGCTTGAACCAAGGATAAGCAATAAAGTCAAAGATAGATTTATAAGAAGTACGTAGTTCACTAATTTCAACAACCATTTCACTTGACTTGAAGGATAAGCCATTGGTTTTTTTTTTTTTTTTCCCATAAAAAGTCTTTAAAAATATTTCTTAAATCAATGCCATATTCTTAGGAAATATGTTAATTTTTTCCTTTCTTTATAGCCTTAATTGAAGACAAATTAAGCCCTTCTATACTCTCATCAATTATAGCTTCAGAACCCTAGATTAAATTCTATTACAAAATAGTTTACTCCACTATTACAAATTTCAAGAATTTGAATATTTATTTTACTTATTTTTAGTATTTTATATTTAAATATAATAAAATTTACACACTATACATTGTTGCTTATGCAAAGTGATTCAATATATGCATAACATAACATAATAATAGTGAGTTTTTGTTACCTGGTTCACTAATTATTAATATATTTTTCATCTATTTACATATAATTTTAAATTAAGTTGTGGGGCTATATTCTATTTATATTATTAATAATAGGATTCCCTATTTGGGTTTCAATTTTTTGTGTGCCTTCACATAAATTCTTAAACTCTTTAAAATACCCCTAATTTTTAGATAAATAATTTTAAATTAAAAAGCACAAACTGGTTAAAAGAGTGTAAAGACACAATTTGATTCACGGCTCAATAGATTTGGACAATGGCCCAACAGGCCCACAACAATAAATTTGTTTGAAAGTGAGTTTAACAATGAATGTTCAACAAGTCAAATGTGAATCACAATAGATTAGTCTAGTGTTGGAATGACTAAGATGAATAAATTGAAAAGAAAAACACTCATCGATCAAGTCCGATGATGATATGTTCTTTCATATATATATATATATATATATATATATATATATCTTAGACTTATACAAATATTCAAGTTCTTCATTACAAAGAGGTTTTTCTTTTGTTTTTCTCTGATCTCCCCTTTTTCTGTAAGGGAATCCTTTCCCTTTTATACTCTTTCTCTACCTCTTATCTTAGCCTTCCACTTGTTGATCAAGTAACTAATCTTATTAATATTTGTCTCATCGGAACCTTCTTGAAGTCTTTTGTGGGTAACTGTAAGGTTAGAAGTCGCTGTTGAGGCATCACCTACACATTAATGCGACTAATTGGTTAGGTGCAGAGTATTCAATGCGGTGGTAGCAGTTTTTTTTCCAGATATTTCTCAATTCTCTGTTGACTTTCCTCTCTTCAAACCTTATCCTCCTTCCAAGTACTTGTTGGGTGATCAGACTTCAGGCTTTCTCTCTGTTTCCCGATGACGTTTGTCTCCGCGGACAACATCACCTGCTTGTCCAAGCCAGCTCTCGTCCTTGGTCCAATAACCTACTTGCCTTTACTAGTACTTGTTTGTCCTCGGGCTCTTTGGCGTCCTCGAGCGCGGACCACGGCCTAATACCTTTATCCGAGCTATTTATCCCCACAAAGATTTATTTACTGTTCCGAAGTTTTAGGTTTTTTTTTTTCTCCATTTAACCTAAAATTTAGAACACTATTTCTATTTCATTTTTAAATATTATTCCAAGTTATCTTACCTCTTTCTTTAAAAAAATAAAAAATACAAACTGTTTTTTATATATTACTTTTAAACATTATAACACTAAACCAATATAAATAAAAAAAGAGCATTATTTAGTACTAATTAAAAAAAAAAAAGAGTAGAGAAAAACAAAAACTTTCGAGCAAATGCTAATCAATTTTTCTTTTTAAAAAGATTATTTATGAGAACTTGGGATATTAATATCTCTGTGGTATTGATTTTGAACAAAAGTATATTTCATTTTTTATTCCTACAGTAATTTGTGATAATCTTATTGCCTTTTAGAGAAATAAAATCACGATTTCGCTCCTGTTGACTTTGTAACTCTTGATTTTACGTTTTATTTTAAATAATGTAAATAATTTTAGCCCAAGTCAATGACTAATTACTGGATATTTTGAGGTAGGCTGTGTCAACCTTTGATGATCTGATGGAAACATTGTCAAATCTAACATGTATGGAGATAATTTCCAAAAAAAAAAAATTATAATTCAAAACCTGTAATAAATTTAGTATAAGTGGGAAAACATTATACAGACCTTGTTAGCAACAACTTTTGAAAATCTGTTGCTTCATCTAATTAAATTCATTCACTTTTTTTGGATGTCATAAAAACACTCAGAAATATCAACTAGTTGATCTATAAGGTTCTTAGTTGGGTATTTATTATAGGAGAAAAAAATGTAAATTTGGACAATTTGAATTTTTTTTTCCTAATTAAATTAGTTTCACAAAAAGTGCATTTCCGATTTTGAATAACAATATAAGTTTAAAGACAATACATATTGTGATTGACACTTGATAAATGTGATATCAATAAAAATAAAATAATGTTAGCTTCAATTATAACTTATTACCACCTTAGTACAATTGTGAGAAGTTATAAAAAATTGGTGTGATATATATATATATATATATATATATATATATAACATTGTTGTCTAACCAGTTGTTACCCACTTGTTTTTTTTTTTTTTTTTGTATGAATTACCTTACTTGTTATATACTCTAGCATGCATGATGTAGAACTGACTCTACTGAGAAGATTACCATTAATTGTTATCCATCATCTATGGTTACAGTTAGTCCTATTATTATATCAAACTCGAGACAGGTACTGTTTTATTAGATTCTTTTAAATAAATACAAACATAAGACTAGGAGAATGTGGGGTCGGCGCCGGCCCTGCAGCCTCGCGGATATCAAACTTCAATAGTGACTTTAAATATATTTAGTTTTATACAGTAGTATATATTAAACATGAAGCACAAACTTATATATTTCAAACACTCTATGTGTTTGAGAAATCATGAATTTAAAATTTTCAAATGAAGTTCCTCAGCCGTCCAAAAGTCAAAGCTAGCTTGTCCATTATTTTATAGAAGTGTAATACATATTATTTAATCTTAAAAAACTAAGAAATTGAACTTGAGTCATAGCCTTGATTGCTATAAAAAGGGTTGTCTTCTTTGGTTTCTCTCATTATCATCTTTCATTAGTCAACACAAAATATAAACAAGAAGAAGTTTTGAGAGAGTAAGGGTTAAAAGGTACAAAATGAATTCTCTTGTAGTTTCTCAGTCTCCATTTTGCATGGCCACCATTGTCTTCTACACTTGTATTTGGATCCCATTTCTCCAACTCAAGCAAGCTTTGCTCGGCATAATGGGCCTCCTCATGTTCGCTTCTCATGATGAGCCAGTAGTTGAGAGCTTCAATGAGGGATACCTTCCCGTGACTAGGTTTGAAGAGTTGCAAAATGTGGATGAAATGTGTTCTATTTGCTTGGTGGAGTTTGAGAAAGAAGATGTGGTGAGCCAACTATCTAGATGTGGCCACGTTTTTCACATGCACTGCATCGAAAGCTGGCTAGACCGAAACCAGTTCACCTGTCCACTTTGTAGGTCATTTTTATTATCTAGTGTAAATACTTGTCATGCAAACTGTGGTGGTAGTGGTACTACTTCACTACGTATCCCCTCATATCTGGATTCTTCTTGGCATTAATAAAATCAAAATTTTGTATTCTTTGTTTTACATTTAATATTTTTATCTTTTTGTTTTGGGATTCAGGAATTGTATTAAAATTTTGATTCTTCAAAAAAATCTGCACACTAAGGAACTGCATGAAACAAGTTTCCTAAATTTTGCGGTTAGGAAAATTTCAAAACAACTAAAAAAAAAAAAGGAAAGAAGGAAACTTTTGACATCCACCTAAGCCTTTGAACAGAAACAAACTGAAACTTTGTTTTGTATTAGCTGATGATGTAGGTTGTTTAGATATTTTCTTCAACGGAAGATGATAAGTTTTAAAATAATCTCTGCTTAAAAAATAGTTTGACAAGGCAACCCTGATGTTAATTGTTTGTTGCTTTGTTTTTTTATTTTTTATTTTTTTTCGGGGGGGTGGGGGGTTGAATTATTTGTTTGTTGATTAACAAGAAAGACTCTGCAACAAGTCAACGAGGGGGCTATTTGATCAGAATACAGAATTTGAGATGATGGAGGTATTTTCTAGCTATTTGGATTTGCATCTAATTAATTTCTTAATTTCCCAGTCCGAGTCCAGTGGCTTAATATGCAAATCTAATTAAGAAGCAATAAGATTTGATTAATACTCTTTTTTTTTCTTCAACGTTCAAACACACATGAGTGAACTGCCAATTGTCATTTTACACAACTGGAGAGAGATGGGGGCTCCATTAAATTAATGAGTATCTGAGAATGAATACTAATTAACCTGTGGAAGCGTGATGGTTATCAAAAATATACATGTGGGATAGTGTGTGACTGATGCTAGCTTGTTGTTGGATAGAAGAAGAAGAAGAAGGCATTTTACATGCAGTACAATTACAATTCGGTTTTATCAGTTTATCAGATACATATGGCGAAGTTAATTCAAGTCTTTATTTTTCAACTTTCAGACGCTACCTCTAGTACTGCAGCAATATTTATCCTATGTGTATCATATATTTTTCCACTTGTGAGATGTACCTATTGTAATAAAGGTGAAAATTAAAAGGGTATAGAATATAAGGTTACTTGTAGGAAGCTTATTTTGGCAGGATTTTTTGTTTTTGTTTTTTTAGTGATCTCTATTCTTAATTAGCTTTGGATGGTTTTTTGTTTTGTTTTGTGTTTTTTTTTTTTTAAATGACAAGCGTAGAGGTAGATCAACCGAACAATTGTTAGGGTACGTGATTTACGATTTGAGGATAGTTGACTTACCGTATGATATGAGGTAGGTCCTCCTCCGGAATCCCTGAAACAAAAATTAAAGTTTTTGAATTCTTATTTTTTGTCTTCTGCACTGCAATTGGAGCCAAGTTAGACTTATTGAGCATCGACCTCAACAGAAAAAGACCTCTTTCAAGTTTGAAAACGTTGCAGGTGTAAAAGTCCAATCCAATGACGTACAACGAATAAAAATATTATTTCTAAAAATTTTATATATCTTTACTTGAAAGATGCTAAGAACGCTCACAACAATAATATTATATTGGTATATTGATATTTTTTAACTTCTCAAACACTAAAAAGCATGCTCCAGTAGTAGAGCTAAATCTATTTTTTTTTAGCTCCATTGCTACAGTGGACATCTATAGATAGATGTGTATTGTTCATGAGAGCTAAAAAAAAAAATATATATATATATATATATATTATTTTACCCCCGGCCCCGATTAAAATAATAAAAATGGTTCTCTCTCTCTCAGTCACTCCGTGCCTCTCTCTCTCTCTCAGTCACTTTCACCTCTCTGTCTCAAAGTCTCCGACCCACGCCTGTGCCGGCCTCAACGTCACCGGCCCAAGCTAACCCAAGTCTCAAGCCACTGATCCATTGCTTTGGTTTTCCGCTGATCAGACCCATCTGCCGATCAAACCCACGCCTCCGCCCAGTCCTCCATCTCAACGCTTACCTAATGCCAATCAGATCATTGCTTTGGTTTTCCGCTGATTAGACCCATCTGCCGATCAGACCCGCGCCTCTGCCCAGTCCTCCATCTCAACGCTTACCTAATGCCAATCAGACCATTGCTTTGGTTTTCCGCCGATCAGACTCATCCGCCTCAGACCCACTTCTCTTCCGCCGATCAGATCCATTTCTCTCAATTGAGCAATGCTAGTAACACAAAGTTCAACAACTTTTTTCAAAATTTAGTTATGGTTAATGCAACACCACTTTCACATGACTCCACAACTAAAACCAATTTATGCATGGTACATCAAATAATCAATCATAGCACATATATATATATATACTATCTTAGGGTCTTTAATAATTGTGAAAAAATGAGGAAACTTTTTGTATCCTTAGGCTTATAGTTAGAAATTAACACATGACCATTAAAAGAGGACAAAAGGCAGTAATGACTAGTATTCCACAATCTACTGTAGTGGCAAGTTATTATTTGATTCTCCCAAGAATCCACCATTAACATTACCAAAAGAGAGATGTTACGTCCACAACATTTTTACAATATTTTCACAACAAATCATAGGTGGTTAGTTGTTATTGGTTCAAATTTGAAGCTAACACTAAGATTACTTTTTTGCCCTAACAATAACAACCACTAACAACCTGCCACTTAGGATTTGTTGTAAAAATGTTGTAAAAATATTGTGGACATATCATTTCTCTTACCAAAATGTGTATTATTCACAAACTTGTCATCTCAATGATTATCATGAAGCAAATTTAAATAATGTAAAATGCAGTGGTGACGTGGACAACTCATGTGCTTGTAAAAAAGGCAAAGTTTTTTGAGGAGTTTCAGGTGTGGTTATAGCTCATTCTTGATGCTCCTTAGTTTTGTTTCAATAAAACATGACTAGATAGTATTTGGGTCTGGGCCAATTATATGGTATGTGTAAGAGAAGGCCTTGCATTGGGCCCAAAGTGCGCTGGTCGTACCTGCTAAGTCGTAAGCCTCTCAAATGAAATTTGCATTATCAGAGTCTCGGAGAAGGAAAGAAGAAGAAGCTGAAGCTCTTTCTTTCTTTCTTTCTTTCAAATTGACCTGATCTCCACACACCAAAATGGTAATCTCTCTCTCACTCGCTCGCTGGATTTCATTTTCTTTCAATTGGAATGATATTTGGATATATAGATCCGATTCATGAAATTCTCTGCTCTCTTCTATTTCTATATGCTTTTTGGGGTTTCCTTAATTCTCTATTTTTATATGTAGAAGTAGAACATAAAATTAAGATTTTGTATTCACTGCTGCTTCTTCTTTTGTTCAAGATCTGTTAAATCACACCCATACTATTTTCCATTTCCTGATGGATCCATCCATCCATCCATATTGATTATTCTTATGACCTCAATTTTTTTACCATCTGGGTGTGTGAGAATTTTAGTCTCTCAGAAGAATCCGTTATAAATGTTGATTTTTTTTATATATATTAGGTATTAACAGAAACTGAATCAATGATTACCCTTGTTGCAAATTCCTAATACAATTTGTGCTTTGAGCTTGGATGCTGCTTTTTTGCTTTAGGCAGCTGGTTGGTTAAAACTTAAAACTCATTGTAGTTGTACTCACAAATACTGAAGCTTTAAAACAGCTATAATCAACAGATTACTACTAATAAGAAAACAGACACCCAACTCTCAACTCAACATTTTCAAGACCTAGCAACCAGCCACCCTGAAATTACTACAACATACTAATGGAATTCTTAGCTACACTGACAGTATAAACCACAGTTATCAGAGATAACCCACTAGCAACAAGCTTCCATATTCTAAAAAGAGTTACAGACTTTGCCATTATACTCAAGTTCTGTGTTTTTTTTTTTTTTACTTTCCGTCTTATCAATCTCACAATGCCTTCCTCATGATTAATCTTTACATGATGGACAATACCATTCCTTTGCTGCAAAATATGGTAATATGCTTAAATTAGACCTCAAGTTTTTGCCTTTAAGTTCCTCCTTTCCTCATCTTACAGTGTCATCCCATTTAACTTTAGGATTCCTTAATAGGCATTAGCTCAAAATGGTTCTCGAGATTCTCTTAGAGAACAAGTATCTCAGTTCTTGATCTGTCACCCTTCTGCAGCAACCTATTCCTTGTTGCTTATATTTTATGCATTGCTAGCGTAGCCACCCAATAAAATCATGCCTGGGAATTGCTTTAGGGAACCAAATATTTACCCTCAAGAATCCTTTTTCTTCCATTCTTCCAAGTTCTTTGCGCTGGAGTACTGTGCTGTTTTTTCCTGGACTCCAAATAGGCCTGTCCTGTCTTTCTAATTCTACTAAACTCCACTTTCTTTGAACATTAATTAGCTCCTCATTTTAACCCATGCCATCTACAAATTTAATGAAAGGCCTAGTAATCTGCCTCAATTCTAGAATCTTCCTCCTGGACCAGTTGCATTCCTGAGAAATCTTCAGTGAAGATTCTTCACCTCCCAAAAACTCTTAACAATTACAAGCTCTTACTTGCACATGACTCAACTATCTCATATCGTGGAAATTTTCTGATATTCTCCAACAATAACATTATCATATTCACAATTGTAATGCCTTCTTTGAGACTGTTTTTACATTCTTTTCCATCAGTTTTATGTGACTTAACTGCTTAATTAACCTAACATCAAGGTTTTTAGATTGGTTAATTCTGTAATGGTTTACGTTCCTGAACTTTTTGTAGATTCACTTTGTGCTTCTTATTAGTCGACAAGGAAAAGTGAGGTTGACAAAATGGTATTCACCGTATACCCAGAAGGAAAGAACTAAGGTATCAGCTGCTCTTTATTTTTAATTTTTTGGTTTAAAATTAGTAAGTTTTGGTCCTATGGGGATGGGAAAGAGCTACCCCATGGGGGTTACGTATCACCGCTTTGTTTTTTTGTTTGGTTTTGGGGTGTGTGTGTGTTCTCCTTATAACTCATTGGTAATTGAAGGTATTTTTGCTGCTTTTGTTTTGTTTTTGATAACTAAGAAATTTTATTAAAAATGAGAGCACGATGTGTTCACGTTGATGAACACAAAGATCATTACTGCATTTGTTCCTTAAACTGATGTGCATTTTTTCCAATGTTGATATCCACCATTTTATGATCATGTTGAGAAGGTTCTACGGGAGCTAAGTGGAGTGATTCTTACCCGAGGGCCCAAGCTCTGTAATTTTGTTGAATGGAGAGGATATAAAGTTGTTTATAAAAGGTAATGCCAGAATATTACTCTGTGTTTGCTGTCATAATGAGAATCTCTTTCTTGAGGAATATTTTTCGTCATCTCTGACATAAGCCACTGAGCTGTTTCCAATAATGTGTTTGTGCAGATATGCTAGTCTGTATTTCTGCATGTGCATTGACCAAGAAGACAATGAATTAGAGGTCCTTGAAATAATTCATCATTATGTGGAGATTTTGGACCGATACTTTGGCAGTGTTAGTGAATTATAATCTTTGACTCATTTATAAAAGTAGCACACCATTTTTTTCCCATTTGATTATGATAAAGGATGGACGTCCTAGTAATTTATTCATATTTCACAGGTCTGTGAGCTGGACTTGATCTTCAATTTCCACAAGGTATGTCCATTACTCATGCTTTATGGGCAAAACTTCTGTTTAATTAGCATTTGAGTCTGGTTTATGTGTCCACCAACGTGCCATGTTGAGCAGCCATTTCAAATGTCCATCAGTAATCAAATTGCACTGTTTTTTGGATATGCATTTTAGATAGATGTGAAAGTAAGCTCATTTTTGCTCACTGTTTGTTACTGTTTAACATGAAGGCCTACTATATATTGGATGAACTATTGATTGCTGGTGAACTTCAGGAATCTAGCAAGAAATCAGTTGCACGGTTGATATCTGCACAGGTAGACTTTTTCTTAGTCCTGATGGCTTTTGGAAAGTTTCACACTTTTGCTGAGTGCATTATATTGTTGGTTTTTAGGATTCATTGGTGGAGATGGCAAAAGAGCAGCGCAGTTCAATAAGTAATATAATTGCTCAGGCCACCAAGTAGAGGACAGGCATACATAGTCCCCTGATAGATTGGTTGAAATTCAAGCGCTTACTGTACTATTCTTATTCTGTGTTTTTCTTTGTAATGACTGGAATGCACCTTTTGTTTCTTATGTGTTTTTGAGGATTGTGACATGATTGCATGTCTGAATTACCTTTAAAATTACATGTTCTGTATGGTTGATGCATTATCATTGGATAAGTTTAAATTTTGTGATATAACCTGCTCAACTTTGTTGTATTACCATTTCTATTGTTGAAATTCTGTTCTTTAAGGTGGGAATCCTCATCAAGTTTCTTTAGAAATCAATGTTAACAGATATATTACTGGACAAGGAATCCATTCCAGCCTGCCAACAACTCAGTCACTGTTTTGGGCAAAACCTATGAAATGCCTAATATGAGAACCACCAAACTCCACGGTTCCCGTACAGCATCACAATGTAGCAAGTTGCAACTAGTGATTTATCAACAAAAATTGTAGCAACACGTGGTCTTTTGCCCCCCAACACCTTGTGTAAGTGCAACTCTAATTCACTAATCGCCTTGTCACTTCCGGAAAGTTTTTAACTGTTAAAACTTAAAAATCTTCTTGTCAATGTGGAAAAAAAAAAATGTCACTGTAGATGATACCTTGGCCTTCCAAATGCTCTTTCAAGGAAGAGGATTGTCTCTTCCTCTCTCGGGAGATAGTATCTTGCAACGGTTGTATCATACAACCAATCCTTTAATAGAGGGTTTTAACCTCGTATCCACGGCTTCACCTCGTGTCCAGAGCCTAGACCCATTTATCCCACTCAACCTCCCTTTAAACTGAAGTTGAAAAGATTACACAAGGCATTCTAGTAGACGGACGTGGTTTTAGGAAAATATATGGAAAAAGTTTTTTACCAAATCAAAAATTCTTTTTTTTTTTTTTTTTTAATCTTAATTTTTGGGTTGAAAGTATGAAATTTTATTATATTTGGGCTAAACTCTATAGTTTTGACTTTTGAGTTAAAAAATATAGGTTCATAAAAAAAAAAGTTAAAGAAAATAAACATTAGAAATTAAACATATGAGCCCTAAAAATGCAATAAAAATTATAAATATTCAAAAGTATCATTCGGTCTACATTGGTTTGATTCAGTCCATTTTGTCCTCTTCGGTCCATTTTGGTCTTATTCAGTCCATACCGTCCAAATCGGTCCATTCGGTCTTATTTAGTCCATTCTGTCCACTAAATTTCTTTCAGTCCAATTTAGTCCATTTGGTCTTATTCAGTCTACTTAGGTCCTATTAGGTGCATATGGTCTATTCGGTCCATGTTAGTTGTATTCGGTCCACATTTCTTCTATTCGGTCCACTTCATTCCTATTCAGGCTATTTGATCCACTTTGGTCATATTCTGTAAATTTTGTCCACTTTGATTTTATTCTGTCCAGTTTGGTCTTATTCAGTCCACTTTAATCCAGTCTATCCATATTTATTTATTTGGTCCTTTCTGTCTATTCTGTCCACTTCGGTCCTATTTGGTTCACCTTATTCCTATTCGGTCCATTTAGTCCTATTCTATCCATTAGGTACACTTCATTCTATTTGGTCCTATTCTATCCATTCGGACTACTTCAGTCTATTTTGGTCAATTTCGATCTATTTTTGTACAACTACATAATGGGAAAAGACATATTTGAGTTGAAAGCACTTAATCTAAATCCAGATTTATTTAAAAATATATATAAATCTCAAATTCATAATATCTAAAATCTTAGGAATAACATATATTGTTACTATTCTTTTGTTAAGTCACATTAACATAGCATTTCAATCTACTTCGGTAATGCTAAATTTGCAAATGTAATATTTAGGGCATTTTTTCATTTGTTTTAACGTCGTTACTTTTAAATGAATTCCATGAAATTGATTATATATTTAAGAAAAATAAATAAATATGTACATGTATGTATGTATAATTTTTATTGAAATAAATTATTTATTCTCTTAAAAGAGATTATCATAATAATCAAAACTCATATTAGACATATACTGTATATGTATAATTTATTCTCTAAATTTTATCATATAGAGAGAGACTACTTGAGAAAGGGAACTAAAAAATACAACACCAAAACATATGAACCCAAATAGTGTTTTAAAAATCACAATAATTCATTAATATAAAGTAGAGTTGTAAGAAAAAAATACAAAAATCAAAAGAAAGAGAATAGCCACTTTTTCAAGGAGAATGTGAGAGAGAATAATAAGAAATTTATATAAAATAATATGAGAAGAAAAAAAAGTAAAAATAAAAAATATAGTAATAAACACCAAATTGTTCAAGTCATGTTATGTAATAAAATAACATTATATTTTTTTATATACTATCTTTATAATACAATATGATAACATCTATGAAATCAAAGAGAATAAAAAACATAATAACTTAAAAGCACAAAACTTAATCACATCAACCCAAATTAGAGTTCCAAATAATACAAAAATTTATCAACCCAAAGTAGAGATTCATGAAAAATATGAAAAAAAAAAAAAAACCACCAAAAATGGAGAGAGAGAGAGAGAGAGAGAGAGGAGAGGAGAGAGAGAGAGAGAGAGAGAGAGAGAGAGAGAGAGAGTACCTTATGTGTGTAGGAAAACTATGTATAGAATGGGAAAGAGAATTGTAAATTTATAATAAAAGGAGGGGAATAAGAAAAACAAAAAATAAAGGAAGATAAAGGGATAGAGGAAAAGTGATATTAAATAAATAGTTGTGGAGGGATGAAAATGTAAAAGAAAGGGGAAAAGTTAGAGAAAGTATAACAGTATAAAAGAGTTATAAAAAAGAGATAGAATGTTGAAAATAGGTGGATGATATGGCCGTTGATATGGCTCAGCAGAAATATAATAACAATAAATATTGTGCTTAAACTTTTAGATAGTATATATATATATATATATATATATATATATAGATAAATCACATGACCTATTAAATAGGTCATGTCACTAAGAGAACGCATACATGCTTTAGTGAACCATTGTGTAGTAAATTGGAAAAATTTTCCTCTAAAACTACATCCAAATTGCATTATTATACCTTCATTTCATAATTCATCGTACTGATTTGAGCATTGATTTCCACTTGATTAGAGTGGTAATGGCTGGTAAGATCTAAGAGTGCAGGCTAGTTCCATGTCAAATTTTCATATAATTAAATTATAGGGTAATTACATTAAACCCATCCGCAGTTTGGGCAAAAATCACTTTGCCTACTTATGGTTTAAAAAGTGTCACTTTACCCACTTGAGGTATGTTTCGTTTATTTTCTTTAGCCCACCTCTGATAAAATCGGGGGTAAATAGGTATTTTTGCTTAAATTTTATGTCTCTCTCCTCTCAAAACAAAAAATAGCACAAAAATGCAAGAGAAACAAGATCAAAAGGGAGGGTTTTGCGAAAATTTATCTTACTCTTTCTTTCCTCTTCTTAGCGAAACTCCCTCCCAATTCTCAGAACTCTTCACCAAAATGGGTCTACCAGCGTGGGATGTGGGCATTTGGTAGATCATGGTGTTAAGATCGACGTGCGTGGGGTGGTGGAAAAGGGAGGGTTTTGTGAAAATTTATCTCACTCTTTCTTTCCTCTTCTCAGTCAAACTCCCTCTCAATTCTCAGAACTCTTCACCAAAGTGGGCCTACCGGTGTGGGACGTGAGCATTTGGTAGATCGTGGTGTTGATATTGGGGTGTGTGGGGTGGTGGAGATGTGGCAGATCGATGTCTCGTGGTGGCTTTGGTTGCTGGGTTTGGTACAGTGGTGGGCTGTGGTTTGGTATGCGATCTGTGTCGTGGTGGTTGCTAGGCTTGGTTCATGTGTTTGCTTTAAGATTTAGTGATTGCTGAGATTTTTTTTTTTTCCCGGAATTTTGTTTTAGTTTTGGTTGCTAGGATTGTTTTGCTGGAGAAAGAATTTAAATAAAAACAAAATAATTATGCACAAGATCCAACCCATCCGCAGTAAAGTTGAAAAGACAATGAAAAGCTAAAAGAAAGAAATGGAAGTAAAAAAGAAGAAGAAAACATAACTCAAAACCCAGATCCAATCCAACGTCATGCTACTCCTAAAAACCCAGACCCAATCCAACACCGTGCTCCTCCTCAAAACCCATACCCAAGATCCAACCCATCCACAATAAAGTTGAAAAGAAAATGAAAAGCTAAAAGAAAGAAATGAAAGTGAAAAAGAAGAAGAAAACATAACTCAAAACCCAGATCCAATCCAACGTTATGCTACTCCTCAAAACCCAAACCCAATCCAACACCACACTCCTCCTCAAAACCCATACCCAACCAACACAACCAACTTGTGCTCCTCCATAGTCATCATCCGAGTCACCACGACCCAAAGCTGCCGACGATCTGAATTGGAGTGTGAGAGATGAGAAAGACATGGACATAACACACAGAGAGAGAGAGAGAGAGAGAGAGAGAGAGAGAGAGAGAGAGAGAGAGAGAGAGAGAGAGAGAGAGAGGAGAGAGAGAGAGCATGAGAAATAAATTAATGTATAGAGAAGAAAATAAGTTAATGGGTTAAGTAAAATTTTCCTTTTATGTTATTTTCTTTTGAGTGTGTTGCAAAAATGTAGTTTGTGCTTTATTGGAGTTCTTGAGACAAGTTTCTAAATTCTTACAAACAGCATCTTTTGATCTTTTTTTCTCCTTTTTTTTTTTTTTTTTTTTTTGGTTTTGAAAGGAAAGAGACATAACATTTGAGCAAAAATACCAATTTACTCCTAATTTTAACAAAGGTGAGTTAAGGGAAACAAATGAAACATACCACAGGTGAGTTAAGTGACACTTTTTAAACCACAGATAGGCAAAGTGATTTTCGCCCAAACCATAGGTGAGTTATGTGTAACTACCCCTTAAATTTTTCAATTTTCATTATATTTTGAACTTTGTAGATATTCAAGTTGTATTTGAGTTAGTGAGGTGAAGTGTGTAAGTGCTGAAGTGGAAGTCGAAGTCCGCAAAATGTCATACCTCCGAAACTAAGTTTATGAAGTGAATTGGCGATTGGAGTTTCAAATTTGAAAATGCACTGGAAAATAGTTTTGCCCTCACTTTGCATGTACGAACCTGAGAGAAATCAATTATTGTTCTCTATGCTGTTCTAGACCATGCCCTCACTATATATATATTCTAATTTTTCACAAACTTTAAAGGTGGAAAATACCCTATCTCCATTTGAAGGGCTACAGAGACACCTAAAACACTATAGCTAAAACCTTCTCATTCTCTTTACCTTCCCTCTCTCATCATTGCCAAATTTTATGAAAGGAGATTAAATCCAATACACACAAAGAAACCTTTTGAGTTCTTTGGAATCATTGAAGCAATCCCAAATCTCCAAGATGCCTTGGAGTGATCAAGGATACTTGATTGTGTGATTGACAACAACTTGCAAATTCGAATGCTAGAGTAGAGAAAGGACTTTGAAGTCAGTTGCTAGTACAAACTCACAGGGCTTAAGTACAACTTTGCTACATTATTTGGAAGTTTTTGTGAGTAATTGTACTGCAACTATCTATTATAGCGGATCATTTTGACAGTAAGTCTATGGAGAGGTTTTTATGCTCGGTACTAGGGTATCTGAGTGTTATCTTTGGGGTGATTTTCTATGGGTTGTTCATTTACATGTTTTTACGTGCTTAAGTTATCATCCATGTCTAGCTTAATAAGTTAATCGCTTTAATTTGGACTAAATTGTTAGATTAGCCTAAAACGTAATTAATTTGGGGTGTAAATCATTAATCATAGTGGCATTTGATTTTTCTCAATGGCAATGGCGAAATTGTTGGCAATGCTCTATATAACGCCTAGGAGAGTGCAATTGGTTTTTTGATAACGTCTTTCCTTTGTATATCTGTAGTGAATTGATTTGGTACACGTGGCGGTTTTGTTGGACTGGCTGCATGGCGGTTTTTCTTTTTTTGACCAATTCAGAATCTGCAAATTACTGAATGTGTAGCAAACTTTGAAATGGATGCATTTAAGACAAAAAACTTTTTTTTTTTTTTTAAACCATGTCAACATATGCGAATCACCAAATTGAAGTGGTAAAAGGGATGTATATATTTCAAAAAACTTGAATACTGACTAATTTTTTCTTTATTTAGAACATATATTAACTGCTATGATAAGATTTGTTCTCCAAGTGATATTCACCAAAAAAATGGTAATGGTCTAGATGCTGTCCAAATGCTAATATTGTCATTGATACCTCATATACGATATAACCCCTTCCCTTAGAGCGTAGACAACCCAGCAGCACTACCAAAATATACTATGCTATGCTATGCTATGCTACAGGACCCTCCCTGATGGCTGCTTCTCTTTCCTCTATGATCTGCAATTTCTAGTTTCTAAGCTGACGTAGCTCCATCTTCAGAGAAAAGCAGGACCAACATCACATTATTCGATTTATGTTACATTATAACTAATCCTGCACAATTCATACAGAAAATATGAGTGTAAAACCCAAAAGATACCATAAATAGCAATGGGCATAAAACTACTATCAAGCAGCTCTAGGCTTTGTCCAAAATTGAACAAGCACAAGACTCAAGAAGTAGATAATAATTTTAACCACATCAAGTGGATGAAGATACTTCAATATTTTGGCTTGTGTATGCAGCAACTGCAAATAGAAAGGCATAATGCTGATCTGATTTTATGTAGTAACTAATGTGAACCTTCAGAAAACCTCCATGTCATTAAAATTAACCAGCACTCCATCATCTTCCCAACGTACTTCCTTGGCGTTTGGATCTTTTCCAATGAATTTAAGAGGCACATCTAATGGCGGTGGGATCTGCATACAACCAAACTGATAATCAAGACTTCTGAAAGATTTATTTCTATTAATTGCTGAGTAGTCTTCCAAAATTACTATCAACATTTCTAAGAATCAATATCCAAATTTTTCTGTTGATTAGAAATGTACTACTACTACCTTGCAGCGAATCAAGGGCCAATTAATTCCACGGAAAAAAGGGTGTCCTTTGATTTCATTGGCACCAGTATTCGATGCTAAACGCTTGACAGGGTCTCTCTGCAACAATGCATTAATCAACTGTCTGGCTGCAAGACTTACCTGGAACATTAAGGAAGTAAGATCAGCTAATGCATAACAGCTGAGATTTCCAAGTTCACTGACTGAATGATTCATGCCTCATAAATCCAACTGTTAAAGAAGCTCATTTGCAAGTCACTTCCAGGATACATTTTAATGCAAAAAAAATGTAACACATTAAAAGACATAGTAGGCTATGTTTAGTGATCTAGAATGTGGATCCTAGAAATCATACACCTCTAATTACCGGTCTTGTGACTAACCGATGTTAATTATATTGTGGACAACAACAGTCCACTCCTTTGTGCATGGCTTCCATTGATCTTTGAGATGTTTATTTTCAAAAAATTAACAGATGGAAAATTTTTGTTACTTCCTTTACAATTTTAATGAAGAGCAGTCCCAAGTTTCAGTATAAATCATATTTCTCCAGAACATGTTTTCCACTTTAAAGGAAATGGAACCTTAAATCACCTCTTTTAGGATGAAAATATATTGAAATAAATTACAAGTTTTTAACTTAACTATATTTACAGTGAGATGAACTTCTAAAAAAAAATTTCTATAGCAGCCAAAGTCAAGGAGTTTAGTTGGAGTTTGAGGTGACTAGCAGCTTCAACAAATTGTAGAGCAATTAGCAGTACCTGTGATTGCAGAAATCTTGGCACTTCTTTGATACTAATTTGAGTTACTAATAGCTTCTGTTTTGCTTTTGCACTATAAGATTGTATAGATTGTAAAAAGGTAATTTTTTGTTTGTGCTTTCTGGCGTATGCCCCTGTGCTCTTTTCAGTTTTTGCTTGAGGCATTGCCAACAACAATAACAAAGCTAATCCCAAAATTTGGGGTCAGCTATGAATCTTCCATAGACTAAATTGGGGTTGACCACATATATACTTATCCATCATTCTATCTTATCCAAATCATACTCTTTTAAGCCTCTTTAATTAGCATGTCATTTTTCTTTTCTACCATTAGCAATATGTTATTTTTGGTTTTCATCTACCTCTTTTTGCAGCTTCAACTGGAATCACTCGTTCTAAGAGGTGCATTAATTGCTTTCTTTTGCACATGACTAATCCACCTGAAGTGACTTTCTCTCATCTTTTCATAAATAAGATCCATCTCTACCTGTAAGTAAATATCTTCTTTTTGTATTCTATCTTTCTTTTATTTCCATTCATGTACCTTTTATGAACATCTTGCTTCTTAATTGCTAGATATTTATTGCCATAGATCGCATTGGTCTTATAGTAGTCTTATACAGTTTTCTCATTTACTTAATGAGTATTCTATTATCACAAAATAACTTTGATGTGCTTCTCCACTCTTATCCTATGGTTCACATCCTCTCTGATCTCTCCATTCCTATGAATAATTGATCAAAAAAATCAATAGCACTAATGCTTTGATTTCTATGGATCAACTCCCCAAATCTTTGTTTCTATTTTTACTCCATTCCTCCAAATTTTGAGCTTGACGTGGACTCCACATCTAGCTTTATCAAACTATATTGTTAGAAATAATCACACACCAAGGGATTTCATCTTTAATTGATCTAATAATCTTGCATAACCAATCTTACTTACTGGGGGAAAAAAAGGTTTAGCCTCAAATGGTAGCTTATAGCCTTGTCCATACAGATAAATATTGATATTAAAACTCTCACAATTTTCAGAAAAGTCCCCACTCTTTTGACAAAAGGTAATTAGGATGAAACCAGGTTATCAGGACCTTTTGTTGTAGAAAAATGTTAAATATTGTTTTTAAAAATTAAAATGAAAATAAGGTCAAATTTTAACCAAAGGTCAACTAGATGATTATGCAGCAGTACCCACTCAATTGGTCAACATCATCAAACAAAAGCAACTCCAAGTGGACAGTAAAACAAAGATTTTCCCACGCATATGCAAGCTCATTAGAAAATCAACAACTTACAGAAATGCTGCTTGGGAAGGTGAGATCTTTGTGCAAGATATTGGCAAATGTCTTCTGCCTATTCTTTCCCCTGAAAGGTGTACGTCCGTAGAGCATCTCATACAACAAGATACCTGAATTTGAAACAGGAATCACCTAAGGCTTTAATCACAAAAAATAAAAAAGAATCCAATTATTGCGATGAAATAGATTAAACAGAAACAATACATTTATTATAAAAATAAACAAAGTGAGTGAGCTACTTCATATCTCCATGTAAAGGTAACCCTACATCTAGATTCTCAGTCAATAACCTTTTTAAGGCTAGCTTTGGAGTGTAACAGTTTTAAAGACACCTTGATGTTTTGAAATTTAATCAGAACTCTTAAGAGTCATACATCTCGTGACCCAAGAGCATAATATTATGAGGCATAGGTCCCATATCATGTTCTTATAAAATATTTGAATATCATTTTGATAATGTAAAAGAAAGAATAATTAAGTTTGAGCATGTGCTTACCAAGAGCCCACCAATCAATGGCGCTACTATGTCCTGCGCCTGTAATTATTTCCTGAAATCAAGTATAATAACATTGAAAAGAAATTAGTGGATAAAATAGTATTTCTAATATTGCTGATACAATTTTTATTTATGCAGTTATTTCCTGGTAAACATGATAAGGAATATGTTAACAGTAAACACCTACATGACTGATTGATGAATATGCAAGTATAAGCAGCTAGCATGTTCTCAAACACATACATATTTCTTACCAATTATGAAAAGTCCAAACTAAAAATTATTATAAACGGGACATCAAAGCTGAGTTCCATGTTGGAATAAATCCAGAAATGGTACTAGGGAACTCATTTATGGAAAATGACTTGATTATTTAGTAAAAAAAGGTATGGTTCCTATTATTCCATGTGAGGACAAAGAAAATTTTATCCTTGTTAAACACTTCTGTAATATAGCCTACTGACACTAATTATACTTCTTTTTACTGATTTTAGCATCCTCAAGAATTAACATATCCTGAAAATTTACATTTTCCTTAGCTTTCTTTACTCATCTTTAGTTTTGCAGAGGCAGGCCAAGGATGTACAGGGAAGCAATGTAGCTGTTTGTTGCAATAAAAGAATGTGAAGCAGAACAAGGACGTGCAGGACATGGCAGACCAAGGAATTTCAGGAAACCAATTTCCTTTGCAAATTTGTTGAACACAAAAGAACATGAAGCAGAACAAGGGTGTGCATGATGTTCCAGACCCAAGGATTTGCAGGAAAGCAACTTCCTTGGCAATTGTTGCATTCAAAATAATACGAAGCAAATGGATGTCCAAGACATAAAATTTTACTTGTCAAAATAGATCAAATGATACACAGAACAATACATATTTAATACATCTTAAACATTCCATAAAAAATTTGGTGAAGAATTTCCCAAAAATTCTAGAATCTGATAGAAACCAAAACTTTTTTTCATTTGATATATCAACTGAAGTACAAGAAGTAGCATGAAGTAAATTAAAATTTAGCATGATTGAAGATTCACCATACAGGAGCAATATATTCTTCAGTTCCAACAAAAGAATTCGACTGTGTAACAGGTTCCGCAAAAAATGTTGGTGTTGGTTGACTCTTGGATCTCCTCCTATTACTGGGTAGGGGATGCTTTATAATCTGCAGTAAGTAGTAGCATGGTCAGCAGTTCACATTTTATCTAGTAATTATCAAGAAGAACCTGAAGATCATGTCATTCGGATTCCCAACATTTCATGGTACAAGAAATATTCTAAATGCTTAAGAAGAGTAATTTTCACAACAATTTAGTGCAAGAATGAAAAGACCATAGAGCTGATAATATAGTGACAATATAAAATGATAAGCTGATAGAATCAAGTCTTGCACTAAGGTGAAAATGAACTGCAGACTACCACCATTTAATAAATATATAAGAGACAGGAATATTTTTTGGATTCAATCATGCAGCCAGTTGAATAGTCAACTGGAAGAAAGGTTTGATTTTCTTTGCATGGTCCTTTCCTTTGACAAGAAAAGAGCAGTGGACTGCACTCCTGTGAACTATAACTCTTTGACTAAGTGGATTTTTTTCATGTCTTTTTTAATTTTTGTCTTCTTTTTTGGTAGTCAACTTAAGGTGACTTTGTTGATTCAATGAAGACCATAAACCTATACTAGGAAAGGCAAGAATCACAGGTACAGATCTGTGAAAATTGAAGCACAAAGTCTTCTGACAGGAAAAATGTAACATACTTGTGGTTCACATGATGCCATGAATGATAAATCAAAGTCAGTTAGTACAGCATGCCCATCCTTCTGGAGTAAGATATTTTCAGGCTTCAGGTCACGGTAAATTATTCCTGTACAAAGGCATTGGAAAAGAAAAATAATTAGCACACAAACAGAAGTTCCACTTTTATCCATCTTAACAGCCTATCTCTGCTAGACTTAGCTGCCAAACTGAACATGAATAAACTAAAGTGATGAAGCAGCAACAATGTATGATACTGGTATGATAAATCCGTGCAAGATTTATATAATAAAAAAGAGGAATAAGGACATAATACTGTTATGATATCTTAAGTAATGATTTCCAGTTTAGCCAAAAAAAAAAAGCAATGGTTTCCATTTTCCTAGGAAGCACTCACATAGATCGGTTCCCTGTGATTTCCTCCAATCCATTTTACAAGTAAATGAAAAACTAATTGATACCGTAAAACCAGAGGAAAGATACTAGAGATTCTCATACGATCTAAATACCTAAACAATGGAGATACTCCAAGCCAATGACTACTTCTGCTGCATAGAACCTAGAGATGAATAAAAGTTAGCATTGAAATAATAAAAGGTTTGATATATAACAGGTGTAAACTTATCAGGATGAGAATAAGATGTTTCAGTACTTTAATTAGAAATGAAGAGAAACCCATAATTAATCTGTTCTTTACATGACCAGTCTAACAATGATTAAAGTGTACAAGGAATATCTGAAATCATAACAATCTAGTTGCACCAACTGAATGATAAATTCTATCTCCACTTCAATAATAGTGGAATTCTGGGAAAATCAAAGAGTTTCAACTAGCTAAAATCTGTTCTTCCATATTGTAACTTCTAAGACTGGTAAGGCAATATGTTGCTTTGGCACTAAAATATGGTACAAACACAACCAATGAGTACCTTGCAGCATCCTCTTTAAAAAGTTTCATTGGCTGCTTGTCAAGCAAGGCAAACAATTCTCCTCCAGGGGCAAAGTCTGTTATCAAACAAACGTGTGTAGAGGTCTGAGGAGATAAAGAGACATTAGTATACTCAAATGAATTACAAATCAGTACTATTAACCAACAACAAGAATTCCAAATGGCATCAAATTAAGGGCTACTCTACTAATGGATTAACTTAGATAAAAGAGAAGGATATACAGAAGTCATATCAAGTGTTTTATTCTCAAACAAGAAACTGGAATAATCCTGTAGTAAAGCTAGGACACCCCCCCCCCCTCCCCCCACACCCCAGCCCCTCCTTTTCTGTATTTCTTGCCAAATACATGTAGACACTATTTTTGTTATTACTATTGCTTGTCCATTATGTAATTTAGAACTTCTACAAGGGTGATCATATTTGTTAAATACTCCTAATATGTATCCAATACTTGATTGAAAATTGAAAATAAAAATTTTTAAATCTCGAAACTATAAGAAATAATTATTAGATATTCTTGGATACGTATAAAAAAATCTTAAATATTACAAAACAACCTTTTCAGTATAGAGAAGAAATATTAGGTAAGTGAGAAAATTTGAAACATAGAGCTTGGTCGCTGCCTAGTCCACTTGTTATGACTGAATGACAAAGCCAGGAGCAGTAGGGATTAAACCTCAACCTTAGCCCTGGCAAAGATAGAAAAAGAGAAACAAGGGCACAGGCTGCCTAATCTATTCATGTTAGGAATGCATGTGTGATTATATCAAATACAGTTGTGTTAGTGTGTTTGTGAGCTTGAACAAAGCCATATAAGTCCACTTGAATCTCACATGTATTTGATTTTCAGCTCACAGGCTGCAATTCTGATTTCCTTTATGCTCAAATTCATATTATAGAAGCATTCATGCATCAACTACACATACATGCATGTGTATGCATGCATAAGTAATTGAGCATAGAGATTAAGCCTGTTGCGAAAACTCACCAGTTCCTTTATTTACCATCGTCTAAAGTTAGTAAATAAAAATTAAAATTACGAAAATGAGTAGACCTGAAATGAAGTGTAGAGTGTGGGAAGAAAAGGATGATCTAGTAAAGAAATGATTTCCCTCTCAATGCATGCTCGGTGAACCTGTACAGCACCCACAAAAATATAACCCTTAGAAAAATGAGTAAAATGAACTGACTCGTTTGGTAAGACGAAAAAAAATTCCATACTTATGCATGTTCATGTGTGTAGCTGCTATGGATGTGACTGCAATGTGTGCATGCAGCATATATCAAAATTCCTTTGTAAACATCACCAACAATATGTAGATGCAAAAATAATATAATTGTATTTATAGCAGTATAAAAATTGATAGCTTAATATCCTTAAGAAAACATTATATTTGATTAGAGTAGGGCATTGTATTAACAAAAAATGTGTTGGCTGGTGCAACCTACGCCACTATATGGATGAAAACCTTAAGTTTAATATAAACACATGCAATTGCAATTACTTGGTAGGCCATGTTGTCCATTTATTAAAATGGGATGCATATTTAGCATAAGTGTTCCAATTTATGGAAAGAATTTATTATACATGGCACTTTTTATTTCATCATTAGCTGTCTAATTTTAAGAAAAACACTGCAACAGGGAATAATAGGCTGGTTCCTAGGCCATGAACCATAGAGGATGAGGTCTTTCAACCCCAAAACTAATAAGGGAATGGTAATCCCACTGATTGATGACTTAGCTTCATTTGGAAAAATAGGGTATTTCAAAACAAGCTTCTTGACAATTAAATCATCAATCTAGGCAAAGTGACTAGTGATAGATAGATTGATTTCACATAAAATTTAAAAACTTCCAAACATATAAGAATTTTTCATTCACGTATTTAAAATGTTTTTAGTTGTGCATATATGTGTCTTTGCAATTATGGGAGTTAATGAAATTCATGAAACTTTCAAATGTAAGAGAAGGCCATAGTTTCTAAGCCTTTTTTTTTCTTGATATATTACACACCTACCTGATGGGTCTTGAATTGACGACCTCAACCCCACCTTGCTCTTACAAGGGGAGGAGGTGCTATTTGAGCAACAAATTCTAAGCCACATAATCATGAAACCAAATACTTTTTTGTAGACTCAATATAAGTCATCAGGATTTATTTGACACAAAAAAAAGTGAAAGGATTTTGAAAGAAATATTCTCTTTTGTTACGTTGATTTCAGATAGAAAGGAAATGGGCTAGGTATCTTTGAACAGTCAAATAAAAATTCTCTTATATATTCATACCTTGTTACGGTTCAGCATTATTGACTTTTCCATTGCCTTCATAGCATATAGTTCACCTGTACCTTGCAATTCCACCAAATGAACACTGCAACAAAAACCACGGTAATTTAATCATAAAGAAGAGCAAAGAATCCAATTTTTACTTTAATGCTTTTGATGTTAGGCAAGACCTTTGTGTGACCTGGAGAAAGACCAATTTTAAAGCACAAGTGAATCACTGAGTGTAAAACAAGAGAGTAATAACTCAATCTTCTTCAAGCTATAACAGATCAGTAGACAACAATTGATTTCAGATCTCATTGAATAGGTGAATGTAGCAGAGATTCCACCAAGGGTTAGGGTTGGCTGACACTCCTAAAATTTTGAACATGACACAAAGGGCTAGGGGCATTACATTTACATATTACATATTTTAGTGTCATAATCTAATTATTTCATCTTTATCTTAGGGTTCAACCTATTTAAGTATACATATTGATAAAATATTGTTGATCTCAAAAGCTTAAGTTGATAGGAAAAAATGAATTTAATCACTTAGTCATTATTATATAACAAATATTTTATCAATGCCATATCTTCCCTATCTAGGGTCTTTAAATGAACCCCTTTCTCTCATATCAATCGTGCAAGACTAAATAGTAAAAACGGATCTTGAAAACCTTCCAAGATTTATGGGATCCAAATTCCATTTCATTTTTCCTCTTTCCAATCAATTGCATCATCTTGGACACACCAGATTTATCCTTTAATGTTTAGCCCTCTAAGAAAGAATTTTCTACTCACGCCATTTGACTACTTTCTCCATGTTATAATAAAATTGCAAAATAACGTATTTGATAACTTATGAAAACTAATTACAGATTATATAGCACTTATTCCTGTACCCTTCAAGCCCTCGTACTTACCTTAATTCAAGAAGGTATGATATTAACATCTGAAATATTTATCATTTTAGCATGTTTAATGAGTAAAGGGCCCCCAGTAAATATAACACACTTTAAGGTAATCAGAGGTAGGGAAGGAATGAGGGACGAGGGACACTAGCCATGAAAGGAATATAACATGTTTTAAGGTAAGATAATTACAATTTTTTTTCAGAGACCTATATTATTTTTATAGAAGGGGATTGGGGAGAAAGGAGTATCTTTCTTTGTTCCTATGAAAAGTAGGACATGCACAAGCTGTGCCAGTCACCAAGTGTGATGCAAGGAGTACAAAACCAATTTTATTTTAACTTAGTATAATTTAATTTTAGAATTCAATTATATTTTCACTATTGGTCCATTAGATTTTTTTTCCTAGAGTCAAGATTATTTTCATAATTTAATAATTAAGCTTTGACACAAGTCAATCAGGGTTAGGGTTTAGTCCTAATAGTCTATATAAGTTCATTATTGTACTCCAATGGAGACAAGCTTATTATAAATAAAATTTCTATTGTGTTTTTTCCAATGCCCCAGTACTGATTTTAGGCAACCCTAGGTGTTGATTCTGGGGCATTCTATCCCACTTGGTGATGACTCCAAGAGAACCTAGGTGTTGATTCTTAGGTTTATTTGAATTTTTTATTCTTTGTTAATCTCAGTTCCCTTTGAGACTTTTGTGCTGCATCAGTTTTGGTATCAGAACTCATTTTTCTGCATCATATTGACAGATCCATTCAAGCTGTCCAGGATTTCAGTTCCATCAGCTAAAAATGAAAATAGGTTTGAACACTTGCATACACACTAAAAAGCATAATGAATAGAAAATATCATTAATGTTGATAAATAAAATTAGAATACACACCCAAAATTAGACAGGAAATAATTTGGAAGTCGTATCTAATCATGTCACAACAAGTTCTGTGCATGAAGAGAAATCTATGACAATCACATCTGCATTAAAGGCACTGTACCTGCCAGTATCTCCACAACCCAATGGTCTTATGGGCTTAAAATGACGTAGCCCAATTTTTTCACCACGTGCAGTGATCTAAGAAGCACAAAGGGATTAAAGGGAAGGAAGATTGAGATATTAGTAAAGGAGACAGCTGCAAGATGCCAAAATTTAATAACTGGAACACAACCAGCATAAATGGATTTTAACACATATCAGTATGTAATTATAACTATTCCAAGCCTGCAGATTCTACCACAGAAACTAAGATAATGATACACATAAAAAATTATCACTTACATTAGTAAAATTTTAATAAATTACACCTTGTCAAAAAGGAAGTAAACAAATTTAATATAATGTTGACTATTTGCCGTTAAGTCACAAAAGTCGTTTTTTTTTTTTTTTTTTTTGGGTTTTTGTTAGGTAACATATTCATGCACCCAAGGGGGATTCAAGCCCTCTCATTCATCCACCACCCCCATGCTTATTAGGTAGTGGAGGTGCCAATTGGTCCAAAGGCCACGCATTTGTCACAAATGCTTAAACTACTAAGTGGAGAGGCCAACTAACTTCCCAACTAGTATATAAATCCATATAATATTATACACCTAATCGATGTGGAATCTTTAGTTTCCCCTCTTGAGCAAGCTCAAAACCGCATGAGTACCTCGAAATAGAAATGTCTCTCATTATAAGTGGGGCCAAACATGTGTTCATTTGAAGTTAAGTGGCAGGAATAAAGTTGATAGATAACCAATTTGGCACTCTCTAAGAATGCAACTCCACATAATGGACATTTAGAGCATCATAACTCAAATCTACACGGTAACCTTGAAGAAAGACTTTGAAATGTATGCTTTTATTCTGTGCTTCAGGGAATATTTTTCTTTTGTTAGTATTTTAGAAGCAATGAGGATTGGAATGTTACTTGAAAAGGTTAACCACAGAAAAGAAATGACAGCAATATTTAGCTAAACCATATTGTCAAAGTTTGAGAGGCAAAGGAGTTGCTGAAAATAGAAGCTCAATGTCATTACAAATAGGAAAGTAGATTGAAGTCAAATACATTGTTAAAGTAGATGCTCTGGAAAAATATATTGTGTTACAAATTTATAATGACCTGAATGATATGTATCCAATTTCATGCTTTACAGTGGATAAATCAGTAGTTCACCCTTACTAATAATTTTAAAGGTCATTATCCATTGTTGGTGCTGCCAAGCAGGATCCTCAGTGGGTACATTTGGATATGGTTTAAACCCTCGGCAGCTTCAGATGGAATCCCACAAAAATAAAACTCCTAGACTTGCAGTTGACACATGAAAGAATAGATAGCTATATATGCCAGAAATATTGATAATGATAATAATAGTCATGAATGAATAACCACATAGAGATGGCTTATAGTCAAATCATCATATCCTTATCCCAAAAAACCTGAAGTTCATTATGCAAGATAAGTTTGAATGGCTAAAAAAATGAGAATGGTATTAGAGTGTGATGCAGTATGATTTTAACTTTTGCAATCTTCACCTTTTGTATTGCTATCCAAGAAGGACTATCCTTTTTGTGAGGCTTTGGAAAGACAGGCCGAGAATGAATTGCCCACAAATCATCTGGTGTCTAAAAAATTGTAGATTATATTAGTAGTATCAGTTATGAACAAACATATTGGTGAAAGAGAACCAGGTTCTCATCATGAAAAAGAGTACAAGCTGTGGCAACAACTAAATAGTAAAATTTACAAGATGGAAATATAAAAAATTATCATGTCTTATCCATTATGACAAATAGTCATGTAAATTCCCAAATACTTTATTTTTATGAAAGAATTTTTTGCAGGAATTTTTTAATGCCATAACAAGTCTAATCAAAACACACACACACACGTGTGTGAGAAACAATCAAAATCATAAATATTGAGATGTGCATCTATTGAAAGTAAGATATAAGGATCTCCAGTGCTTTGTAAATCAAGCTTATTTGAAATATATTGGTTATAACATTTTATAGCAATATAATGAACAAATTTTATCAAAAGATTCACAAGATTCGTATTTGAACTTTGGAGGAATTGAACTCTAAGGATTGGTGACCATGCAACTTAATATAATCCGTTATCTAAATAAGAAAACCATGTACTGTAGTGAATTGAAGGACAGTTTTTCTCCAAACCAGTTTGGAGGAATCTCTTTCAACCCAATACATGACAATTTATAAGATCATCCGCACGTATTATTCAAATGAGTCACATGACTCATTAAAAAAGTCATGTGACCACTGACTAACCTAGTTTAAAGGTAAACTTTTTCCTAAATTGAAATGTCAACAACTTTTTTATTAAAAAAAAAAAAATCTTTAAATCTAAAAACATATGCATCAACAAATTATCAGTCTGAACATAAATAAAAAAGAGTACCTTACCGAGTTGGCATCAGGAAGTTCTCTGACAGCTTCATCAACAGTTTCTGCAGTGGCTTTGACCTGATTAAAGAGAAACAAATTCAGAAACATGTCAAAAAAAGGGGGAAAATAAAAAGATACCATCCATATCAAAATATAACTTAACCTGGTGAAGAAAGAAGATGCACTCAACATGGAGAGAGTTTCTAGAAGTGTTAGATTATCCATACCACCCCAAATGACTATTACACCAGTGCTATTTAAAAGCCTCAAGCTGGCAGTGACAATCTCTAAATTCTTACTTTTTTAAAATATAATTTTATTACAAGTTATATTTTTCTTTCAACCAAATCTAGAGACACAGGTCACACAAAGTACAATTTAGCTGACTAATGAGTAAGGGAAATGTAATTGTGATTGCAGCATTACTTGAATTTTAGACAAACCTCTGCTTAATTATCACTGCTATGTAAAATCTTTTTTTTTTTGTTGCTTTAGACAATACATTTGATTTGTAAAATGTTTGTAATTACTATATACGCATTCATTGTGCGTTATATACATTTCAGGAAGTTTCACCAAAAACTATTGATTATGCTTTATATCAATTGAGTCTAATACATTCTGAATTTTAGAACATCGGTAATTTCTAGGACTCTTACCTATAAGTTGTAAGAAAAGACCGAATATAACCCTATGATGTCCCTATATGTTACATAAACCTCTCAATTGAAGTCTCCCCAAGGTGTTATCTTCCTAACAAGTGGTATCAAAACTGATGATTTGAGGGTAGGTGTTCATTATAGGTCTCATGTAGTAGAACAAGGAAGAATCCCATCTTAGATCCACCCATGGTTGAGTAAAAGGATTCTACTAGGTGCACGTTCGTGACTCCCACAGTTGTGCAAAGAAGACTCAAAAGCTTGCTCCACCCATGGTTGAGTAAAGGGCACTCTATTGGTGATGGTAATGCATGACACTTAGATTGTTAAGAAAAAGGCCGTTAAAAGGGAAGACTAACCGAATTGCCACAAGTGACTTGGTATAAGGCTCACACATGAAGGGGGAGATTTTTTGTAATATTCATGTATGAGTGGTGTGGTTGGCTAAGTAGTGAAATCTCACATTGGATACTAATGACAAATATGAGTAGTTAATAAAATATAATTGAGCCCAAACTTATTGGCTTAAGCTTTTGGGTCAAGTGGTGCCCCTATATATTAAATTAGCCTCTCAAATGAAGAATCCCCAAGGTGTTATTTCCCCCAACACCATGACATATATGAATCCTTTATCACTTGTTAGGTCCATTGTATGTATCTCTTTTCAGCATTTTACTCTATCTAAAGTCATACTCTTTGTCAACAATCTTTATGTTATATTCTTCTCACTACTTCTACCCATATGCTGCCTTTAGCACTTCTCATTCCAACTTAATTTAGTCTAGTGATTTTCTTGCTAGGCCTAAACCATCTTGGGTAGCTATCCCTCATCTTTTTCTCAAAAGGTGCCACCATGATTTTTTAATGGACAATTTCTTTCCTTTTTCTAACTTTCTTGGTATGTCCATCTACCTTAAAATTATTATTAAGAACACCCATCTCCATAAGATTTTTGTTTTTAATTTCCTGACATTATGAATGATGAATCATATCTACTTTCACAGCTCTTATATATAGACGGAGAAAAGATATCAAAAGAAAAAAAATACACACACACCAACTTAGCACTTTGTTGCTCTGTGTGCTCTGAGAGGCGGTTGCGCAAGGGTTCCACATGATCACTTCCATCTAGTTGGACACCAATGAAGTATTGAAGCTCACCCTACCAAAGTTACATTAGACTCAATTGAAAAAATAGAAAGAGAATTAACATCTGAATTCAACAGATATTAAATTAGATATTAGATTTAACAAATATCTAGACAAAAACCCTGCAATCACCTTTTGGTCGCGCATAGGTTGTAAGTGAAATAAATTCCAGAATTTCTTTCCTGAAAGTCATGAAATCATAACAACTTAGCATGATGGAAATAAAAAATAAAAACAAAATTAGGTAAAACACTAATTTCCAACGCAATGAATATAAAATAAATTTCAAAGGAATTATATATCATATGACATGAGAAAGGTGGCAGTCCTTCCAATCGAGCAAACAACCAGCCAATTCGATTTCTACTCAAATGCTGTAACTTTCCTAGTTTCAAGCGAAATGAAACATTAAAAACAATTAAACCAGATATCAAAAGTATTTACTTACCACTCTTGGTATAATTGATCAACTGCACAGTGATTTCCCTTTGAGCTCTAATGGCATCTCTTATCTTTGAGACAGTTGCTTGATCTGTTTCAGGTCCTTGAAGAAACCTAGAAAATGGACAAGGGAAAATTGAATATAACTGGCACTACTGATCCAAGGTTTTTCAAACAAGTGTAAGATAGAATAAGATAGGAGAGAATGAAAACTCTATAAAAAAAAAATGCTAAGCTATTTTCATAATATGTTATAAAAATTTACTAAAACTATAAGATTATAGCTATGACAATCGCCATGACATCTAATATAACTCAAAGTTTTTGCCAGTAGTACGACATATCTGAAAAGAATATAGACTGAACCTTCAAACTCAGTCCCCAAGATTTTCACTGCCAAACCAATGAGACATGAATATAATAGAGGTACCAATATCAGGAAAAAAAAAACATCTGCCTCTAGAATTCTAAAACCATTCTTTGTTGCCAAAAGCCTTGTAGCTTAACTTGCACCTCCTAATGTTTTTAATAGAAATATCTAGGGTTCAAATCCCCCTCCCCCATTGTTGTAACTAATTATTAAAAAAAAAAAAAATTCTTTGTTGAATGAGGTAAACTAGCTACTAAAATATCTTAACAACATCCAAAAGCATTCGCCTATATCAACTTATCATCTCCCAGGCCTCTAACTTACATATCATCCTCATCTGAAATTTGGAAAAAAGTTTTGGAATTGAAATTTAAAAGGTTGTCCAGTAAATATAAGCATCTGTTTTAACGAGTTATAGCAAAAACACTTTGAAGTACAACAATAAAATTTACAATCATAGAAAAAGACAAGAGAAGGAATGGACAAAAAGATGGAAAAAAATTTACAATCTGTGCAACAAGAATGAGTCCAACTTGAATGCCCCTATGATGGGAGGCAAATGGATACAAGAAATCAAAACAATAACAAAACAAAGATATAATATACAGTTTTCATACCGACAGTTTCTTCCCAGAATTTCTTCACGTGTATATTCTGTCAATTCAAGAAAGCTATCAGACGCAAATATCTGCACATGAACGATTATATCACCTTTAGTATCATCTATATCATATATAGTATATATTGTGAAATAGAACCATAAGGCTTACATAGAGTACCATGAAGGTTGTATATTGGATATTGATACTATTTAGGATTTAAAGAGTAGATATAACTCCAGTCTTGACAAAAATGCTAATATTAATGCCAATATTTAACTTTTTATATGATCACGAGGAGTATGATAGTAAAATGCAGTAAGCTGTGATGACAGCAGTAGACAGAAAAAAAATGAGAATAAAAAATAAACACAGTTTAGAGAAGCATCTTTACAATAATGGAGTACCTCATTTGTGTATCTAATATGATGATAGACATGCAAAATGCAGTATATGGTTCAATTAGGATAAAAAATAAATAAAGAAATAATTAAATAAGAGAGGGGAGGGGGGAATTAGTGCACTGTAGTTGAGTGCATCAAAAGATAAACTACTAAAAATTCTGATCTCTTGAGCATTTATCTCAAGTTTTTTCCTAATACAAATAAACAAGTAATTTTCTTTTATCTTACAATTGGGTTATCAGGAAGTCTTGGATCAGTGATCACGAAGTTCTTTTCAATGCGTTCCAATGTGGTTGCTAGGTCAATTCCTTGGCGTATATCCCTTTCTCTTTCAGTGCGGTCCCAACTTTCAGTGCATTCTATATCTTTAGTCATCAAAACCTCTGGTTCAATACTTGGTTTCTGCTCTTGCCTCTCTGCAGAGCTCAGAGACCTCCCTTTAAAACTGTAAGAGAAAGATATGCATGAAATGAGAAATCTGGTACTTCTAAAAGGGGTCATAGGTCCTGCTAGGACATTCATAGGCATTAACCAACCTTGAATCAGATATTTGTTTAATAAACAAAAATGCTCAAAATGTTTTTTTTTTTTTTTTACAATATGCAATTAGTATCAACCTTACCATAAAGCAATGGTGACTCAATAAACACTCACCCCATCAAGGAAATGCGACCTGATTTTCTAGATTTTTTGCCTGCTTCCTGGCTTAAACTTGAGCGAGACACATCATCCCTGTAATCTGATTGAGGCGTTTGTCCACCAGGTGTGCTTATATTCTGAATTTCAGCAGATTTCGGCAGAATATAATCAAAATCAAATTTTTCTTCTTCTTCTTCATACTTTATGGTAGTGTCATGACTTGTAGCTTGAGTGTGAGATCGTGGATGTTTCACAGTTTGGACAACCTCTGTGATGGAACCTAAAGCCTTCTCCTTCTGACGAGCTGACATGTGAAAATAAGATGATTGAAGCAGTCACAGTCATCCATCAACAGGGTGAGTACAAATGCTTACCATCATAACGGATTAATGACTTGGGCAAACCATTTGGCCGTAATTCCTTCTCGTTAATACCTTCCGTGTACTTGCTGACCTCCACCTGCATTCTGTAGAAACAACATCGCACCATAAGATGAGATAAAAACATAAATCACAGAAAACAGAAAAACGTTCTGCTAAACAATTCATATCATGATTAAAAAGGCCAAAAAAAAAAAATATTCACTTATGACCATTTGTTTTATTATTTCAGGAAATAGTTATGTGGCCCTCTGATTTGAAATTACTAAGTCTAGAAAAGCTATAATAATCATGAAGGCATCAACAATGATAAATTTAGTTAGGGAGCATCCTTGAATTCAGCACTCAAAAGATTATCTATGCGTAATTCAGAAATTTTTAAGCTCGTTAAATGCATTGAGTAGCGGAGTGGAGAATTGGGTTTCTAAAAATATGAGGTTCTTTATGAGCAAATTAAGGAATAGGCATTTAATGCCCGTGAGGAATCCTCATTTGAAATAATCATAAGATTCTTATGACAGCATATTAATTGAAGTAACAAGTCTAAAACATTAATTAAACAAAATGGCACATGAATGGTTATTACGTATCATGAGATTACATTGTAAGGTGATGCATGCATATGTTAACATTTCAAGATATGCATTACATGAATAAGGTTAGATATAGTCATTTTTAATCAAGACACACGACAAAATAAGATTTTTCGACTTATATGAATAAGGTCAGTTAAGCATTCTTCCAACAATAATAAATACAGACAAGTTGAATATTTTTAGACTTAATTGAAGCAGTGTGAGCTCTCTTGAGCCCAAGTTTCTATCTACATTGAAGCTATAGTTTGTGAAGACCTGTTCACCTGAGATTTCTTGGTCATAGATTTATATCTTCTTTATCCTACTCTTTTTCGAGGCAAAGCATTTTCAACACCTATATTTAGGTGATTTTGGTTCAATGGAGAACACTGATATCAGTTAGAAAAAATATCAATTGGCTACTCTTCCAACAAAACCAAGAAATGTGCCAAGGCCGGAGCTGAGGCCAAGAAAAGGCACTACAACCTACTGACAAAGCTGCAAAGAGGACAGTCTACTAAGCTATCTAATCGTTCACTGATTCTAACATATAAGTCATGCAGGTGTACATGTAGACATTTAACATTGAATCGCATGCATGTGTCATGTGTATATGTAAGTGTACAAGTACCACAATTGTTAGACAAGAGAAGAGTGTCATACAATAAGGAGAAGGCTGTAACAAATTGTTCTAGAAAACAAGAAAGAGAATTTGTAGGCATTGAAAAGAAAGAAAAAGTGTACAAGTACCCAATAAATTTGATGGTCTTGCCATGGTCATTTTTTATGGGGGTGATAGTGAGAAGATTCCAGAAAGGGGTGCCATCTTTCTTGTAGTTCAAGAGCCTGCCACAGTAGCTGTTCCCACTTTTAACTGCATCTCGAATCTTAGCCACTTCATTCGGGTCTGTTTCCGGTCCCTGAAGAAATCGGCTGCACCCACAAGTCAAAAACTCCTGTTATGGGCTCATCTTTCACATATGTTCTCACAGATTTTTATTTTTATTTTTATAATAATTAAAGAAGAATACAGAATGACTTAAGAGAGGAAGCAATAGAGTTTAGCCAACGGCCTAGGTAACAGTGGAAAGAAAAGTTTGAGCTCAGGCTCAGGCCTGGTCACATTTATGTTTTGTGTAATACAAGCAGCAAAAATCTTATTACACACTGCACTATACACTTCCTTTGAAATTATGTTCTCAAAACACTATTTCAAAGGAAGCGTTTAAGAAATATACAATAACTAGTCTGTGATAATCATTACTTCTATAATTATATTATCAATGCTAATATTTTGATATATTCAAATATATTCTAATGTCCCCTCAAACGTCTTTTTTTCTCCTTTTTTTTTTTTTTTGGTGGTAAAAGATAGAACATTCTGTCAAACTTAAGGATGGGATGAGGGATAACAAAAACATAAGAAAGTTCTTTAATCCCCATTGAATGAATTAGGAGGGTCCACCGATAAGTACTATGTGGAGTATGGGTATACAATGTCTTTTTTTTTTTTATTTATTTTTTGATAAACCTTAGACTCACACGCCACAACCAAAATTGCATTGGATGCGTGTGTGTTTCCTGCCTTATAACTCACTCCACGTAACTAACTGCTGCATGTAATTTTGGTTGTGGCGTGTGAGTTTAAGGTTTGTTGAAAAAAAAAATCACTACGCGTTGTCCCACGTTGGAAAAGGATGTGGGTATAGAAAATCCTTAAGATGAAACTGGTACATGAGAGCTCTAAGCGCATTTGAGAAATGTGAAGGGTATCTTCAAAGTGGAAGTGTTTCATGAAGCCACAACACAACTACATGAAAGCACATGATTGGTATTAAGATGGTGGGTGAGGGTATATAAATATGATTCCGCAAGATAAACACAAGAAACAAAAATTAAGTTTAGAAGGGAATTTTTCAATATAAGAAAGGCCTTTAATGCACATTGAATGAATCAAGAGGATCTACCGATAAGTGAGTACTGTGTGAAGAATGGACTTGTGAAATGTAAAGGGTATCTTCAAAGTGGAAGGATTTCGTGAAGCCACAATACAACTACACGAAAGCACATGATTGGTATTGAGATGGTGGGTGAAGGTATATGAATACGACTCAACGAGATTAACACAAGAAATAGAACATGTCTATTTCGAAGAATAAACCCTTAAATCCTTGAGGGCTCATTCAATCCACAAGAAAAACTTTTATGGAATCCACCACAAAAAACAGGAGAAATACTGTTTAAAATGGTCGAAAGTGCAGGTGACGCATGAGAGCAGATAGAGGGTAGCTTTGCGCATATGGTTAATAGGAGCATGTAAGGAATAACATTATTTGCTTTGAATTTTTTAAAATGTAATACCAATGTATTTATTTCTAATTTAATGAAAAAAAAAAAAAAAAAAAGAGATGATGAGTTGATGACATAATGCACTGTTTTAAAAAAGAGAAGTACCAAAAAAAAAAAAAAACAAAACAAATAATATCTTCCTTTAAGAACAATGATTATCACACCTTTTTTTTTTTTTTATTGTACTCCCCAATCACACACTGTTCCGTGAACAATTTTAGCATTCAGTCCATTTTAAACTGCTGTATATATACAATAAAAATTATCATTTACTTTTTCTAATTTTATCTAGACTCCCTATTGAAGTTATATATTTTTTTATTACGTCAATAAATTGTGAATTACTTGCTTGACCCCGTAAACATATTAAAAAAAATTAAGACCATCCTATTATTTCCAATAAAGATGTCTAAAATTAACACACTGTGACAATCCAATTAAAAAAGAGTAGTAGAAAAAGGAAAGGAAAGTGAAATGGCGTTAACAGGATGAGCATAGCATACCAGTTCCTTCCAATGACCTCCTTAGAAGAATAACCGGTCATAACAAAGAAGCCAGAGCTGGCGTACATGATGGGGCAGTCAGGTTTAGTGGCGTCAGATACAACAAATGTCTGCTGCAAAGTGGACAAAGCTGTCTTCAACTCTTGCGATACCCTTGGGAAATCTCCTGATGCAGATGTAGATGACACTCTTGCAGACCCATTATTCGTTTCCTCCGATGTTCTTGTCGATTCCCCACCCACTCCCCCTCCTAAAACCAACGACCTTTCTCCTTTTCCTGCTTTTTTGAGACTACCTTCTCTCGCATCTGACTCTGACTTCACCACCAGACCCCATTCTGCTATTCTTTCAGCTATTCCAGCTTCAGCTTTTATGTTTGGTAATATTTCTATATCAATATCGTTACTATTATTATTGTCTTTCCCATTAGAATTGTGGGGCTCGAATGCCATCCACTTATTTATTTTCACTGCTGCCTCTCTACTACTACTACTACTACTAGACCCCAACATGGAAGTGCTACCCCGATGATCATCCACTGTCTCACTACTAATACTCTTCTTACTCTCTGCCGGTTCGAACACCCCAGTCGATCTCCGCTCGTTTTGTCTACTAGAAGAATTAGATGGTGTTGCTCTCGCTTTCTCCGCCATTTATTTTCTATCTATACCTACCACAAACAAAATGAGCCCCCGTCAATTCTATGCAGTCAGGAAGATGGGAAATCATATATATAATAGAGAGAGAGTCCCTGCTACTGAAAACAATTATTGGAACAGATTGAATTGCAACGTTACAACTCATGTATATGCTAAAATGAATATAGAAAGAATGGTTCTGGAAAAAGCATATAGGTCTGTACATACTTACTCTGCAATATAACTAGAATTCGAAGGCTTGTATATGCTGTGCAAGACAGAGTCTAATAAATAATTTCACATGTTGCAGTAGATATTTTGAAAGATGAGCAAGGATCTCACTGTTTTTTGAGATGATTGTTTGTTCAAACTTGTAAGCATTGCACTAATTAATTTGCTGCCTAGCTATGATGCCATTGCTGCTCTTCCACGGCATGACATGGCAGAACCATATTACTTTGTGGCTTGTACCAATTCCAACAAGAAACTATATTAGCCTCTTGACTTTAGTTCTTGAATTTAGGAAAGAGTCAAAATGCTGCTGCAAAGAGAGGAAAAAAGATAAGAGGAAGAGAACGCTGAGTTTTCACAATAAATATGCCTTCCCCACCATATTGAGTGCCACAAGGCAAATGCTGTCTTTGTATAGCTGCATTTAGACCGTCCACTTATCTATCCAACCTTTTTTTTATTTTTATTATTAATAATAATCCAAATGAAGGACACGGTGTAAGTTTTATGAGGCTACAAAATAAGGATGCGGCAGAGATTGAAGATAAATTTCGCCATCACTTTAAATGTTCTTGAAGAAAAGTTGCTGTTATGCAAAGCAGACAGATGACATTCCATAATTTATGAAACACAGTAGAACACTTGATTGGTTGAAATCACTTATCTAATTTACCATAGTTTAATCGATTTAATAGCTATCAAAAAGTTGAAACTAGCACTCTAAATTTCAAGACTTGGGTAGTAGCTTAGGGTACTTTTGAGACTATTTATTTTGTTAAAATTGAAAACTTTTTATTGAAAGTACTGTAAAAAAAAGTAAAAGTTAGTTGACATAGTACCGTGAGATCTATGAATAGTACCAAAAAGTACAATAGATACTTATAAATAGTAGAAAAAATAAGCTGAATAGTAAAATAAATTGACAAAAATAATATTTAGTTGAAACTAAAAATTTTTTGCTGAAAATACTATAGATAAAACTAAAAAATAGCTGAAATAGTAGAGTAGAATCCATAAATAATATTAAAAAGTGCAGTAGGACCATGAATAATAACAAAAATAAGCTAAATAATAAAAAAACTGACCTTCTAAGCCATGCCAAATGCACACTAAATCATACAAATACACTCAAGGGTGGAACTGCTCATTAAAAAATTACCCTTAAATTTATGGACTACTCCCCCCAAATAGTTAAAATCTTCAAAAATATATGGATGGCTTTTCCAAAATTTTCACATGATTCCCATGTAATATTCTTAAATTGGATAAAATTTATATTTGTTATTACTTTGACCCTCTCATTCTTGAAATTCTAGTTCCGCCCCCTGAATACGCTTCTAACTACAAAACAAGACTTGTATACTTCTAAGAAAATAATACAAGAGTAGGTTGGCTAGCATATAGGTAATAGGTTTTCTATGTGGTTTCTTTTACAGAGGGTTTTTCATGTGGTGTGGAACTATGGATTGCTTGTGTTTTCCTTTGATTATTCCACTTCTCCTTTTATTACTTTGTGTTCCACTATAAGCCATCAACAATTACCATACGCTCAAGGCCGATAGTGTGGTACCCCTAAACCAATATCCCTCCTAATTTTATCTTTTTAACCACATAGACACATACACTATTTTAGCTAACCCACTTTTCAAAATCACGTTCCAACATAATCTTTCTTATTTTTTATTATTGTTTCATTTAAATATTTCTTTCTCTCTCTAAATTTTTCTTTTTATCCCTCATGTCTTATATACCATTTTCTCTTTCCTCTCACTAGGTTCTCTGCTTCTTTCTTCTATTTTTATGGTTGCTATATCTTGATCCAAATCTTAAAATTTTATGATTTTATGATCTAAAAAAGCTCAAGATGATGTAGATTGATCTTAAGTAAACTATTTGTTTGTATCTCTAAGCGCCTATTTGGTTTAGCATTTCAAACTTACATTCATGGTTTTCAAACCTGGATCGTTCATTGAACCATAAAAGAGAGAAGTTCAAGGTTTTTGAGGTCGAACCGAGGTTGAACCGGGGTCGAACTGTGATGATGTCATAATTAATTTAATGATTATTTTAAATATATATAAAAATATTAAATTAGTAAAAAAATAAAAATTAACTAAAATAGACTAATTAAAACTATAAATCCATATTTTAACTATGTCTAATATATCTATATCCATCTCAAACCCAAATATAAAATATCTATCCAATAATAATAATAACTATTTTTTTATTAAAAAAATTAAAAGCATCAGATCGCCTTTCTAATTTTTACTTTATAATGCTCACGTGACCAGTTGTCTAGTTCATATTCACAAACCTAAAAAAGCACTAAAAACAAAGTGAATAAAATTAAAGGAAGAGATAAAAAAAAATACAAACAAAAGCAGATGAAGAAAGAATTGTTATGTTATATTCACAACATTTTTTGTAATATTTTCACAAGAATCACATCAAAAAATTATGTAGAAAGTTGTTACTAGTTTTAATTTGAACTCACTACTGAAATTATTTTTTTACTCACCAATATTAGATAATAACAATTTATTACTTAAAATATATTGTGAAAATATTGTGGTAGTATTAACTAATTCCCATTTCTTAATATTAAATACCACACTTTGATTCTTAAAATAAAAAAAAAAACCACACGTTTGAATAAAAAAAAAAACACACAATTACATAAAAAAAAATAATAATAAAACTTAAATATAATAACCTCCACCACACAATAATAATAAAACTTAAAACATAAAACTTAAAACCACACATTTATCACTCAGAGAGAGAGAGAGAGAGAGAGAGAGAGAGAGAGAGAGAGAGAGAGAGAGAGAGAGAGAGAGAGAGAGAGAGAGAGAGAGAGAGAGAGAGAGAGAGGAGAATCGATGGAGATGAAGGTGCGCCGGTAGAGATGAAGGTGCGCGCCGGTGGAGATCGGTGAAGATGAGGTGCGCCGGTGGAGATTAAGGTTGCCGGTGGAGATCGGAGGAGATCGAGGCGCTGATCGGCGTTCCCCATGCAAAACCAGCTCATCCGCCGCCCCATCGCCGTTCATCCTCCTCCCCACCACCGACTAGGTCAGATCGGATTGTTCTTCTTCTTCTTCTTCTTCTTCTTCTTCTTTTTTTTCAATATTTGGTTGTTCTTATCCAAATTTATTGTAAGAACTGTATTTTGTTTTGTGTGATCTGATTTATATTATATTTGTTGTCCAATCTGATTTTTTTTTTTTACCATTTCTGTTTGGATTTTGTTCAACCGCGAGACCCGCGAGAACCGTTCACGGTTCACGGACCCGTGAGATCCGACCGCGGTTCGCACGGGTTCCTGCATTTTACACATTGAGAGGTTCTTGAGGCTAAAAGAACCGCAAAATGGAGCAGTTCGAGGTTTTTCCAGTCGGACCGTACGGTCCGGTTCGAGTTTCACAACTATGCTTACATTTTTCCATTTTAAACAATATTACACATTTTTTCACACATTTTTTCACTCACACGTATTTCAAAAAATTACAAAAATCTCATCTCAAACTACTCTACCAAAACATTTGTTGTACCTTACTTCAACATCATTGAGATATATCCAAATGAATAACCCTTTGCTCAGTGGCATTTTACATGCAGAGAAAGGAGAATTCGGCGCCATTAAAAGCAGCCATGGTTTCTCCACGGAAGGCCTTAAAGCGATCATGGATGAGTCTCTTATAAGATAACCCTAATGCATTGGATTAACTAGGAAGCTGGACCTAGATCACTTGAGCGTAAGATAACCCTAAAGGAGACTTGCATGCTAACTTGACCATGGGTACGTAGGATCTAAGCACCTACTTCTTATGATTAGGCGTGGCATGTCAAGTGAATGACACGAAGATAGTGACTTAAAAAGAGTATGGAAACAAATCATATGTGCACGGGGAAAGACATTTGTGGACATGTGCTTGAATTGTAGAACCTATGCCGTAAGTAATAAGAGTCTCTGGTACCGAAGGAGCTAATCAAAGAATGATCTATGTGCCATGTGATTCTTGGTCCTTCATATCTAGTCTAGTACACTTGTCATTAGATCATTATGTATTGAATTCTTATTTATGAGTATCCATACACCATACTATAAAAAGAAGTGAAAATATTCCATTTAAGGCAAGTAGGAAGAAGGGGAAAATGCATGATAAGAAATCAATTTGAAAAAATTTGTTCCTTTATGGGGAATATTGATCAATTTATTTGGGAAGAAGGTGCTGATATCATAGCCTTGACACCCATAGATGAAACCTCTTAGCCCGCGGCAATCTTAAATACAAGTCTCATTAAAATTCCAATTTTAAATTTCAGTTGATCTACTAATTATTAAAATTTTAACTGTTTTTATATTTATGCCCACATGTATAAAGAAATTGAACATTCAAAGAAAGCTCAAATGTTTTGATTTTGTTATAATTAAGTATAAAACAATGACCACAACTTTTTGTTGAAAGGGTGTCGATAACCGATTTTACATTTCCTACTTCAGTGAAGATTCATATCTTTATTGGCAAAGCTTATAATCAACTAAGGTAATAACTTTTCTTTCCTTTTTTTTTTTGCTGAAAACTAAGATAATAACTTAATCTACTTTACTAAAGAACCTTGTATTTGTTGTTTCTTTCTTTCTTCTTTTCAAGATATATAGATAGTTTGAATAGTAGATACCCATCGATGACAGGTATGAAACTTATTAGTTTGAAGTATTTTTAGAATATATATTAACCTTAAATAAGTGAGTGGTATTCGATTGAAATGAATAACATTTGAATGGAGATCATATACTCCTCCTCACGTCACAGTTAGAGCAGTTAGCACAGGTGAGAAGGAAACAGAGATAGTGATGAAAACGAACGTGTGGCAGAAATTCGTGAAGCTCCACATGTGGAGCTCGTGAGGACACACATGACAGATAGGAAAATATCCAAAGGATTGATGGAGAGGCATACACGTGACATTTAGGAAAGAAACACGTAAATTCATACAAATAACTATTTCACCAACTCCTTAGATTTATCTCAAAAATTTGTCCCAGTTTTTATTTGATGTGTCAGTAAGTATGTGTAGGAGAAGAAATGCTCATGAAATTAATTAAAAAAATTAATATTTTAATTAATTTCATGACCATTTCTTCGTCTACAATTAATATTCACTTTTGTTACCAACTATTGAAAGTCTTAATTTGTATAAGATAAAATTCCTTAAAAGATTTAAAAATCTAAAATTAATGAAATGTCTGCATTGACAATCGATTGTTCACTCATGGCATGTACCACTTTTAATTTTTTAAAGCAAAAAAATTATGAAAGAGAAATTAAAGTGTAATTTGTTGGATTGAACCCCAAAATGTATAAAAACACAATAGAATTATTTGTAGGGTTAAAGAAAAGATATTCTAGACCAACCACACATAGGTGGATTTTGAGGTGTTTTGTAAAGGAGACAAATGTCCGACTGTTTTAAGGGTTTGGACTTTTGTAGAAAGAGTCAGGCCCACAAAGGAATCCACCCTCGAGAGGGTGTATATTATCATGTTACACTCAACCTCTCACAACGCATGTAAGTCTCACTTGTTGTGAGAGGTTGGGTACATGTTATTCATAGCAATTAATCCAGCCTCAAAGAATATGGATCATTTCAAAAAAGAATAATATTAATAAAAAATTATAAAATTATATATTTGTAAAACAGAGGGATAGAAATTACTTTTTGAAATTGTTTAATTTTTAGGAAAAAATTATTTACAATAAAATTTAAAAAATAAATTATACATATTCAGTATAAGTTTGTTATGAGTTTTGATTATCTTAATAATATTTTTTAAGATAATGAAGAATTTGAATAGTTTATTTAAATAAAAAGCATACATACATGCATGCATGCGCGCGCACGCGCGCGCGCGCACACACACACACACATATATATATATATGTATATATATGTTTTGATTGAAAGTATAATCAACCTCATTCAACTCATTTAAAAGTAATGACTTTAAAAAAATGAGTAAATGCCATAAAGATTAGATTTGTATATTCATAACCTTCATGTTTAGAAAGATTTTCACTTAAATTTAATCAGACCGAAGTGGGCTAAAATGCTACGTTAATTTGTTTTAACAAAAGTGTAGCAACAATAAATACTATACTCAAGATTTTAGATATTACAAGTTTGAGATTTATATTTTCTTTTTAATAAAATTGGATTTAGAATAGGTGCTATCAACCCAAACATATCTTTTTTTATATGTAAGTGCACAAAAATGGACCGAAGTTGACCAAAATGGACTGAAGTTTTTTGAATGGACCAAATGGAACGAAGTGGACTAAATGGACAAAATAGGACGAAATGGGAACAACGTGGATTGGATCGAATTGGACAAAGTGAACCAATGTGAACCGAAATGTATCAAATAGGACTAAAGTGGATTGAATAAGAACGAATGGACAGATTAGGACCAAGGTGGACATTATGGACTGAATAGGAACAAATAGAACCAAATTGGACCGAATAGGACCAATGTTAGCTGGATAGGACTGAAGTGGAAATAATGGACTGAATAGGACCAAATTGGACCTAATGGCCCCACTAGATTGAAGTGGACAAAATCGACCAAATAGGACGAATATGGACCGAATCAAACTAAAGTGGATTGAATAAGACTAATATGGACCGAATAGAACAAATAGAATCAAAGTGGACCGAATAGAACCAAAGTGGAATGAGGAGGAAAAATGAACTGAATAGGACCAAAGTAGACTGAATGGAACAACTAGGAGAAAAGTGGACTGACTAGAACCAAAGTGAACCGAAGAAGACAAAATGGGCCGAATAGGACCAAAATGGACCGAATAGAACTTCTGAATATTTATCATTTTTATTGCATTTTTAGGGTTCATATTTCTAATTTCTAATATCTATTTTGTTTGTATTTTTCAACTCAAAACTAAAGAGTTTATCCTAAATATAATAAAATTTCATTCTCTTCAACCCAAAAATGAAGGAAAAAAAATGATATTTTGAGCTAAACTTGAAAAGACAAACTACAAAAAGAATCAATTTAAAACCCAATTAGTCCGAAAATGGACCAAATGAGACTGAAATTGACCAAGTGAACCGAAGTGGACTGAGCGGGATTGAGATAAACTTAATTGGACCGAATAAAAATTGTTTAATTTTTAGGGAGAACAAATTATCTTCAACAAATTTTAGAGAACAAATTATATATTATATTACAATTACAAAATAATTATTTATTCTAACGTCTCACGTGGGTCTGCCAGTGGCATCATAATAGTTGGCATTGAAGATCCTCTTTACCCAAATTTGTCAATTGAGTGAAGATTCATGATATTTGTAGTCCCATTAATGCCAAATTAACTAGGGTGCAAAATAACAAAGCATGGTTATGTCGTCAAAGAAGAAAAAATCCTAAAATTCACATCATAAGTGGTCATTATACAATTAAGGATAGAATGACCTTTTTAAGTGTGTAAAGTAGTGATTAAATCATTGTTTTATGAATGCTCAAATTTGATTAGTATAAGAAGTTAAACTATATGAGATTATGCAAGATTGATATAAGGCGTTTTAAATATTTTTAGACTAACTCATCTTGCTTTTTAATATAGAAATTAGAAAGTGAAAAAATAATATAAAAAAATTGTCCTTCTGAAGGAGGAAGAAGAAGAATTTGAATGTATATCTTCCACACAAAGACATCCGCATGCAAGTTGGTTTTATTTAAACAAAAGGTACTCTATTTAGAGAAAAAAATAAAACAGGAACCACTAAGTTCTTAAAAATCTCATTCACTCTTATTCTTCGTATTAGTTTTATGTTGAAACAAATACTCTCATTCACTACATTTAATGGTTTGATTAGTTGATAGGGCAATATCGGCTGGACAAGTCACCACAGGCCATTGCTAGACAGACCGAAGATGACCTTGTTCCACCAGGGATGCAATGCAATCATCAAACATCTCTTGGATAGACTTGAACTTGAATCCTAAACTCTTGAACTTCGAGGTGTTAAACTCATAATATGGTCTGTTTAGTGGCTCAAACCTGAAAAGTCCCACAATTAACATATATATATATATATATATATATATATCCGTGTGTGTTTATTAGTAATGAAAATACCAACATACCTTTTAGGGATAGGTAGTGAAGGATATCGTTCTGCTAACAACGATGCCAACTCATCATTATCCAGCACAGTGGAGCTACAAAGGTATCGTCCGTGAGCAGTTTCATTCTCATAAACAAGGATGTGGCAAAGTGCAACATCATCTATGTGGACATATCCCATCCTTCCGTGCCCATGAAATTTCTCCGTTTCACCTGCGCGCGCACGCGCACACATATATAGTCACAAAAATTAACAAGCTAGCTAGCAAAGATCCATTTTACTGATTATGAAATAATAAAAGCACCATTTGATCGACCTACAGTAATAAGTAACTTTACATCCATACTTGCAAGATTTCAAGGAATGGTGCAAAAGGAAATTACCCTTAAGCAAGCCAAGGATATCAGAAGCAGTAGAACACAAATCTCGTGGCAAACTAGGTCCAACAAGGAATGATGGTAGAACGGTCACTAGATCAATACCATTTTTGTTGCAGAATTCCCATGCTGCCCTCTCGGCGAGTGTTTTTGATAAAGCATACCATAACTTTAGAAATTCACCAATCACCATGCCCAAAAGATGAACTAATATAGGTTAGCTACGTGCTTTTGTATTATTAACTCGTAGAATATATGCAAAGCAGCTTGGCAAGCAATAATTGTAGAATTGTACTCTAAATGGTCCTAGCTGCTAGCAAGTTACGGATACGAACAACTCGGCCATTGACATTGTACTTTAAAATGTGACAACTATATGTGTCTAAGGAGGAATGCAAATTTGGTGTGAAAGATAAATCCAAAAAATTTAAGTAGTGTCACCTGGAGTCTCTCACAGAGTTCCACAGAGCTCCAAAATGTCTCATCCAAAGGTATATTTGGGTCAAAATCATCTCTTACCCTCACAGTTGAAGAAGATGAGGTGAGAATTACACGCCTTAAAGATGGATTCTTCTTACATGAACGTAGCACGTTCAATGTACCCTCAATAGCCGGGTCCAAGATTTCGGCCTGTTTACATAGAATGTTTGAGAAAAACACATAAAGGTTAATTATGAAATATATATATATCCGGCATTTTCACGTGATACTACAACAGTCAACAGCCTTTTTTATTTTCGAACCATTTGCATGTAGACTACTGAGAATATATATATAATGTGAGATAAGAACATGCCTTTGGATCAGATGAAGGCTTCAGTACAGGGGAAGCAGTGTGGAAGACACCATGGCATCCCATGATTGCATCGTCAAAGCTTCCCTCTTCCATCAAATCAGCCTTCACCAATCGGAGTCTCTCCCTTGCTCCTTCCAGACTCAACAGATGTTCCAATTTCTTCTCATTCCCTTCCCATGCAACAACCAAATGATATATATAGTCTTATTAATGTGTGTGTGTGTGTGAGTGTGGGAGAAAAGACAGGAAATGTTAGAAGAAAAAGAAGAAAAACCTGGATCTCTAACAGTTCCAGTGACATGGTATCCAGACAGGAGAAGTCGCTTAACTAGCCAAGACGCCAGAAAGCCGGAAGCCCCCGTCACGCAAACTTTGCCTTTAAAATCGATTTTGCTGTCCATGCCTTGCCTAATTGACGCTACTTTCAGATCAAATTATTACAGGATAGTGGCCTTCCTCGTAGCTTGCTAGCTAGAGAAATTTATTGCAGAACAAACACACATAATATAGAGACGGAGTACATATTCTTCATATCTACCTATATGCTTCCCCTTTTATATATGTTGGGAAATTCCAAGAGTATGGATGCATGGAGAAGGTAGGTATACCATTTTATCCTTGTGGCCTCTTTGACTATACAGGATAATATATAACATAAAGATGAAGTGAAAGGATACCAGCGTGCTTGGCTTATAGATCAGAAGTAGGCAAACCAGCCAAGATGAATGATTTTTCACACCATTAATTCTTATGACACGGTTTTACATAACAATATCCTTCCACACACACACACACACAAAAAAAAAAACCACCTCTATATAACAATAGTTCAATATGACTATTGCCCTAAAAAAAAAAAAAGTTGTGACCATGCAATGATGATGTGTTAACTCAACTGTTCAGTGTTAATCACAATTACAAGATGCGTCTCTAAAGGACTAATTACAATAAGGATAGTTCTACCCAACAAAACTTTTCATAGTAAAAATTTGAAACAAAAATTACTTTGAGTTTTAAATTCATATTAACGTGCACATTGTGTAATCCCCAACTTTTGATCAAAAATTTAAAATTATTAAATAATTTAGACTAAAATTAAAATTTTTGAAAATTAGTTTTAATCAAATTAATTAGTATTTTTATAGAAAAAAAATTAATTAGTATTTTAAATTTTAGAAATAGTGTTTTTTTTTTTAGAGAATTAGTAATAGAGTTTTACTTAAAGTAAATTTTGTTAATAATTTTAATGTACTTATAATAAATCACGTAGTATCATTCAACTTGTTATGCTTACAAGTTACATAGTACAAACGCAAGGTGAATGACTCAACTTTTATCATTAAATCAAAAAATCATGATAGCCTAGAAACTTTTGGTAGTAGTATTTTTAAAACTTTGGTATTTTTTTTTTAACAATCAGTACTGAACGAGCTACCATGAATTTTGACTAAAATTATGATGCGCCTTTGTATTAAAACTCTTTTTTCTCTCCCTTATCCCTTGTGTGTATGTTTTTTTTCTCAAAAAAAAAGAAAAAAAAAAAGATTAATTGTCTCATTTTATTGTGTAGAATAACTTGTAACATGTTGGATATAGTATAACTTATCTCATCTCCTTTAAAAGTTACAAGTGTGGAGTGGTAATGGTAATGTAAATCTATGTTAAAACTTCTTCACCTTTCCTTTGTTTGTGTGACTCCTTTGCATGATTGTTTTTTAAAAAATAAAATAAAATCCTAAACACTTATTGGTATGTTCGATTTTGAGACACTTTTACTTTCCAATATAGTTTTGAAATTCGAACCAGACCGTACAGTCCAAACTGGCTAATCAAAAACTGCCCCTTTAAGAATCGTGACTGGGTGTGGTTCATGTCAAAGCTTAAATAGAAAAATAAAAAAATAAAATAAAGTAAAAGACTTTTCTCTTAGAGCGGCATTGGGTGCCTAAACACCCCATTGCTATTTTTCAACTTAAAACAGCGAAAACTAGTCTGAGTTTATATAGCTAAAAAAATTTGTAATTTATGAATAATAAGGTTACATTTAAGAAAGAAAAAACAAAGTTGTAATAAGAATATTTTTATTATTTTATTAAATAATTTATATTATTTTATTAAATTATAGGTAAAATAAATAAAGTATAATTTGAAACAGTAGAATATGTTTTGTTAGTTGTGGTGGTGTAAATTGCTATTTTTAGCCCCCCCCCAACAAACTCTAATTACTGCCCAACATTGTCTCACCACCACTTCACTGAAGCAGACAGCCAAGCCACCGCCAACCCAAGTCTGAAATTTCTTTCCAATAACCTAAGCCTGGTGGTGGTTTTTTTTTTTTTTTTTTTTTTAATCAGAGTTGTGGTTGTGGCAGCGGGTGGTAGTTGGTTGTAGCGGTGGGTGGATCGGTGGTTGTGACTTGTGAGTGGGGGTTGTGGGTGGAGGCTGTTGAGGTGGGTTTGTGGTGGTGGTGGTGGTGGTGATTGTTGTGGAAGGTTGTTGGTGGGTTGTTAAGGTGGGTTTGTGGTGGTGGACAGGGGCGGAGGGAGGGGGGGCGAGGGGGGGCAGGTGCCCCGAAATTGCAAATGTTTTGCCTAATAAGACATGAAATACCATATCTGCCCCCCTGCCCCCCCTGAAATTGCAAATGTTTTGCCTAATAAGACATGAAATACCATATCTGCCCCCCTGCCCCCCCCTGAAATTGCAAATGTTTTGCCTAATAAGACATGAAATACCATATCTGCCCCCCCCCCCTCTACACAAAAGACAAAAAAAAAAAATCCCTCACGTGAAATTCTAGCTTTCCTCATTTTTTTTTTTTTTTTTGTTGACCGAAGTGGAAGGAGCTTTCCAGCTTTCCTAGAATCCTAGTAATAGTAGATTTCTAGAGTTCTAGTCCTAGTAGTAATAGACTTGATGACCTAGACAAAACTGCATAATTTTTTTATGCCCTATACCAAGCTGCTGTAGAAGTCTAACATTCAATGAATTCACAATATTTAATAAAATCATGGGCCCCACTTGGAATGATTAAAAAAAAAAAAAAAACAATTTTGCTACACCTACATGGAATAGAAGTCTATACTAGTATAGAACAGTGAAAAAAAAAAAAAAGTATATATAATGCAAACAGTGAAACAAGGCACACCTCCATCAAAAAGAAAAAATTTCTATTCAATCTGGTGTCTTTCCTTGGATCTCAGAATTGCTGTACAGTTTTTAAAAGCATTCAAGTTGGGTTTTTAATACTTTTAGGTGTGCATACTCTTATCTTTTAATCTTGCCCCCCTGACCTAAATTCCTAGCTCCGCCACTGGTGGTGGATGTTTTTTTTTTTTTTT